>JAPEVW010000023.1:0-244133 GCA_027921565.1 Artemia sinica | reverse complement strand
TTTACATAATTTACTTACAACGAAGCTGTTAGAAGCGATGTATTGCCCCCCTCCCCCCTTTTACATAATGTCCTAAATATATTGTTAGACTTAATTTGAAAATAATCTCTTTCACCGGTTCTCCGACAAATACAAGGTTACGAATCTACAAGCTTAATATACAGCAATCTCTTTTTGCTTAAAATCGTTTTAATTTGACAACCAAAACAAACCCTTTGGGCTAGACCGCCGCGTTTGTAAACAAAACCGGAAAAGGGTGATAGCTAATTATAGGCCTCACATTGGAGTCTTGTGTCAAAACAGAGCGGCATTTTCATTAAAAATTGACAGAAGTCAGTGATCGCTTTAGCTGGAAATATAGAAGGAAGGAATTTAACGAAAGGATAATTATTTCTTTTTGCGAGAATTTGATTGTAAAACAATGGTGGGGGGGGGGTAGGTTTCGAGGGTAAAAGAATTTATTTACGTTTTCCATCGAGTATAAAGATTGTATAATGATGTTTGTATTAGAGTGGGGGGGATTTAGCTGGAAATATAGAGGGAAGGAATTTATCGAAATGGTATTTCTTTTTGCGAGAATTTGGGATTTTAAGACAATGGGGGAGGGGGGGATATTGTTAGACCCTAATTCGAAAATAACTTGTTTCTTTACTTCCATACAGGTTGTGTAGGCCTAGCTTAATTATTGCATCATTGTGTTTTAATTTTGACGGAAGAATAGTTCCGTTGACCGTGTTTGTAAACCGGAAAGGGTGTCAGCTAATAATAGGCCTCGTGCTGGAGATTGTGTCAAAACAGAACGGCATTTTCATTAAAAATTGACAGAAGTCAGTGATCGCTTTAGCTGGAAATATAGAAGGAAGGAATTTAACGAAAGGATAATTATTTCTTTTTGCGAGAATTTGATAGTAAAACAATGGTGGGGGGGGGGTTAGGTTTCGAGGGTAAAAGAATTTATTTACGTTTTCCATGGAGTATAAAGATTGTATAATGATGTTTGTATTAGAGTGGGGGGGGGTACCTGAATATTCTGGAGGGTGACCAAGGAAAATAATTTTATTTGAAAATAAAAATGCACTTACATTGCTAATTGCGGCTGCCAAGGCCTCAAGCTCATCAATTATGTCAATTGTTCTTTCCATTGTCTCACAATACTTTCTGATAATTGAATCACATTGCATGCCCGTTATATACGAAATCTCAAGGTCAAATTGTTATGTAAACAAAGCCCTCTGATTGGCTGAGAAGGAAACACGTGATCTAACTGTTCCCTTGGAAACTCATAACATTTGGCTTGAACAACAACAACAAATACTGTTTCCCGGAAACTCATAACATTTGGCTCGAACAACAACAACAAATACTGTTTCCCGGAAACTCATAACATCTGCCTCGAACAACAACAAGAAGGAAGTGTCATTAACTTTGCCTCGAACAACAACAGGAAGGGAGTGACAAAGTTCCTGTTTTTCCATTCTCACTGACAAAATCCATAAACCATCAAATAAATTGACCAACACACATAACCATCCATGAAAAAACATCAAATAAATCGAGCAACACACATAACCATCCATGAAAACAGACATAAATGTGACAAAGTTCCTGTTTTTTCATTCTCACTGACAAAATCCATAAAACCTCAAATAAATCGACCAACACACATAACCATCCATAAACTATGTAAAAAAAAGTTGTAGGTGGCAGCAGTAGGGCCCCGTGGGAGTAGAACCCCCCCCCCCCTTCTACTGTCATTTTATCTCTAAAGACATAGTTATCGGGCCCTTAAAGTATGCTGAAGAAAAAAGCTAGCTCAAAATTTTGATCGGACGATTTTGGGAAAAAGGTGGCGTGGGAGGGGGCCTAGTTGCCCTCCAATTATTTTTTCACTTAAAAAGTGCACTAGAACCTTTCATCAAAATTAACCCTCTCTCGACGGTCAAGGCCCACTGGGTCGATACGATCAACCCTAGGAAAAATATATATATATTGTTCTTGTGCATTATATCCAACACACGAAAGAAGTCAAGTTTGGTTAATGCTAATGAAATAAAATAATATGAATATATTATGTCAAAAACCAATTTGGGCTATATATTTACACTTTAGCGGGTGGGTGGGGGGGCAAAGCTTACCATATATTAAATACGTAGTTTAACCCTAACCTATGCACCTTTTCCGCTACTTATTTATTAAACGTACTCTTTTATATGATACAATGAAACCAGTCACAAAAAAACCGCTAAAGACGGGTTAATTCAAGAGACCACTAGAGTCATGCAAAGAACGGTTTTCATTGCGTTTACGATATTTAAACTGTTGTTTTTTGGGGTTTAGGGGGGGGTACCTAGGTTGAGTTACGTATTTGATATATGGTATGCTTTGCCCCCCCCCCCGCCTAATGTGCAAATATATAGTCCAAATTTTTTCTAAACTATTATATATTCATCCTATTTTTTTTTTTTTTTTTTAGCATTAACCAAACTTTACTTCCTTACAAGTATATAAAAGAGTACGTTTAATACATAAGTACCTCTGCCCCCCCCCTAAACCCCAAAAAATAACAGTTTAAATATTGTAAACGCAATAACAAATCATGCTTTGCAACCCATTTATCTCTAGCAAATACCCGTTTCACGGGTTTCCATTAGTATTTCCTTTTACAGTCTATAGACCCGTGTTGGATATAACATATGTATTATATATGTATTACTTATATCAAGGGCGCCGGCAGAAAATTTTCCAGGGGGGGCAATTGCCAAAATATCAGTGGTTGTTGGGTGACATGGAATATACTTGAGGATTTTTTTTTTTTTTACGTTGGAATAAGTTTATTTTTAAAAACTTTTAGGAAAAAACTCAAATTAAAAGAGCAACTAAATTGCATGCAAAATGAAACAAAATACAGTAAATTTTAAACCACAAGGATTCCTGTTAAAGGGATCAATTTGTTTAATCAATAATATATTTAATTATTATGCATTTAATCTTAAAAGAAAATGAAACTCAAACCAAAATTACACAAAGATCGCTTCCGTAAATTATAACAGATGTAGACTTGTCTTTATGTATTTTCCTACACCTTAGAATAGTTTACAGAAGGAGTAGAAAAACTAAAAAAAAAAAATCATCCTGCCGGCAGAGATACCACGTTTTGATTTTATAACAGTCATGTAAAATGTACCTGTTTCACAACAGGACAGTTCTCCCCCTCGAACTTAAATGCCTTATATATGCAGACATTAAAAAAAAAAAAAATACAATAGCGAAAAGAAAAAAAAATATTTCATATTTCAATGAACTCTGTTTGGATTTGGATGGGCAATCAAACAGTTCGTGGTAATCAAGGAGGCACACTTGTGCCTCTATAAAGAGGCGACCCACCACAATGTTAAGCGATTTCACGTCCTAGAGGTCGCAGAGAGACGGCGGTAATCGCATTTTGTAGCCCAAGCTCAAACTAAGAAACTTGCAAAATTTCATCCTCCTCCGACTTTATCTTCATGGGGTAAACTGGGCCGGAAGTTTCGACCCTCCCACCACAGCCCCCCTTTAACGTTGTCCGATTGGGCTGAAATTTAGAGGTTAAGCTTTCCTAGGGCCCGGGAACTTATCCTCGAAATTTCAGCTCAACCCGATAATTTCTTCCCTGTTTTCAAAAAACCAAATATAGCCACTTAAAATTGATCATCATCATTTCTTTTTTTTCTTATCCACGCCTACAGGCCACAGTTGGCAGCTGATACGGGTGAATGAGGACTCATTCGAAGCAGAATTCGACCTGTTAGGGCCTTTTGATATTTTCAGACCGAAAAAATTATCCCCCGAATTTACATTTACGAAAAACCTCATTTTCCTATTATAGCCCATGTTAATTTTTCCCACCACAACCCCCCTTTAACGTTGTCTGATCGGGCTGAAATTTAGAGGATAAGCTTTCCTGGGGCCTGGGAGCTTATCCTCGAAATTTCAGCTCAATCTGATCACTCCTTCCCTGTTTTCCAAAAACCAAATATCATGTTTTGTGTGTATTTGCTTGCGTTAAAAATAGATTCCCCTTACTAAAAAACAATTATAATTGTGTATGTTTAGTGCAGCGGCTGTCAGGCGGAAATCCCGGGTTCGATTCACCGTCAGAGCTTTTTTTTTATATACTGAACTTAAATTTTAAAAAAGAAACTCAGTTTCTTTTTTAAATTATATTGAAAAAAATTACGTTTTCTAAAGAGTTAAAGAGGCTGAGTTACAAGGTCGACCCTTAAAACGTACAGGGATTAGAAGGCACAGTTGGGGGCTAACAGCTAACAGTTAGTCAAGCAATAATAAGTAATAAACTGTACAAAAACGTGCAGAAATTATTTGAAAAAAACTACGTTTTCTAAAGAGTTAAAGAGGCTGAGTTACAAGGTCGAGCCTTAAAACGTACAGGGATTAGGAGGCACAGTTGGGGGGCTGCCGCCCCCCAAACCCCACGCTTTCGCAGCCTTTAAATAAAAAAAAGTTTTTTTAAACTGAAAATAAGGAGCGACATCAAATCTTAAAACGAACAGAAATTATTCCGTATATGAAAGGGGCTGTGCCCTCCTCAACGCCTCGCTCTTTACGCTAAAGTTTTTATTGTTTAAAAAAAAGAGTTGTGAGAAAGTCAAACTTTAGCGTAAAGAGCGAGGCGTTGAGGAGGGCACAGCCCCTTTCATATACGGAATAATTTCTGTTCGTTTTAAGATTTAATGTCGCTCCTTACTTTCAGTTAAAAAAAACTTTTTTTTTTATTTAAAGGCTGCGAAAGCGGGGGGTTTGGGGGGCGGCAGCCCCCCAACTGTGCCTCCTAATCCCTGTACGTTTTAAGGTTCGACCTTGTAACTCAGCCTCTTTAACTCTTTAGAAAACGTAGTTTTTTTCAAATAATGATCTATAAGTACGGAACGAGCCGGCTCAGTAGAAACCGATACTCTAAAAAACTGAATTTTGATACCAATTGATATATCAAAAGAATTGGCTAATGCTGATTCCAAATATAGAAGTTTCATTAAGTTTAGTTTTACCCATCAAAAGTTACGAGTCTGAGAAAATTTGCCTGATTTTCTAAAAAAAGGGGGAAAGGCCCCCTTGAAGTAAAAGAAAGTCATATAATTTTAATGAACATTACACCATCAGGTTCAGCGTATCAAAGAACTCTTTTGTAGATGTTTCAAGCTCATATCTGCAAACATGTGGAATTTTGTAATGTTTGCCAGAAGACAGATCACGGATACGTGTTAATTTTTTTTTTTTTTTCCTAGGGGTGATCGTATCGACCCAGTGGGCCTTGACCGTCGAGAGAGGGTTCATTTTGATGAAAGGTTCTAGTGCACTTTTTAAGTGACCAAAATAATTGCAGGGCAACTAGGCCCCCTCCCACGCCACCTTTTTCCCAAAATCGTCCGATCAAAATTTTGAGCTAGCTTTTTTCTTCAGCATACTTTGAGGGCCCGATAACTATGTCTTTAGAGATAAAATGACCCCCTACAGCCATTGGGGAAAGTTTTTTAAGTTATAAAATTAACATATATTTTTATTTGTTATTGGGAATATACGATACTTATATATTAAACGTACTCTTTTATATAACGCAATGAAACCAGTCACAAAAAAACACTAGAGACGAGTTAATTCAAGAGACCGCTCGAGTTATGCAATGCAAAGCGTGGTTTTCATTGCGTTTACGATATTTAAACTGTTGTGTTTTTGGGGTTTAGGGGAGGGGGGAAGGTACCTAGGTTAGGTTACGTATTTAATATATGGTGTGCTTTGCCCCCCTCCCTCTAATGTGCAAATATACAGCCCAAATTTGTTTCTAAACTATTATATATTCATCCTATTTTATTTTATTGCATTAGCATTAACCAAACTTGACTTCTTTAGCAGTATATAAAAGAGTACGTTTAATAAATAAATACCATACATTTCTGGGTGGGGAGGAAAGGAAGAATTTTCTGCTGGGAGGATTTTACACTGGGAAACTTTTACATGGAGAGGGAAGTTTCCAGGGGATGAACTTTTCAAGGGATATTTCACACTTGGCGAATTTGCCAGAACTCCTTTACGAAAGTTCTTCATGTCTTGCTTTTTCTTTACCGATTCAATTTTAGGAGTGTAAATGTTAAGGGTAATAATCCGGGTTAAATTTTCGCAAGGATTGAATTGTCCAGAGGATATTTATGTGCGGAGGGTGATTTTTTCGTGGAGGTGGAGCCAAATATCCAAGCATTATTAAAAAAACAATCAGGTATTAAATAAAAAATAAGTTTTTTCAACTGAAAGTAAGGAGCGATTTTAAAACTTAAAACGAACAGAAATTATTACGTATAAGAGGGGGTTGCCCCCTCCACAACACCTCGCTCTTTACGCTAAAGTTCAAATTTCGTCCCAATTCTTTAAAAACAACTACTGAGACACAAGGGTCGTTTAATTAGAACAATAGGTAACTTTTTTTGAAGTGCTGAAAAACTGTAGCATGAAGAGCAAGGTATTGAGGAGGAGGGGCGACCCCCCCCCTCATATACGTAATAATTTCTGTTCGTTTTAAGTTTTGATGTTGCTCATTGCTTTCAGTTTAAAAAAAAATATTTAATGAAGCTTAGAAAAGATTTTCTAAAGGCAATGAAAAAAGTATGTCAATTAAAGTAAAAGTATTTAAAAATGGAAAAAGTAATTAAATAAAAAAAAAACACAAAACAATAGCCTACTTACAAAAACTAAGATTTTAAGTCCCAGCATTCAGTTCTGTTGAGCAATGCTGAAGCATTGGAGGGATGTTTTTTAACAATATCGACAGTTTTGAACTTGGTTATCAAACACCAAAATATTTAATGCCTCTAGACTCAATTGTTTATAAAAATTAACGCATGATCAAAGTAGTTTGCTCAAAGTAAAACATTAA
The DNA here is from genome assembly GCA_027921565.1 of Artemia sinica. Lineage (NCBI taxonomy): Eukaryota > Metazoa > Arthropoda > Branchiopoda > Anostraca > Artemiidae > Artemia > Artemia sinica. The sequence goes on along the minus strand of JAPEVW010000023.1, from coordinate 237,211 downwards.
AACTAAGATTAAAAAAATCGAATAAAATTTTTAATTCCATATTTATAATTTAATTTTGAATACGAAAAACCAATATTCGACTCCTTTATACTTCATAACTGTAAAAAATAAAATCTTTTTCAAAGCGACAACTAGATAAATACGATCACTCCTCAAAAAATAAATAAATGACAATAAAACACAAAAAAAACAATCTGTTCAGGGGGAAAATACAAAAATTCCCAGCATTTTGTTCAGGGGAAACATTTCTGATTATAGTGGCTTCATATATCAGCTCACGGGTACCCTGGTAGTGCAAGCAAAAGTTAGCGGCATATTTTTACCGATATTGCCCCTTATTTAGTTGTTTTCCTCGGGTTTTCTTTAATTATACGAACTTTCTTGGGTACAAATAACAGCACTAACTACTAATAAACAAATACATATTTAGGATCACCATAAAAAACTGATTCTATGATCGAAGTTTATCAATATTTAGGCTCTTACACTTTCATTATAGGGTCAAAATCTATTGGCAGGCAGTCAACAATGGGGCAACACGCATTTTTTCTATTGTTTTTACATATTCTGTTTTTTTTTCTTATGGTTACCTAATGATTGCTTTATAGTCCCAAATTTACAGGGGGGAATTTCCCCCCCCCCCCCCTTGCCGGTGCCCATGAAACCTATAGCAATAAGCCTATAGCAATGACCACTCTTGTCTATAGCTCATGCAATGATTTTCAAGAGCCCAAATATTGTGTGTTATGTATCGTCAATATATACAGTACGGTATTGGGGTGCACTAATCCACGAATTTTATTTTTTTTTCCAAGATAAACATAATTTCTTTTCAACTCGCCTTTTCGAACACATATATTTTTCCGGTCCGGTCTCTGCTGTCCCACTCATAAATAAAACAACCCTATATTGTATACCACAGTTGTAATCCTAAAACTGTGGGAATTGCTCAAAACTTTTTTAGCTGATTTTGTTGTATTGGATTTTCCTAATATAAGTTGAATAGCTTCATCATAAAGCTAAAATCAATTCTTCGGTAGCCCGGTCGAACCTCATTGGCTTCCCATTAACGAACTGCCTCCTCAATAATTATGTTATGGCTAATTAAGTGGTGTTAAAAGATGAATGTTCTTCTGCCAAAAATTAATAAATATTTTTTTTTACGATCAAACAGTCCGTGTACAACGAACTGTAAGTAAGGAGCGTCTCGGCTCAATATTAACCGAAACTCTAGAAAATGGAATTTTAATATAAATAGATACATCAAAAGAATCAACTTATTATGGTGATTCCAAATATATGAGATTCATCAAGTTTAGTGTTACCCATCAAAAATTATGAGCTTGAGAAAATTTGTCTGATTTTTGAAATAGGGGAGACATAAGGGGGGCCTTGCCCATAAGGAAGGCAAGGGGGTGCTCCAGCCCCCCCCCTGGCTGAATGATGCTGCCTTGTATTTTATATTTTGTTTTGAGATTTCTATTATACAACTAGACCCCGGCGACATGCAATAAGGGGATGGTTGGTGGCGACAGGGGCAAAAATAGCAGCAGCGGCCACTGGCGCGATCAATCTTGACTGCAAACGTTTTGTTTTGATCAGTATTTCTCAAATATCAACTTAAATTTACCTCAGATTTGGGCCTATTCACGAGTTAGGAACTTCACAAGCTGGTGGATGGACACTGATGTTCTTCATTATTCATCAAGAAAAGTAGAAATCTGGCAGAAACAAAATGTCTGTGGCCTTTCAGAACCCTTGCATAATAGTTGAAATATCTAACAGCTATGTCTTTCTAACAAAATAAATTATCAAATTAGTAGTATTTTTTTTTTCATTGAGCAGCCATCACCATCAAGAAGAACTGTAATCATTTACATCACTGCTGGGTTGGTAGGAAAATCTTTCCCCTTGGCTTTCATACCATCAAACATCCAGAAGGGATTTGGAAGGTATATCCCCTTTCAATCTAGATTGTTTTGATAATGAACATTTGTACTCTTAAATACAGATCAACCAAATGTTTTTTAGCCCATTAAGCTGTTGGAAAATTGCCAAGCTCATCAGAGATTTTAACTCCAACCCCATCCATCCTCCCCCATCCAACCCCACTGATATTCTCATCTAATGTTTTCAGTAAGCCCTGTGATTTTTCAGCCACTGTGAAATAGGATAGTCATACCTGAACAAGTACAACCATATTCCAGAACCACCAAGAAAACAAAATGCTTCAAGGAAGAAAGGAGGATAGAGCAAAAGTGCTCACTATTATATCAGTGAAAGCCAAGATTGAAGCTGCCTTTGATACAAAGAAGGCAAAGAAGAGGTGGATTAGAAACAATTGAAGCAACAAAAGCAAGAAAAACAAAGAAGCAAGCTGTGAAGAGATTTGGTGAGAAGACAGCATTGAGGGTGAAAATGAAACTGAAAAGGTTCAGACAGTTACTGTTGATAACAGCTCAGACAGTTCTCTTGGGTAAGATAGTGAAAAGGAATGTGAACTTAGTTTTGATTTGTGTTACTGTTGGCAGCTTTGCAAAAGTCATCTATGAGGGCCATTAGGGAGAAGGTAGAACCTAGTGCAGAGGTCAGTGTGACGACTATGAGTGATGATAGGTAATTTGTGAAAGTGGCTGAAACAGTCAGATCATATCTACTCTATGAAAGAGGATTTAGGGTAAAAACCCCCAATACTTGTTCAGTATGTGATCTTTGGCAAATTTTTTGACTAAAATGTATCTTCCCTAAACAAGGACAGCAGGTTCTTAATCTTGGACCTGATACAGATAGTTCGGATTGGCTGCATATAATCTTATAGCCAAGCCTATTTAAATATGATTACTCTTTTTCACAACATATATCAGTGATTGAATCTGTCTATGATTGAGATACATCAATTTTAAGATCCTTTGTTAAGATCATTCTTTAGATTTTAAGAAAGTAAGGAGACGAGAAAGCATACCCTTTTCAAATATTTTACTAAATACTGATAAAATTGAAATTGGTCGATAATTTGCCGGATAATTTCTTGGTCCACCTTTATACAAAATAATAATGCGAGCACGCTTGAGAGCATCCGGAAAACACCACATTCAAATGAAAGATTAACAATTTTTGTTAGAGGCAATACTATTGAAGGAAGAATAGATTTAACTACCTTAGTAGGGATAGAATCTGGACAAGATGAAGACAAGTTTTTTAAGCCATTAACAATTTTAGTAATTTCACTTACTGTTACTGGCTCTAGAAACATAGACTTAACACAAGATGGCCCGAGGTATGATCAAAAGTCCGGCTTAGGCCGAGACAAAGCAACTGTAGAAGTAATATTCTTACCAATATTAGCGAAGAATGAAGTGAATGCCTCTTGGACATTAAGCTCACCCTCCACAGCTCCATCACCAAAGACCAGACTCATAGGTAAAGAGCTAGATTGAGAACTGGGTTTAAGTACAGAATTTATTACCTTCCAAGTTTTACGAATATCATTGCCACAAGCAGCAAAGTTATTTAGATAATACAGAGACTTGTATATTCCGGTAGATCTTGAATTGACAAAGACGAATAGTACCTGCTGAAAGTGTAGCGCATTTATAAGCTCTTCAGAGATTATTCTTCCTTCTCCAGCTTTTGAGAAATCCGGATGTCATCCATGGGTTTAGAGGAACAATCCTTTTAGACCTATGATTAGAAGGTGATACTTTACAAATGCTAAGAATAGCCTCTTTTATGGTTCCATAAAAGGACTCAAATAAACAAGAAAAATCCTTATCATTATCAAGCAAGCTCCACGAATTTTCCGCTAATTTGGACCCAAGAAGAGATAACTCTTTCTCACCAAACCTAACAGAATAGGAATGAAACACCTGAGCCCGGCTACTCTTCCCCTGTTTAAAGCTGAATCGAGAATATATTGGAAAATGATCGGATATATCACTAACTAAAATTGAGTTTTCCTTCAAACTAAGCGTAAAGAAGATATTGTCAATCAAAGAAGCTGTAACATTAGTTACTCGCATGGGGATGGATGTAGATGGTAGAGTTCCTGCGGCAAGCATGACTTACTTGACTTGACTTAAGGCTCCTGCCGAGGGTTCGGCGTAGAGAACGATGAGACTAGGCGCCTCCAGGTTGACCTGTCACTTGCCAGGATCGCAGCTTCTTCCACCGGGATGTGGGCTTGGGTGAGGAATTCATCGGCTTTGTCTTTCCACCTAGAGGGTGGGCGTCCTCTGGGTCGCTTCCATCCGTGTAGGGTGGGGTCGAAGTCGAATGTGACCCGTACTGGGGCGTCGGTGGCATGCGAAGAAGATGGCCGTACAACCGAACAGTACGCTGGGCGAGCTGCGTCGAGAAAGGAGTTTGAGCCGTACGTGACAGGAGAGTCTGGTTGCTAACGAAGTCAGTCCAGTGAAGTAATTCACTGGAATAACACTGTGTAATTCACTGTGAATAGTAATTCACATCAGAGAATAATTTCCTTTGGTAACCTCCTCCCCCCCCCAAATCCGAAACATATTTACTATTACAAATAGGGTTTATATTAATCGGATTTTGATTAGCCTGACCCACAAAACAATCTACTATACTAATTACATCAAAAGGATTATTTTCGAGCTCGCAATGGCGACTCTCATGGCTTAAAATATTCATAAAAGCAGGTTTTACTTGGAGTCCATTCAAGTCACCAGAGGAACCAAAAAGAAATCTTTACTTAAATTATTTACAAAGGAAAAACCTGTCAAAGGATTACAAACACATAAATAACTAATAGCAGAGCCAGGGTTGCCAAAACTTTTAGGGGCAAGTGTCCAAATCGGCCAAAAAGGGACACTTTTAGTGTCCCTCTAGAAAATTCACCAATATACAGGGTTTCCAGGTAAATACTAATTTAGCTACTTTTGGCTATCTTGGAAACGGGTTAAGTAAGGAAAATGAAACTTTCAGGGATGGGCCTACAGGCTAAAGTATGTCCCAGGAGGGTATTTTAAAGTACCTACCTCCACTCTTTCTGTCTCTAGAGGCTCCTGAAATTTGCCTACATGATAGGTCTATACCTATTGAAATTTTGACCAAACAACTTTTAACCTTTATTTTCAGTTTCTTTGTCTCTAGCTTTAGTTTTGAAATGAAATTCCTGTTATTTGAGTAGAATTTTAAGCCATATCAATGTTTTTTTTTCATAATTTAGGAAATATATTTGCATATCTTTAAAACCTTATAAATTGGGATTGAGCAAAGTTGTGAAGCGGAAAACAATTTTTTTGTGCTTTATTTAAGCAGAAGATCTATTTTGCAAGGTTTCACATTTATAACACAAAGATTATTAAAGGTCATCAAAGGTTAGGACCCTCTAGAGGGAGGACTGGAGGTAAATACTTCAAAACACCTTCCCGGGGCATACTTTAGCCTATAGACCCATCCCTGAAAGTTTAATTTTCCTAACCTAACCTTTTTCCAAGGTAGCCAAAAGTAGCTAAAGTAGAATTTTACTGGTTGCCACTATGAATTTTCAAAGCCTGTGAAAAAAGTGCCGAAAAACCTGTGCACAAAAACATCTATGAGAAAAATCCCCAAGACGTTACCAAAGCTTAAAAGTAAAGTGCAAATTAAAAACAGTCGTATTTATAAATATATATATATATATATATATATATATATATATATATATATATATATATATATATATATATATATATATATATATATATATATATATATATATATATATATATATATATATATATATATATATATATATATATATATATATATATATATATATATATTTATATATATATATATATATATATATATATATATATAATATATATATATATATATATATATATATATATATATATATATATATATATATATATATATATATATATATATATATATGTATATATATATACATTTGTTTTTGATTTGAAAAGTGTCCAAAAACTGTTCTTTTTATCAAAAAGCTGCCTTTTTGACCCAATAGTGTCCCGTGTCCCTCAGAGTGAAAAAGTGTCCAAAAGCCACTAAGTGTACATTTTGGCATCCCAGAGCACAGCAGGAATTATTGGAAGGAACCATTAGCACGGAAGGAGAAACAAAAATGAAAAAAAAATAAATAAAAATAAAGTAAAAAAAATGAAAATTAATTACCCGAGGAAAGCATTTACAAATTAAGAAAAATGCCCTCCCCCACCAAATCTGTGGACAATTCACTTTCCGTTTGGCCCTGGATGGTTTGCTGAAAAGGAGAATCTTTGACTGTCTGCCATCTTTCATCCACAGCACGTGTCCTAGCGATCTCAACTTTTTTCTCATTATAACACTTTAAGCAGTATTGAATCCAAATTTTCCTAAAGCTTATTGCTTGAAACACAGTTAGTCTCATGAGTTTTTTTTACCAAAAAGAAAATTTTAAGGGTACGTAAAATGATTTTTCTTAGCTAAGATCTGTTTTAGAAGTATTTCAATCACTTAAGGAGGTATTTATCTTTAAATGAGCTCCACCGGCTGCATCCAGGGATGCCATGCCCCCCTTCTCTTGGATAAAACCGAACAATTATTAAAATTAGAAAATGAGAAATAAGGTTCTACTGTTTTTAGAAATCTCTAATTTCCCTCCTTCTCTTACCTTGCCCATCCAAAATAAATATGACAAAATAAATCAGGCATAATTGCGCTTCTTCCAGCCTGTCGATTTGGCTGGTAGAATATTTTTTTTTATTATTGCAGCTCTTTTTCGAATTTTCAATTGATCGAAAAAAAGAAGAAAATTAAAAAAATTTTGATCGGACGAATTTGAGGAAAAAGAGGGCAAGGGAGGGAGGCTACGTATTTTTACTATTTAATAGACAGGATAAAACTTTTTGTACTATAGTCTATAGAGAAATCAGTACTAAAAACCTATTTGCATTTTTTTTTTCGGTGACATTTTTTTCGTCGTCAGGTTACAGTCCAACTTTATTTGTTTATTGCCATTCAAAACCTGTATGTCTAAAAAAAATTGGTGTTTATAAGGGGGGAAGGTTAGTGAAATAAGTTAGAGATACGAAAATTTTGCACATGTTTCGAAAACCTTGAAAATCTTCTTTAGAAAAATAGTTACTCCTAGAACGCAAAGGAAATCGATGCTTGATAAAAATCTTAGAAATTATTTTTTAGTGTGCAGTTCATTTTTAATATATAAGAGCGCATGTTTTCTTGCCAGCTCTGCATGGAATTAAAATTATTTAAAACGTTAAGCCCAAACCAATTTTAGTTCCAATATTAAAATTACTCAACTAGTTCTATACTACATTCCTGTTCTCAGTGCCTAAACATGTAGTGTTTTGTTAAGTATGGATAAAAAACTTAGAGCATTAAAAGAACATTTAAAAAAATAAGGAGAATTTTATAATTGGCTACTGATTTTTCTTTTACAATGGATCTTTCAACATACAATGGATTTAGAAAACTAGCGCTTTACTGAAAACACAAAAGCCAATTAAAAAAACAATTTTGATCTAGGAGTCAAAACTGAGTATACAGACACGCTTTAGTATTACTCAAACTGAAGAATAAATAAAGGTACTTGTGTCGTATAGCCACCATACTCAAGTTCTGTCGAGAAATGAAGTTTGGTTAATACTAATGAAATAAAAAAAAAAAATGTGATGAAAATATAACACTTGATCAACAAAATTATGAAAACTACAACAAAGAGTTATTGAAGGGGGGCCGTCCAGACAGCATTATATTAAATACGTAACCTAAACTAACCTAACCAAAATACCTACTAAATATTCGATTAGAATATAGCTACAATGTGGTTTCCCATCGAGCCGAAGCTAATATTGTCTGGTATAAAGACCATGAAAACCGGCTATTGTCTCAAGTTTGCGATACAAGATCTTAAGTGTGGTGGGTATAAGACAAAAGTACCAAAATAAACCATAGTATGAACTCTGAAAATCCAGTTCTTCTCTCTATACAATGGAGTAGTTATGATACAAATTTTATAGCCAGTCTATAGTCCTAATACTATCAAGATGGCTTCACTTTGAAAAATGCTTTGGTACTGGTACTAGTTACGTATTTAATATATGGCATGCTTTACCCCCCACCCCCTAATGTACAAATATATAGCCCAAATTGGTTTACAAACTATTATATATTCATCCTATTTTATTTTATTCATTAGCATTAACCAAACTTGACTTTTCAGAAGTGACCATCTAATGCACCAGTACCCTAAAGTCTTATATATTCATCATATTTTGGTGTGTGTCACTATGATTAACTCATTAGCATTAACCAAACTTGACTTTTCAGAAGTGACCATCTAATGCACCAGTACCCTAAAGTCTTATATATTCATCATATTTTGGTGTGTTTCACTATGATTAACCTAACTTCACTTCTTGACTGTGTTCTGGATAATACACAAGTACCTTGTCATTTCTACTGCTTAGCTCAACTTACTGTTTACTTTTGTTTATATTTAGCATTTAGTTTTTCCTTCCATTATTTGAGCGCTAAGGATGGCTTGGCAAAGGTACTTGCCGAAATATTTGATTTGATATTTTGAAAACCAGCAGTTAGGCTACATTGTGTCTTTTCATTTAGCTTTGTTTCAAAATAAACTTTCTAGAAAGTTTAAACTTAATACCCTATTAGTGTATCTGTGGAAGTATTAGTTGCAGTGACCCTGAGAGTTTCAACTAGAGCAGTAGTAGCAATAACCCTGAGAGTTTCCGCCCTTTCTACAACCAGATTACAACTTAGTACCTTTTCATTTAGTCAAACACTTTGTGGTAACGGACTGTAAGTAAGGAGCGACCCGGCTCAATAGTAACCGAAACTCTAATAAACTATACCCATAGATAAATCATAAGAATCGGATTGTTATGCTGATTTCAAACATTTAAGTTTCATCAAGTTTAAAGGTACCATTCAAAAGTAAGGTAAAATTGGTAAAAAAAAAAACTGGTAAAATTCCTGAATAGTCTATTGCCTTGCTTAATTTAATTTCCATTTAAGATCCCAAAAACGCATTTGACTTTGTTAATTACAATTTATTATTTCAAAAACTTGTCACTGAATTCAATATTGATCTTTTCCTAGTGAAAATTAAATTTAAAAAAAAAACAAATTTCTTCAACTGAAAGTAAGGAGCAGCATTAAAACTTATAACGAACAGAAATTATTACGTATATAAAGGTGGTTGCCCCCTCCTCAACACCTCACTCTTTACGCTAAAGTTTTTAAGGTACTTTTAAAGAAGCGTCTTATTGTTCTAATTAAACAGCCCTTGTGTTTCAGGAGTCATCATAAAATAACTGGGACAAAATTCAAACTTTAGCATAAACAGCGAGGTGTTGAGGAGAGGGCAACCTCCTTTATATACGTAATAATTTCTGTTCGTTTTAAGTTTTAATTTTGCTCCTTACTTTCAGTTGAAAAAACTTGTTTTTTAATTTAATTTCTGATCGCTTTATAAATAATGCCAGGATAGTTGGCCCCTAATCCACGGAGAAACCCTTTACCCCACAGAAATATCCTCTAGACAATTCAATCCCGATGAAAATTTACCCCGGGCAATTACTCTTAACCCACTCTGCGCGTAAAATTGAGACGGAAAAGAGAAAGCAAGACATATAAAAAGACTTTTGTATAAGAATTCTGGCAAATTCCCCCAGTTTATATTTTCCCCTGGCAAGTTCACTCCCTGAAAACTTTCCTCCTCACGGAAAATTCCCCCGTGGCAAAAACCCCAAGCAGATAATGTGTCCCCCCCAACCGAAAATGTATGCCTACATCCCAATAACAAACACTATGCGCAAACAATGGGCAAATTTTATAACTTAAAGACCTTTCCCTTGGGGCTGTGGGGGGGGGGTCATGTAATACCCACAGGCCTTTTAACTTATTGGGCCCTTCAACTATGATGAACAAAATGGCTATCTCAAAATTTTGATCGGTTTTTGGGGAATAAAAGGGGCGGGGAAAAAAGGGGCGTGCTCCCGGTACTATATAAAAAGGGGGTACTTATGCACTATAACTAAACCAGCGCTATAGACTGTAAAAGGAAACCAGACATGGAAACCCGTCACACGGGTATTTGCTATCCAAATTAATTGCAAAGCGTGATTTCTCATTGCGTTTATAATATTTGGACTGTTGTTTTTTGGGGTTTAGGGGGGAGGTAACATAGGTTAGGTTGCGCATTTAATGTATGATATGCTTAACCCCCACCCCCCTAATGTGCAAATATATAGCCCAAATTTGTTTCTAAACTGGGAGTTTTTTTTTCATTTCTTTCATTGAGTATCACAAAACAATTTATCTTTCAAAACCTAAAGGGAGGAGCAATAAATAGAGGGGGCAAATCCCCCTCACCTAAATGGTGCCCCAAAAGAAATATGACTTTAAATAGATAGCGAAAATGCGCCATCGGCGCATTTTCGCTATCTATTTTTTGGGTGGAGTTCGAAATTCAGGGTAAATTAGATCTCGAAGGGATGAGTGCAAAAAAAAAAATCAGAGACAATTTTACCAGAAAGTGTGAATTTTGTTTTTCAGAATACTAGAACTCAAAATTGGTAGGATTCAGTCTTCATTGACAGATTTCGGCACCATATTCCGAAATCTGAAATAGTGAAGCATTTTTGACTGATTACATGCGCTTTTGTGGTCGAAATTTTCTGTTCTCAGTCTCTGGGTTGACGAGAAAGATATTTTCCTTAGTTCTCTGGTATGTCAGAGAGTTAAATAAAAAAGGAAATTAAAGATGAGAAAACAAAAAAAAAAATACTTGCCAATATCTAAAGTGGTATTTTACATTACTTTTTGGCTAATATGCTGAATTATTCCCTATGAACAACAGAAAGTGTGATTAAAGAACTAAAAAAAGATAGGTACTCAGTATACTTGTATACTCATTATACTTGAGTATAATCAGTTTGACTTTCTCACAACTCTATTTTTTTAAACAATGAAAAACTTTAGCGTAAAGAGCGAGGCGTTGAGGAGGGGACAGCCCCTTTCATATACGGAATAATTTCTGTTCGTTTTAAGTTTTAACGTCGTCCCTTACTTTAGTTAAAAAAAAATTGTTTTTTTTTATTTAATCACACTCAAGAACACACTCAAGAAGTTTGATCTGATCAGTCTGTGTAAAACTGGTTTGTCTTTCTGCATTCGAAGACAAAACCCTTATGCAGTGAGATAAACTACTAGATAGGTATATTTTAATTACATATTTAATATATCGATTTGGTATTTTGATTAGGCTAGGTTAGGTGTTCAATTTAATGCGCTCTGGGAATCATATATAAAAGAATTATGCCTTGCATAATTCTTTTTTGTAGTTTCCATAATTTTGTTACTAAAGTATTATATTTTTATCATATTTTGGTATATTTCATTATGATTAACTTAACTTCACTTCTTGAGTGTTCTGGATAATACACAAGTACCAAGTCATTTCTACCTATTGACTCAACTTACAGTTTACTTTTGTTTATATTTAGCATTTAGTTTTTCCTTCCCTTTTTCGAGCGCTAAGGATGGCTTGGCAAAGGTACTTGCCGAAATAAATGATTTGCCATTTTGAAAACCAGCAGCTACATTGTGTCTTTTCATTTAGTTTTGTTTCAAAATAAATTTTCTAGAAATTTTAAACTTAATACCCTATTAGTGTATCTTCGCAATAGTGGTAGTAGCAGTAACCCTGAGACTTTCAACTTAATGCCTTTAGCATTCCTGGTCCGCCCTTTAGACAACCAGATTGCAACTAGTACCTTTTCATTTAGTTTATAAAAGCCTAACCCTCAAGCAGTAGTAGTTGTAGTTAGGGCATTAATAGTTATAACCGGGGTTAACCCCGTTTAACTGAGCCCTCGTGCAACTGAACCCCATTTAACAAAGCCCTCGCGCAACTGAACCCCATTTAACTGAACCCTTGTGCAACTCAATTCCAGTGCAACTTAACTCTATGCAACTGAGCCCCCGTGCAACTGAACCCCTTTGTAACTCTACCACCGTTCAACTGAACCCTCGTGTAACTGAACCCTCGTGTAGCTGAACTCTCGTGCAGCTGAACAACCGCACTAAGTATTTCAGTATTCTGCGAGGCAATTTCCTTGAGTAAAACGCAAGTTAGAATCTTTAAATGTTCAAACTTATTGGAATTGTTTGTTTTTTAAAGTCATGATATAAATGCCTGTCAAGATGTTTCATAAAAAAGCTGTTTTTTGTACCAAAAACAAATTAAATCGGACGTCACAAACCATTAAACCCATATATATTTCTCCTTTTTTGTGTCTTTTAACAGAGTTCCCTTCGCCCTTTCGCTGTCTACGGGTCTAGGCCTTTACCTATTCCCCAGAATATCCCCCCTCTCCCAGTAAATACTTTTCTGCTGAAAATCCCTCCTGTGAAAAATACCTTCCTGAAAAATACCCCCTAGTGGCTGGTTGGTTTCCAATTACTTTTGACTTAAAAAAGGGCGGTACTTGGGCATTATATGGGCCTTTCTAAAAAGCCAAGTTTGGTTAATGCTAATGAAATCAAATAAAACAGGATGAATATATAATAGTTTAGAAACAAATTTTGGCTATACATTTGCACATTGGGGGGGGGGGGGGTGAAACATAGCATATATTAGATACGTAACCTAACCAAGGTACCTTCCTCCCCCCTAAACCCAAAAAACAACAGTTTAAATATCGTTTACGCAATGAAAACCACGCTTTGCATTGCATTACTCTATAACGGTCTCTTGAATTAACCCGTCTGGCGGGTTTTTCGTGACTGGTTTCCTTGTAAAGGCCCATATAACGCACCAGTACCCGAATATAATAATCATTTTTGTCAGAAATGAATTTTACCCCCACCCCTATATATATACCAATTCAGAGTATATATTAGGCCTGTTTTTAGCACTAAGATCTTAATGCAAAGATTATGGTTTTTTAACTCATCTTTGTTCTAAGATCTTAGAGCTCACTGATGTTAGCAAAAAGTGTGAAGACCGCCACTGATTTGCCATACAGAACAATGATGAGAGAACAGGGCCGTTTTTTCACTCATCAATGTGCTAAGATCTTACATCTTTTGTCAGAAAACGCTTAAAAGTGAAATCTTTTAACTAAGATCTTACATAATTTGTCGTTTTATACAAACGTCTTTCATCATTCTGCTCTGATAAGTGGTCTGAGAACAATGATGAGCATATCATCAAAGTTCTTTCATCATTGTTCTATATGGCAGAACAGTGGCGGTCTTCACACTTTTTGCTAACATCAGTGAGCTGTAAGATCTTAGAACAAAGATGAGTCAAAAAACAATAATCTTTGCAGAAAGATGTAAGATCTTAGATGTAAGATCTTAGTGCTAAAAAACGGGCCTAACTTTGATGATCTACTCATCATTGTTCTCAGACCGCTAATCAGTCCAGAATGATGATAGACGTTTGCACAAAAACGACCAAAGATATAAGAAGATTTCACTTTTAAGCGTTTTCTGACAAAAGATGTAAGATCTTAGCACATTGATGAGTGAAAAAACAGGCCTATTTGCACATTAGGGATGAGGGTAAAGTTTAAACTTACCTCATATTATTGACTTATGAATAGAGTTAACATACCACTCGATGCCTTTTTTTATGCTCTTTCCAAATATAATTATCATTTTTGTAGGAAATAAATTTTACCCCCACCCCTATATATACCGATTAAGGGTATATATTTGCACATTAGGGCGGGGGGTGGGAGGAGAGTTTAAACTTACCTCTCATTTACATCAGAAATAAAATTTACCCCCACCCCCTTAATGTGCAAATATATACCCTGACTTGGTATATATAGGGGTGGGGGTAAAATTCATTTCTGACAAAAACGATTTTTATATTTGGAAAGAGTAGTATCAAAGTAGTAAAAAATAGTAGGCTATCAAGTAGTATGTTCACTTTATTCTTAAGTCAATAATATGAACTGCGAAATATTTACCCCAATTTTAACATAGTGTAATTCTTCGATATCATTTAAAGGGGAATAAATTGTCACAAATGCAAATTTAAAGGTGTAAAAAGAAAATTTAAAAATGCTACTCCTTTAGTTTTTCCTTCTGGAGAGTTTACAGTTACAAATCTAAAGTGTTACCAGTATCGGTCAATATCTACCAAATCATATTATTGAGTTAGGACTAAAGTGAATACACCATTCAATGGTTTTTTTATGCTGATTACGAATATAATAAGCATTTCGGTCAATATATACGAAATCATATTATTGAGTTAGGACTAAAGTGAATACACCATTCGATGCCTTTTTTATGCTGATTACGAATATAATAAGCATTTCTATCGGAAATGAATTTTAGCCCCCCCCCCTATATAGGCTATACCTAACCTAACCCAACCTAACCTAACCCTGAATTGGCATATATAGGGGGGGGCTGAAATTCATTTCCGATAGAAATGCTAATTATATTCGTAATCAGCATAAAAAATAGGCATCGAATGGTGTATTCACTTTATTCCTGACTCAATAATATGATTTGGTAGATATTGACCCCAATATCAGTCCTTTCATTATGAATCAAAACTGCGTTTATTCCCATTTTAATACTTTGAAATATAAAACAAAACAGAAACTCACATCTAAAAAATTCAAATCATTCCATATAGACTTTCTTCATCCACAATCGTGAATCAATGCTATTACAGAATTCATGTTGGAAAGAGTCCAGAATCTGACGCGCAGATGTTTTCATAACAAAGCATGTCTAACCTGTTTATGTGTGTCAGTGCTTCCACTTTGTTCCTGTTAGATTTCTGTTCCGTCTTTTTGAAAATCTTGAAAATTCCGACAGCGGACCACAGAAAATCCGACTATTTTTCCGACACTTTGGTAGTCCGAAATCCGACAAATGTCCGACTCGAACCGAAAAATCTGACAATAGTCCGACTTCAAGAATGAAGCTTCTCATTTTCTACATTATTTATAGACCTTCAGAACGGCTCAAAATGGTTTCTCAAACGTCTTCTTCTGAAAATGATTTTGGCAATATCAGCTTGCTGTTGTGTTAGGCTGAAAAGGATACAGTGAGTCGCCTTTTAGTTCCCCGATCTGATCCCACTACTCCCACTCATCCTTTTGGCCCTTCTTTAAGCACGCAGCCGCGCTAGAAAATCCTTGCGCTGACGACGCAGCTATTTGCGGTTCAAACGTCGTGAACCATTAGCCAAGACACTATGTTTTCAAAACGCCGTCAACCGCTTCAAGAAGAAAATGAAGTTGCACCGAATTTGGAATTTCGACGAAAAACCGAAATTGTGAACCAAAACCCCTCTTCTGGGCGTAAAAAAACGCTGTTGCTGCTGCCTTGTAGATTGCACAAGTCCATAGGACTATACCCAAACGAGCGATGTAAGCCTGATTGTAGAAGCATAAGAAAATGTATCTCTTTTCTGCTCTCAAGATCAGCCTGGCGATTTTCGCCGTGTACAAGACATCCAAAACAGTGGAAAAGTAATGCAAAACAGGGTTTTTGATTTCTGTTTTCTTTTAGGAGAGATACTTGCAGCTTAAACATTCACTTATGCTCTTTACCCTCTTACGTCGTTCATCTGCACCTAACTTAAACTAAAGCTGCAGCTCCACTCGACTGAACGCACTCGTCTGCCGTCACGTTTGCTCTAACACACTTAAGTCGTTTTAAGAGGGGAGCATCAACCTCTAAGTCTTGGGACACGTGTTTCTTTCTTTTCATGCCAGACTTGGCCTGCATGATAGAGGTAAGGGTAACACTTTTGAGCGAATTCCTATGATCTGTTTTTACGTCTTTCAACGTAGAAAAGAACTGCTCTACAACTGCGTTCGAAAACGGCAAGGTCAAAAGATACTGCACAACCCCAATTATGTTGGGGAATCCCTGCGTACTATTTGGAGTTTTCAAAGAAGCCACATGGAGCCAGACATCGCAGAGGTCTGTCACATCTGGAAGATCAGAGATCAGTAGACTCCACCATTCTTCTATAATTTTTTGTGCAAACCACGATGGTGCCCTACACCGCTGAAGGCTCTTTTTGAAAAAAGTGACAGCACTGATATCTAAAGCTTTCACAGGGTCAAATATTCCACCCAATGTAAACAGTTCATCTCCAAATGAAAATCGCTGCTTGATTTGCTTCACCGCCTCTACATACAACTTCTGAGCACATTCATAGATGACTTTCACTTCATGTTCATCTGCTTTTTTACTTGGGTCTGATTGCAAGGTCTGAAGAGACTCGTGAGCTGCAACCCCCAAGCACACATTTTCCACTGCAAGGTATTCAATTGAGTTGTCAGGGTCAAGATTCAAAGGCGAGGTTGATCTGACGTAGCTGGTCCTTATGAAATTCATGGCCAGTTTTCTCAAGAGTATCTCAACCTCTAATTTTATTTTTTGGAATAAAGGTTTTTCACTTTGGAAAAGAAGATTGAAATCTGTAAACAGCTCCAGTTCATAGAGCCGGAACTCATGCTGAATCCGAAGGAGTTGATTCTTTAGGGCTTGCCATGCCCAGTCGTTTGCGTGAGTGGGATCTTCAGCTACATTTATTTGAAACTAGCTACAAAGTCCATCCAAATTCTGCAATAGCCGCTGAAGCACATCCGAAGTGATAGCCAACGTGTCTGACCTGGGGCAAGCACATTCAGGACTAGGTTGTCAGTACATAGCTGACGTAGTTCAAACTCAGAGTGCCTTTTGGCACTCATGTTGAAGTGATTGTATTCAGTCCGATGTAGATCTTCCAGTTGCTTTTGCAATTATTTGCAAGCATAAGAAGCCACCAAATGAATGGAATGGCTGCTGCACTTGACACACATCACAGATGGGAATTTTTCTTTGATTCTGCTGACAACGGAGTTCTCACACCCAAACATATTATTGCAAGTGTCTGCACAGAACCCAGCCCAGTTCTCTGTAGGTATCTTTTTATCTTCAAAAACTTTGCATAGCAGATTGAAAATAGTTTCCGCCTTCCCGTCGGAACACTCAACCATATCTAGAAGTTCGACTTCTACTTCGAAATCCTTATTGCAGAACAAAACTGCAATTGCAAGTTGTTTTTTTACTGCCACATCAGTTGTTTCATCAATACTGAGAATTAAACTTGACTTCAAGAAGATTGTTAGAATTACCAGTCTCTTACCGATCTATATACCTAGACCCAGACCCAACTTGCATTCTTCTTTTGAGTAGGCTATTTTGAGATTTTAAAATATTCTGAACCTGTCAAGCACATGGTGTCACTAAACCATAGTGGCCTAGCTCTCCTGTAGGCTACTATGTTGGCAATAGACTTTCTAATCTTATACTGGCATTGGAAAAAAGTCACCTTAAATTTCCTCAGATCTTGAAATTAACAGAAATATCAAAGCAGATTGAAGCACAGCATGTGTAAATTTTCAAAAATTGTGCCTTGTCAAACTGTCGCCGCTAATACTAATGACTTTCTAAAAATCTCTAACAGAATTGACCTTCTAATTTTACTAGTTTGAAAATCCTTTTTTATTGGAGTTGGAGACTCCAGTAGTTCAGAAAAATACACAAATCCGAAAAATATCAGGTTTTTACAGAAAATCCGACAAAATTCCGAAGTCCGACACGATGTTTTTTTGTCCGACAAGAGGGCCGAAAATCCGACAATGTCGGAAAAATCCGACAAAGTGGAAGCACTGATGTGTGTCAATGTGAATAGACTTCAGGGAATGCCTTCTAAAATTTTCTGTTTTGCTGCGTCTTAAGAGTGAACTGCAGTCGCGTAATTTTGTCTAAATCCTGGGAGGGGGGGGGGGTTGTAAATTTGGAGCCAATTTTCCCGAATCAATTGAAAATAACAGTGAAAACTGAAAAATGAGGCATCATGGTTGCAGCAGTAGCTGCAACCTAGTAACTTTTATTTCGGTTTGTCTTAAAAATAAAAGTTTATTGCGAAAAGAAATGTATGGGGAATTAAAAAAACATAAAACCCTTTGTAAATGGCGTCAGATCAAAATCAAAATTGTAACATTAAAATCAGTATGGTCGAAAACCTTGATTAAGGGAATTACAGTCTCCCTCCTTGAACAACAAGGAAAATCACTTTTTTGGATGGGTAGCACTGATCTGTCTCCCGTTGTTTTTTCTTTTTGTGTGTGTTTTTTTTTTTTTTCACCAGGGCTAGCGAATGACGAAAACATCGTAGAGAGATGTTTAATGGCTCATTTGAACGGAAATTAAATTTGTTAGTGCCTTTTTCAAGTGACAGAAAAGATTGGATGGCAACTAGCCCCCCTCCCTAAAGCCCCCCCTCCCAAATTTGTCCTATAAAAATTTCAAAATAGCCATTTTGTTTAACATAGTTCAAAGGTCCAATAAATATGGTTTTGATGATAATATGACCCTCCGTAGTCCCTGGGAAAGGGTTGTACGTGGTATCAGGCGTATCAGTATTGCAGTATCGGTATCGGTATCCTGTGTTGTTTTTTTCAGTATTTCCTAGGCTTATTTTTTAAAGCATGTCCCGGGAAGGAAATCTTTTTCAATATTAAAACAAAGAATTAAAGATCTATATCATTTTTTTAATGAAAACAAACTTATTTTATAATACCATTTATCCGACCTACACAAGAATTTTTTTTTTGTTTCACTTAAAACGGCACTTTTGGTGCCATGTTTTAAGTGGAAAAGCTGGGGCTTGTGGCCTACCAGAACTTTCTCAAATCAAGTGAAAATGACAGAGAAAACTGAAAAACGAGCCATATAGTAATAAAACAGATAAAGATGTACTAAAAAAACTGACATTTTTAGAAAATAAATTTCAGAGGGGGGGGGGGGCAAACTGGGGTCTGGGGGAAAACTAAGGTCTGAGAGAGTTAGCCTCTTTGTATATTAAAAGAAGGATTACTTATTATTATAATTACCTATTCAAATTATTTACTTGACAATTCCACTGTAATATTCTCTCCATACGTAAGATGGTCTTTTAAACTTAATTAAATTTTAAAATTAAAACTTAAAACGAACAAAAAATATTCTGTATAAAGAAAATCCTGGCTGCGTTGTTTCTAAATTAAATCTTATCTTTTACATACTCCTTCAAATCGCTTTAACTGAAAACATTGCTCCCAAATATTTAAAATTTGTCACTTTCTTTCTAAGTTTTCATCTTTAGAGTTACATTCACTTTTTGGTTCATCTCTCGCCTTAAGGAATTTTCCTAAACTCAACTATCTCCTCCTTTTATTATATAATTAGTAAAAAAAAATGGTACTTCCGAATTAGCTAGTACACACTCGTGAAGTTTGCTTATAAGTTTGCTTCCGTAACTCGAGAAGTGATGTCAGGTTAATCATAATGAAACATACCAAAATAGGATGAAAATATAATACTTTAGAAACAAAATTATGATAACTACGACAAATAATTATGAAAAGCAGGCCACCTAGAACACATTATATTAAATACCTAACCTGACATAACTTAACTTTTTCCGAAAAAAAAGTTTTTCAAAGAAAAGTAAAGAGCTCCCTTAAACCAAAAATGAGCAGAAATAAAGTCAAATAATTTTCAAAGTGTAAAACTACCACAAATCGTTGTGAATAAATAAATGAAACCAAAACGAACAAAAATTACAATAAAAAACCGAGTCAAACTCAAAACGAGCAAAAATTATCATGAGTATTAGAAGTAACAACCCCCATGCCTTCTCAAGACCACAACATAATTTGCACTTTACTGACAAGAAATTAATTTAAAATGTTTTCACTTTTTCTACTTTAATAAATAAAAAATCATTAAAACTTTAAGGAATAAATATCAGTGAAAATCCACGATCTTTTTTTTTTCAGTAAAGTCCAAATAATGTTCTTGTCTTGAGAAGGTGCCATACGGGGGTTATTAGTCTTACTCATGACAATTTTTGTTCGTTTGCACTTGGACGATAATTTTACTTTATTTTTGCTAATTTTTGGTTTAGTGGAGCTCTTTGATTTTTTTTTGAAAAACTCATTTTGTGGAAAACTTTTTTGAACTAATTTCTGTTCGTTTTTCATTGGCATAGTCTTTTTCATGGAAAAAATATTTTGTATCTTTTTGGTTTTTTGTATAAGAATCAATAGTTTGGCTTGCTGTTTGTATGTTGGAGAAATTGTTTCAAGAATTTTTAATCCTAACACAAATAGTATTGTTTAAGTCAATTTCATACCTCCTCAAGGTTACCAGAAAAATATAACTTAACAACCTGGACAACCTGGATACACTATACTCTTTTGTATTTATGTATATTGCAAGATCAAAAGTAGTAATAGTAGTAGTCCCGAAAGTTTCAGCTTAATACTCCCAGTTGTTTTCGACATATTAATGAGGTACCTTATTGGCAACCATACACACAGAGCCATTAAATTTAGTTTTAAAGTGACGTTTAGTTTTAAAGCATAATGGGCCAACTGCATAATTGTGGGGGGTGGACCTGCCCAATATCCCTAGAGAAATAATGACTGAACCCTTCTACTATGCTGAACGAAATGGCTGTCTCAAAATTGTGCCTGGATGTGTTTGGAAAATGAATGGGCTTAGGAGGAGGGCTGCTTACCCTAAAACTCTTTTGAATCTTAGAAAGGGAACTAGAACTTTTATTTTCCAGTCAAATTGGCTGCTTCAAAAGTTTCAATGATTTTTTCTAGCTATTATGGAACTGCGTTGTCTATGATATTGCTTAAATGCCCTTTCAAAAACCTGCCTGCATATGTTTTTTTGTTTAATTGAACCCCCCCGTCCCCCTCCTAAGCATTTCCTAAAAATTTCACCTTAATACCTTCAGCATCATTAGTAACAGTAACAGTAGTTGTGGTATTAATAGTATACACATACTTCCTTCTGGCTGGTTCAGAATCCGCACAGCTTACCCTCTAAGGTCTAACTTAATCATGTAGGCCGCTCTTGAGATATTGCTTTGTCACCTTTTTGAAAATCTACATGCTCATAGTTCGTTTTGTTTTAGTTCAACATCCGCCTAAATATTCTTTGAAAACTTCACCTTAACCCCTTTCCCCCTTAAGTAAAAATTGTGGATACGACCTTCCTCCCAAAACTTTTTTTGTGGGAAAATTGCCACTGCAGGATTTAATAACCGGCCAAATATATATATAATAGGTTAGCCTTACATGAAAAATCCAAAAATCATTTGGTAGCTATATTAAAATGTACAGAGGTGCAAAAACGACCCTTTGCTGTGCAAACCATAGATAATGTTCAGCAGAAGTTTTGAACCAAGAAAAAATTCGTTTGCATAAGATATTTAAAATCTCAGTTTCTGTAGTTCAGTTTCTAGTAGAACGTAATATTGCGTTTAGAGGAGCCATCGAAAACCTAGGCGAAACACGAAATGGGAATTTTCTAGGTATATTTGAATTCCTCGGAAAAGTTGATCCAGTAATGCAGGATCATATGCAAAGAATTGCCACAAAACAAATAAACCAAAGTAATATAAGTAAAACAATACAAAATGAAATCATAAACTTAATAGGCAACGAAGTAAAAACCAAATTTATTGATAGAATAAAATATGGCAAATATTTTGCCGTGATTCTTGATTGTACTCCAGATATCAGTCATCAGGAACAAATATCTTAGCATCAGATATGTTTCGGATGGGACATTATCAGGCTCGAATATCGCTGTATATGAACAGTTCATCAAATTTATACATGTAGAGAGCAGCAGAGGAAAAAAAATATATTTTGTGTATTAAAAAGGATATACAAGGTTTATGACTTGACATCAACAACATAAGAAGGCAAGGCTATGATAACGGTTCGAATATGAAGGGAAAAGTCTCCGGGGTGTAAGCTAGAGTCTTAAAAGGAAATCCACGGGCATTTTTTACTCCTTGCGTTTGTCACAATTATAACCTAGTATTGGGAGATGTGGCAAAAATTTGCCCAGAAGCTTTGGTATTCTCCAACGCCTATATGTTTTGTTTTCGGTATTTTCAAAAAGATGGTTAGTACTTCTTATACGTGTAAAAGACCTTATTGTGAAGACGCTTTGCGATACCAGATGGGAATGTCGACTTCAAAGCATAAAAGCAGTGAAATTGTAAAGTATGTGTGATAAATTCGAGAAGCCTTTTCCGGGTCTCATGTTAACAGAGTTTGTTATATATATATATATATATATATATATATATATATATATATATATATATATATATATATATATATATATATATATATATATATATATATATATATATATATATATATATATATATATATATATATATATATATGTATATATATATATATATATATATATATATATATATATGTATATATATATATATATATATATATATATAGATATATATATATATATATATATATATATATATATATATATATATATATATATATATATATATATATATATTATATATATATATATATATATATATAATATATATATATATATATATATATATATATATATATATATATATATATATATATATATATATATATATATATATATATATATATATATATATAAATAAAGAGGCTGACAAAGGTTTACAAAATATCCAGCAGGTGAATTTTATGATGCTCTTTTCGAAATATCAGAAACTTCCGAAGATTCACAAATTAAAAGCGAAGCAGAATCTCTGGGAAATGCAATGAAAGATTATAATTTTTTAGTGTTACTGGGGTTTTGGTACGATTTACTGTTCCAAGTCAACTATGCTAGCAAAAAACTTCAAAGTGAACCTGTAGACGTATCCGTTGCACTTTCTTCATTTGAAAAACTTTTAAAATGGCTAAAGAACTACAGAAATACTGAATTTGAACAAGTTTTAGTTCAGGCAAAAACTGTTGCAGAAGATTTGGAAGTATCAACATAATTTCGAAATAAAAGGCTTCAGAAAAGAAAGATAAATTTCAATTATGAAGGCAATGATCATGGGCACCGGCAAGAGGTGGCAGGGGGCCGTGGCCCCCTGGAAATTTGGGACTTTAAAGTAATTACAAGGAAACTAAAGGAAAAAGAGCAGAATAGGAAGAAAAACATGGAAAAAATGTGTGTTGCCCAATAGATTTTGACCCTTGTTAAGGAAAATATAAGTTCTAATTTGCGATTGAGTGACCCGTTTCTAGTTTTCCATAAACATTTTTTCTATGTGATTTGGTTGGAGTAACAATAAAAAAAAATCAAATTCTTCATAGTAATGAATAGTAAGTAAAAATAGATCCTTGTCAGTAAGGAAAGTAAAAGAACCTAATTATTGATAACATTCAATCAAAGAATCAGATTTTACGGTGATCCTAAATATGTATTTGTTTATTAGTAATTAGTGCAGCTATTAGTACACAAGAAATTTCGTTTAATTGCAGAAAAAAAAAACAAGGAAAAAAACTATCCATGAGCTGATATATGAAGCCACTATAATCAGAAATGTTTCCCCTGAACGAAATGCTGGGAATTTTTATATTTTTCCCCTGAACGGATACGTTTTTCTGTGTTTCATTGTCATGTTTTTTTTCCAGGAGTGATTGTATTTATCTATTTGTCACTTTGAAAAATATCTAATTTTTTACACTTCTGAAGCCTAAAGGTGTCAAATATATTGGTGTTTGGTATTTTAAAAATATAGAATTAAAAAATTTTATTTGATTTTCTTAATTTTAGTTGTAATGTTTTACTTTGAACAAACTACTTTGATAATCCACTACTTTTTATAAACAATTGAGTCTAGAGGCATTAAATATTTTGGTGTCTGATAACCAAGTTCAAAACTGCCGATATTGTTAAAAAGTATCCGTCCAACGCTTTGGCATTGCTCAGCAGAACTGATTGCTGGGTTAGTATTTGGAAGTAGGCAATTGCTCTTTGTATGTTTTTGTAATTAATTACCTTTTGTATTTTTATATACTTTTACATTAATTTATATAAATTTTCCATTGGCTTTAGAAAAATGTTTGTCTCTAAGCTTCATTAAATATAAAAAATCAAGATATTCAGCTAAAAGTAAGAAACAACATTGAAACTTAAAACGAACAAAAATTATTACGTATATTAGGGGGGTTGCCCCCTCCTCAACATCTCGCTCTTCTCGCTACAGTTTTTCGGACTTTAAAATAAGTTACTTATCGTTTTAATAAAACGACCCTTGTGTTTCAGAAGTTGTTTTTAAAGAATTGGGACAAAATTTAAACTTTAGCGTAGAGAGCGAGGTGAAAAGGAGGAGGCAACGCCCCTCATATATGTAATAATTTCTGTTCATTTTATGTTTTGATGTTGCTCCTTATTTTCAGTTGAAAAAGCTTTTTTTATCTAATTTCTCATCATTTTTTAAATAACGCCAGGATACCTGGCTCCTCCTCCACGGAAAAATTCCCCTTCCCATAGAAATATCCTGGCGAATTCAATCCTTGCAAAAATTTACCCCACACAATTACCCTTAACATCCTCACGACTAAAATTAATCGATAAAGAAAAAGCAAGACTTATAAAGAAATTTCGTATAGGAATTTTGGCAAATTCACCCAGTGTAAAATATCCCCTGAAATTTTCATCCCCTGGAAATTTCCCTCTCCATAGAAAATTTTCCCCATGCTAAATCCTTCTAGCAGAAAATTCGTCCTCCCCTCCTCCCCGCTCGAAACATGTATACATACTTCCCAAATAAAACAATAGATAAATTTTATAACTTAAAAACCTTACCCCAGGGGCTGTAGGGGGTCATTGTATCTTTAAAGACATTGTTATTGGGCCTTTCAACTATTCGGAAGAAAATGATGAAGATATCTCAAAATTTTGATCGAACGATTTTTGGAAAAATGTGGCGTGGGTGGGGGTATAGTTGCCCTCCAATTTCTTTGATCACTTAAAAAGGGTATTACAACTTTCATTACCGTTAGAATCAGCCCTCTCTCGACGTTTTAGGCCCACTGGATCAATACGATCACCCATGAAAAAAAAAAACACAAAAACAAAGAAACAAATAAACACGCATCCGTCATCTTTCTTCTGGCAAAAATTACAAAATTCCTCATTTTACTAATATGAGCTTGCAACCTCTACAGTAGGGCTCTTTGATACGCTGAACCCGATGGTGTAATTTTCATTAAAATTCTAGGACTTCAAGGGGGTCTTTCTCCCTTTTTTCGAAAACCAGATAAATTTTCTCAGGCTCGTAGCTGTGGATAGGTAAAACTAAAATTAATGTGATTTATATATTTGGAATCAGCAAAATAAGCCAATTCTTTCGATATATCTAGAACCAAATAGAATATATCGTCGTGCCCAAAACCAAAGGGCGTATCTAACATTTTACAAATTTTACAGGAGAGCGAAAACAAGGTTTGTGAAGCTGTTTTTAAGAAGATATTTTTTCTAAGACGTAGTCGCAATGTATTTATAGGTTCTTCACTACGAGCAATCGATTGGTGAACAGTAAAACTCTCAAAAGTTCTTAGAACACTAGAAAAACCAGATACGCCCTTTGGTTCTGGTCATTCTAAAACATTTCCTTTAGTTACGACCAAGTGATTTTTGAATAAGTTGTGTAATTTTGCTTCAAGTATTAAAAAAGAGTACAATAAAGCTTCAATTAAATTATCAAAGGAAGGCACAAATTCACATTACTCTCCGTTGTCACTTTCGTCGTCAATATCACTGTCTTGTAGGACATCCTTCACGGCTTTGCCATTGGGAAGGTTTCGGTAGAATGCATGGAAGTCTGCATGGATTAGCCGTTGTTCGCACAGTGAAAGCAAGTCTTTAAATTTTGCATCACTTATTGGCAACTTTTTCTCGTAAGCTGGCATCAAGCTAAACATTGTCCCACTCTGTCCAACTGATCATTTTACCTTGTCAACATCAATTGCCTTGTATTCCCCGCTGTAATCGTAGCTATAGAATATTTTAGCCGCATCGTCCACTTTGTAACGGAGAACTTTGATATCAAGCCACTTAACTTTTCTCCACAAGTGTTCACCTTGACGTTCTTTACGACCTGGCCAGTCAGCTTCTTGAAGTCCTTGAAGAAGGAATAATCGAGTGTTCTCACAGTATACGGATTGTTCCGCCTCGCTAAAATGCAAATGTTTTTCCATTCAACTGGAGCATTTATAGAGGTATGCCTGGAAGCTCGTTCAATGGCACTGTGCATACTATCCCCCTCTTGTTCTGTGTGCCCCTTTTCCAGATAGACGTGAGTAATCGATCGGACATGATGTAAGGTGCGGACTGCATTCCAGAAAAAAATTGATTTCGATTCTGTCCTCCGCAAGAGTCAGACACAAAGTAGAAGTCAGAATGATCTTTGTCATTCGAAACAGCATCAAACACTATTGATGCAACCTCGTTTGCTCCTCTTTGTCCATCTGTTTCACACCAGATATTACAAAATCCGGCGTGGCTATTCATATTGTATAGGGTTAAGTTATAGCAAGCAAGCTTTCGCTTGTAGAATATAGGACCACCTGGCCCTTTCGGGGTTTCGAGAACGCGTTGAAGATCAAAATTAATGAACTTAGCCTTTTCAAAGCCCTCCTCTTCTTCTTTAATCTTCCGAACGATTTAGTTTTTCAAAGCTCGCGCTTTGGCCTTTCTTTCCTGGTGTTCTTCATACTGCTTCACATCTTTTTCTGATTTGTCTGCGAGATGATTATACCTAAGAAAAAGTCCACACTGGTCTTTTTAAGGCCTGTGAAACCCAAGGTTGAATTTCTTGAACTGAAGACGGTAATTTTCTAATGCAAAGGCTACTTTCTTCTCTTCCTTACATTTTTCCTTATACAGGTCATACATTTTCCGCAATGAAAGATTCGCATCCAAATAGAACTTTTTTGTGCTCTTGCGACAATAGTGACTCTCGACCGCGGGAAAAGACTTGATGTGATCATGGATAAATCCAAGTTGTTCTGCTGTGACCCGTTTGGAATTTTTATTTTTTCTTCGTTGATCAGGTTTCACAATTGATGTACTTGGTTCTTGAAACTCTGATTTCACGCAACGTCGTAGAAATTTTTCTGATATTCCGAAAGTCCCAAGAAAAAATTTCTTGCAAACTGGAAAGTAGTTTGTTTCGGACGGTAGACTGTAAACAAGACTTTTAGATCTTCTTAAGGAATCTGACACAGTATGTCGCTTTTTGGGAGCTTGTTTACACAGCCCAGCGATGAACTGTCTTTGCTGTTCGTGGTTGCCTGCCTCTTCTCCGAGATTCCAAAACGATGCAAACATACCGTTCAACATCTCTTCTGTAAAGCCTTTCTTACATTTTTCGTGATTACAGGGATTTTCAGACCTCGCTTTCGCCTTCACAAACTTTCCAGTAGCAGGAGATACGTATTCTTTGCCTGAAACCCGTTGAGACTTTCTGTGTGCTCTTTTGGATGTCGAACCCGTGGCCAAGAGACTTTCATTGGAGGAAATGATACCTATAAGATTTACCTCTGCAGGATCATTCTCTTCAGAATTAGCTGAAACTGTCGCATGGGGCTCAGTACTAATATTCACAACCAGCGCTGGTGTCAACTTACTGGGACTTTCAGAGTCACTAGACGGCAGAAACGAAGGGTCACCATCACCTTCATTGTTGGACATATCTTCTGGCTCGTCAGATTCATCCAGATACTGCAATGCTTCTTCTGTCTTGAGAATTTTCTTCTGTCGCATTTTTCTGAAAGGCAGGTTTGAATGAGATAGAAAACCACTAAGAACTGCTAATCATGAACTGACATCGATTAAATAATGTCACGGCTTAAATATGAGCCCACGTTACTCAAAATCGCTGTTATTTTAATCCCGTGGTGATCGGATTAAAATAACCGTAAAATTTCCAATTCCGATGTCAATAAAACATGCGACTTTGACCTAAAAAAAACTTAATTGCGGTTTTCACATTAAAATGATTTTTGCATATTCATAAAGCTCAGACAATTTGTAATAAGATAGGCACAAACAAATATTTCCTCCGACAATTTTAAATTTGACCCCGAGGTTGACGTTTTCATGGAATTGCCCTTAGCTAAAGATTAATAAAAGTAAAAATAAGTCAGGCTCAAAATTTCCATATAACCGTAAAATAACCGTAAAATTTCCAATTCCGATGTCAATAAAACGAGCGACTTTGACCTAAAAAAACTTAATTGCAGTTTTCACATTAAAATGATTCTTGCATATTCATAAAGCTCAGACAATTTGTAATTAGATAGACACAAACAAATATTTCCTCCAACAATTTTAAATTTGACCCCGAGGTTGACGTTTTCATGGAATTGCCCTTAGCGAAAGATTAATAAAAGGAAAAATAAGTCAGGCTCCAGGCTCGTGCAGCCCAATTTGGGATCTTTCATAAAATGAAGGTTGTGTATCCATGGTTAACAATAATCAAAATAATCAGTCTGTTTTAACACTAGGCAATATAATCAGTAAGGTAAAACCGGCCTCTTCCCCAACATTATAATATCCAAAGTACTGGAATCATAAGAATGATAGGCCTAGCTTACGACTGTGGTGGCAGAACAACTTGAAGCTCAGAAAATTGATGAAAATTTCACTAATTAGTATTTTGAGTTTTCCTAGTTTTTCGCGGCGTATCTGTAACTTAAATTTTTTCTTCGAAAAGTGACCACAACCAAAGGGCGTATGTTCAAATACGCCCTTTGGTTCTGGTCAGTGTTTTCAGATACGCCCAGGTGCCTATGCTGTAAATGAAAGTGTGTTAATATTCGTCCCTGCAAATGCACCCACTGGATAGTACCCCACTAGATGACTCTTTGGAGCACATTAACTCGTTTTCGTAAGAAGTGTCAGATACGCCCTTTGGTTTTGGGCACAATGATATCTAGAATATTCCAACTCTTGTATTTCAACGAAAGAAATCCAAAATGAACTTTGAAAAATCAAGAGAATGTAACTGTGACAAAGTAAACCACGACAAAACACTACTGAAATATTCCAACTCTTGCATTTCAACGAAAGAAATCCAAAATGAACTTTGAAAAATCAAGAGAATGTAACTGTGGCAAGGTAAAGCACAACAAAACACTACTGAAATATTCCAACTCTTGCATTTCAACGAAAGAAATCCAAAATGAACTTTGAAAAATCAAGAGAATGTAACTGTGACAAAGTAAACCACGACAAAACACTACTGAAATATTCCAACTCTTGCATTTCAACGAAAGAAATCCAAAATGATCTTTGAAAAATCAAGAGAATGTAAGTGTGGCAAGGTAAACCACGACAAAACACTACTGAAATATTCCAACTCATGCATTTAACTGTGACATGGTAAATCACGACAAAACACAACTGAAATATTCCAACTCTTGCATTTCAAT
This sequence comes from Artemia sinica, assembly GCA_027921565.1. NCBI lineage: Eukaryota > Metazoa > Arthropoda > Branchiopoda > Anostraca > Artemiidae > Artemia > Artemia sinica. The sequence continues at coordinate 207,845 of JAPEVW010000023.1, read as the reverse complement.
GAAAGAAATTCAAAATGAACTTTGAAAAATTAAGAGAATGTAACTGTAAAAAAGTAAAGCACAACAAAACACATTTCAACGAAAGAAATCCACAATGAACTTTGAAAAATTGAGAGAATGTAACTGTGAGAAGGTAAAGCACAACAAAACACTACTAAAATATTCCAACTCTTGCATTTAACTGTGACATGGTAAATCACGACAAAACACAACTGAAATATTCCAACTCTTGCATTTCAATGAAAAAAATCCAAAATGAACTTTGAAAAATCAAGAGAACGTAACAGAGACTAGGTAAACCATAACAAAACACTAGTGAAATATTCTAACTCTTGTCTTTCAATGAAAGAAATTCAAAATGAACTTTGAAAAATCATGAGAATGTAACTGTGACAAGGTAAACCACGACAAAACACAACTGAAATATTCCATTTCTCTTACATTTCAATGAATGAAATTCAAAATGAACTTTGAAAAATCAAGAGAATGTAACAGTGACAAGGTAAACCACGATAAAACACTATTGAAATATTTCCAACTCTGAAATTTCAACGAAAGATTTTCAAAATGAACTTTGACAAATCAAGAGAATGTAACAGTGAAAAGGTAAACCACAACAAAACACTACTGAAATATTTCCAACTCTTGCATTTCAACGAAAGAAATCCAAAATGATCTTTGAAAAATCAAGAGAATGTAACTGTGATTAGGTAAACCATATCAAAACACTACTGTAATATTCCAACTCTTACATTTCAATGAAAGAAATCCACAATGAACTTTGAAAAATCAAGAAAATGTAACTGTGACAAGGTAAACCACAACAAAACACTACTGAAATATTCCAACTCTTGCATTTCATTGAAAGAAATCCACAATGAACTTTGAAAAATTAAGAGAATGTAACTGTGACAAGGTAAACCACGACAAAACACTACTGAAATATTCCAACTCTTGCATTTCAAAGAAAGAAATTCAAAACAAACTTTGAAAAATTAACAGAATGTAACTGTGACAATGTAAACCACAACAAAACACCACTGAAATATTCCAACTCTTGCATTTCAATGAAAGAAATTCAAAATGAACTTTGAAAAATCAAGAGAATGTAATTGTGACAAAATAAACCACGACATAACACTACTGAAATATTCCAACTCTTGCAATTCAACGAAAGAAATCCAAAATGAACTTTTAAAAATCAAGAGAATGTAACTGTGAAATGGTAAACCACGACAAACCACTACTGAAATAATCAAACTCTTGCATTTCAATGAAAGAAATTCAAAATGAACTTTGAAAAATCGAGAGAATTTAACTGTGACATGGTAAACCACAACAAACCACTAGTGAAATATTCCAACTCTTGCATGTCAATGAAAGAAATTCAAAATGAACTTTGAAAAATCAAGAGAATGTAACTGTGACAAGGTAAACCATGACAAAACACTACTGAAATATTCCAACTCTTGCAATTCAACGAAAGAAATCGAAAATGAACTTTTAAAAATCAAGAGAATGTAACTGTGAAATGGTAAACCACGACAAACCACTACTGAAATAATCCAACTCTTGCATTTCAATGAAAGAAATTCAAAATGAACTTTGAAAAATCGAGAGAATGTAACTGTGACATGGTAAACCACAACAAACCACTAGTGAAATGTTCCAACTTTTGCATTTCAATGAAAGAAATTCAAAATAAACTTTGAAAAATTAAGAGAATGTAACTGGGATAAAGTAAACCACGACATAACACTACTGAAATATTCCAACTCTTGCATTTCAACGAAAGAAATTCAAAATGAACTTTGAAAAATCAAGAGAATGTAACTGTGACAATGTAAACCACGACAAAACACTACTGAAATATTCCAACTCTTGCATTTCAACGAAAGAAATCAAAAATGAGCTTTAAAAAATCAAGAATAATATAACTGTGAAAAGGTAAACCACAACAAAACACTACAGAAATATTCCAACTCTTGCATTTCAACGAAAGAAATCGAAAATGAACTTTGAAAAATCAAGAGAATGTAACTGTGAAATGGTAAACCACGACAAACCACTACTGAAATAATCCAACTCTTGCATTTCAATGAAAGAAATTCAAAATGAACTTTGAAAAATCAAGAGAATGTAACTGTGACAAAGTAAACCACAACAAACCACAACTGAAATATTCCAACCCTTGCATTTCAATGAAAGAAATTCAAAATGAACTTTGAAAAATCAAGAGAATGTAACTGTGACAAGGTAAACCATGACAAAACACTACTGAAATATTCCAACTCTTGCATTTCAACGAAAGAAATTCAAAATGAACTTTGAAAAATCAAGAGAATGTAACTGTGACAAGGTAAACCATGACAAAACACTACTGAAATATTCCAACTCTTGCATTTCAACGAAAGAAATCGAAAATGAACTTTGAAAAATCAAGAGAATGTAACTGTGAAATGGTAAACCACGACAAACCACTACTGAAATATTCCAACTGTCCTAGTCGATTATGTCATTCTATGCCCATATATGGACTCCCGTCATGACCTTCTGATAGGCTTCTACCGATTATGTAAGTAGAAAGCTATCTTATACTCGTGACAGTACCACGTGGTTTATGGTTTTCTCTCTGAGAATGAAAAAACAGAATTTTTCTCACTTGAAAAAACAGGAATTTTTTCACATTTATGGTTGTTTCTTGGACGGTTATGTGTGTTGGTCAGTTTATTTGATGTTTTTCTCGGATGTCAACAGTAATTCATGTCTGTTTTATGGTTTTTGTCAGTGAGAATGGAAAAAACAGGAATTTTCTCACTTTTATGGATGTTTCTTGGACGGTTATGTATGCTGGTCAATTTATTTGATGTTTTTCTCGGATGTCAACAGTAATTTATGTCTGTTTTATGGTTTTTGTCAGTGAGAATGGAAAAAACAGTATTTTTCTCACTTTGATGGATTATTGAGTCTAACGGGGACAGGGTCAATGACACTTCTTTCAAGATCTTGTTGTTATTTTGGCCAAGTGTCTGCTAGGGGAGAATGTTATGATCCTGGAATAGGAAACACTATTTGTTGTTGTTGTTTTGGCCAAGTGCTGATGGATGTTTCTTGGATGTTCTCACTTTGATGGATATTTCTTGGATGTTCTCACTTTGATGGATGTTTCTTGGATGTTCTCACTTTGATGGATGTTTCTTGGATGGTTATGAGTAACACATGACACGTGACACGTGACACATGACACAACACGTGACACGTGACACATGACACAACACATGAGACATGACACATGACACATGACACGAAACATGACACATGACACGTGACACATGACACAACACATGACACATGACACATGACACATGACACGAAACATGACACATGACGAATGACACATGACACATGACAAAAGAATGATGTAGTCAACTAGGACAAATGGATTTTCTGAGAAACTGATTACATAATCAGTAGAGCCCTATCAGAAGGTCATGACGGGAGTCCATATATGGGCATAGAATGACGTAATCGACTAGGACAGTTGGATTTCTGAGAAATTGATTACATAATCAGTAGAACCGTATCAGAAGGTCATGACGGGAGTCCATATATGGGCATAGAATGACGTAATCGACTAGGACAGTTTGATATCTGAGAAATTGATTGAGAAATGAAATTGAAAACAATTCATACCTCGTAATATGCCAAACAATTTTAGTTAACACATTTGAAGGAGTTTACATTATACTTAACCCTAACCAGAACTGTCCCAAGGAGGAGGGGGGGGGGCTGGAGCAACCGAGGCAGTTGTTCCGGGTGCCGTGTGTTGGAGGGTGCTGTGGCTGGGGAATTGGCAATTCTTATGCTATATCTCACTTTGATTCGACTTTTTTGCAATTTTTGAGTTGGGAAAGGGGGGTGTTGTAAATAATTTTTCTCTTGCCACCACCCTAGGAATTGCTCTGCCCCCAAACCAGCCCCCTCCTTTCCCTAATATGCAAATATATGGTTTTAATTGTAGCCTGTATTTCCCATGTATTTTGCCTTGATTCATCCCTGTTTCAATCCATTCACCCGTCAATCTTTGCTTTCATTCAATCCATCCAAAGGACCAAATGAGGGCAGGTTGTCCCTAAGTGACCTGGGGAGGGGGATGAGCCTTGAGAATGTTTGACAGGTAATTGTAATCCCTTTTTTATTTTGTTACTTTTCTTTTATTTTGATTTATTTTGATTTGTTTTATTTTGGATGGACAAGGTCGGAGCAGGAGGGGAGACTAGACATTCCTAAAAACAGGAGAGCCTTATTTCTCAATTTCATACTTTGATAGTTGTTTAAAGGTTTTCCACAGAGGGGGAGGGGCTTCACATCCCTGGCCTCAACCGGTGGAACTCATTTAAAGATAAATACCACCTTAAGTGAGTTAAATATCTCTAAAAACAGATCCTAGCTAAGAAAAATCATTTTACCTACCCTTAATTTTTTTCTATATTAAAAAATGCCTTAAAGACAAATCGTGTTTAAAACAATAAATTGTTGGGAAAATTGGATTCGATACAGCTTTAAAGTGTTAGAATGAGAAAAAAGTTGAGATGACAAGGACATGTGCTGTGAATGAAAGGTGGCAGATATTCATAGATTTTTCATTTCAGCCCACCGTGCGGGGCGAAAGGAAAGCGTCTGCAGTAAGAACTATTAAAAGTCATTTTTCTTTCGGGACACAATTTGGGGGTGGGTGTATTTGTCTTCCATATTTTTTGCTCCTTCCATTAGGTTTGGAAGTTATATTGTTAGGGTATTTTCTTTGAAAGAAATGAAAACAAACCCCCCTCTCCCCTTCTAGATTTTGAAAAATAATTTTTTGATAAATTTGAGACAATTTCTTTCCTTATATAAAGGCAAGGTGCTGGGGTGATATTTTGTGAAAAATAGTGGGGGGGGGGCAAGGTAGACCAAATTTTCCCAGATAAAGTGAAAATGAAAAATGAGCTATATAGTACCATAGATGCAAATGAATACTCAAGAAAATTGTAGATATGAGGAATAGCTTTTATATAAACCATTAAAAATCGGTCTATGATGTTTTGGTAGCCCGCTAGCCCCACCCTTGAAAAATGGCGTAAAAGTGCCATTTTTAGTGACATGTGACACTTGCAGAGGGTTAAATTTATAAAAATCACGTAGATATAAGAAATAGTTTTTAAATGAGCCATTAAACATCTCTATGATCTTCTAGTAAACCGCTAGCCCTGGAAAAAAGACGAAAAAACGGGAGACAGATCAGTGCTACCCATGCAAAAATATTTCTTGTTGTTCAGGGCGGTGGGCTGTAATTTCCCTGTACAAAGTTTTCGATTATGCTGATTCCAATGGTACACTTTTGGTTTTAATCGGACGCCGTTTTCGAGGGGTTTCATTTTTTTTTAAATCACCATTAATTTCTTTTCGCAATAAGACGAACCGAAATAATAGTTACTATTCTTGAATCAGTTTCAGATGGCAATTTTTTTAACTAGGCAGTTTTTTTCTAAACGTATTTTTTAGCTTTTGGTTACTATGGGCTGTTGTTTGCCCTTTACTAGGTTGCAGCTATGCCTGCAACCATGATCAAAAGGCACTGTGTGTATGGTTACCAATAAGACATCACAGCAACATATCGAGAACGACTGGGGGTATTAAGCTGAAACTTTCGGGGCTGCTACATTTACTACTTCTGCGCTTACAATATAAATAAATCAAAAGAGTGTAAGTGTATCTAGGTTGTCAAAGAGCATAGATAGAATTTTTTGGAATGATACTAAGTTTTATTTCTCAGACAGTGCCTTTTGATTTAGTTTTAAAGCAAAATCTGGTTTTAAAGTATAATGGAGTTTCAAGCATACTTGGTAGACCCATAATTGGATAAACACTTAATAGAGAAATTTAGATTGGCACAAAGACAAACAAATTACCTCGGTCACGAAATTGAGAATGGAACCGTTAAGCCACTTAAAGAAAAAGCGGAAGCGAGTAAAAACGCGATGGCTCCAACTACAAAGAAAAAAGTTGAGTCCTTCCTAGGATTAAATAAAAAAAAACTGTCTTTTTAACAGAAAGTAAGGAGCGACATTAAAACTTAAAACGAGAAGAAATTATTCCGTATATGAAAGGGGCTGTCCCCTCCTCAACGTCTCGCTCTTTACACTAAAGTTTTTTACTGTTAAAAAAATAGAGTTGTGAGGAAGTGAAACTTTAGTGTAAAGAGCGAGGCGTTGAGGAGGGGACAGCCCCATTCATATACGGAATAATTTCTGTTCGTTTTAAGTTTTAACGTCGCTCCTTACTTTCAGTTAAAAAACTTGTTTTTTTTATTTAGTTTTTGAACGTTTTTGAATTAATGCAGGTTTTGATTTTGGCTCACCGTACATGAATAATTAAAACAAAATTTGCGTATCAATTTTACTTTTATTTGGTTAATGGCTTTTGAAACCTCTACAGTAGGGTTCTCTAATACGCTGAATCTGATGGTGTGATTTTCGTTAAGGTTCTATAGCTTTTAGCTATATCTTTCCCCCTTTTTTCGAAAATCAGCCAAATTTTCCTTCAGCCAAGTTTTTCCTTTCATTTTGTTGACAGCTAAAATTCACTGGATTTTAACTGCGCAGTATTAAGGGTAACTCACCCTTGTTAAAAATGTATTTTTGGACAGCGATTTTGGTTGAAAGTGAGTGGGAGGGAATAAGGGGAATCGGTTAATTCGTTTGAGTTTGAACTTGCACCATGTGAGGGTTTGGATTGGTTGGACTATACGCAACACTCAGGTGACTTTGCTTGTCTAGGAACAAGAAGAGGAATAACAGGATGTCTATGTCTTTATTCAGTTTATGTAGTTCGATTTGAAAACAAGTAAGATTTTATTTGTTACCTTTGACTTGGTTATTTAGCCTAGATTGACAACTCTACAAAGAGAGCTGGTTTACAGGGCGAACGCTTAGGTAAGAAATACCGGTACTTGGACATTTCTAAAAAGTCTAGTTTGGTTAATGCTAATGAAATGAAATAGGATAAATATATAATAGTTTATAAACAAATTTGGGCGATATATTTGCACATTGAGGGGGGGGGGGGTAAAGCATTGTAGAAATTAAATGCGTAACCTAACCTAGGTACCTCCCCCCTAAACCCCAAAAAAACAGTTTAAATATCGTATACGCAATGAAAACCACGCAATGCATTCCCTTACTTTATAGCGGTGTCTTGAATTAACTCGTCAAAATCGGGTTTTTCGTCACTGGTTTCCTTGTAACTGCCCATATAATGCCCAAGAACCGAAATACCTTTCCGGGAGGGAAAGCAAAGATAAACGGGGAGTTTAATCTTTATGGTACCTGGGGTCTACTAGTGTGAACTTCTATACCACGGGTAAAGTACAGGGTTGCCACCGACTCAAAAATAAAATCCCGATTTTTCTTAAAAAAATTCTCGGAATTTCGAAAAAAATCCCGGATCACAGTATTTAGGTTATACAACATAGGGTTGCACAGTGATGACGTAAAAATCAAGGTGCGTAATACGTAGCACGGTGAAACGTGGTTTCTAGTTGTAACTCGCCAAAGTATCGAGAAAACGTGTCAACGCACGCACGTTTCATCGTTATTTGAATTTCCCGCCCATGAATTAACGTCACGCTTCGCAGCCATATAGCGCGTCCAGACTATACGTTCTCTGAAAAAGTGGGACGGAAATCTGGAAAAAGGAATCGTTGTCCAGACTCGGCGGTTTTTTCAAAAACTTGGTGGTTTTTTTCAAAAAATATCTGCACAAATTTATCAGCCATCCTCATAAAATTTGTTTTTCTGAGCCAAAACCTATAAAATCAAATTTAGAGCCTCCGTTAGACAATTTATCTTTTTTTCTATTCCAAACCATCTTCGACAACTGTTCTTATTTATCACTTATCGTGTCTAATTGTCTCCTTCTTCTGGCATTGTTTTTCAAAAAAGCTGTCCATGCTACCACTTCCGTCCCATTTTTCCATTTTCTGACCCTCTGATTATTCCTGCCCAGAAAACGAAAAATGGGACGGAATACCTGTCTACATTCCCAGATTTCCGTCCTATTTTTCCAGAAAATGGATAATCTGGACGCGCTAATATTCAATATTGTTTGGCAACTGGTAAAAGTTCCCTTTTATCAGGACTTCACACGTCCCTTTCTCTTTTACCATACCTGCTTTTCTGTTTATCGAAATTCACGCCCATCAAGAAGTGGACAGCAGAACTATCATTCATTTTATAAAAGTATCCTTTTGAAATCTCAAGGCCCGACTTCACGACCCAGAAAACCTGAATTCCGAACATACTGAAATCTGAGAAAAATCCAAACAATATAATTCAAACATTCAGTTCACGGATTCTTCAGTGTACAAAATAAAGGAATCAGCTGCTTTCACACAAAAGAATCCGGAAGAAAAACAGACCCCTTTTTCCCGAATCTGGGCACTTAGAATCCAACTTTTTCGGGATGAAACCCGGCATTTGGGTATTTGAACAGAAAACTGTAAAGCAACAGTCAGAAATACTATTACTACCAAGTTATTAGTAAAAAGCACTAAGTAAAGCAACCAACTAAAAAAATAACTAACTTTCTCAGATATTTATTGGTACGGTTCAGTAATCGTTTCGGTAATCACAGCTCACATGACAACCCTAAGAAACTGGACAAATGAGCTTCAGTAAATCCAACTAAGCTCGGTTAGCACAAGTATAAACACTAAGTCTTCCTAAAGAACGTCATCCAGCTAAACATTTTCAATTTTTCTTCGATTATCTGGATGCTCATCTGCGATTTTTAAAGTTTGGAACTTTGAAATACTGAGTGGAATATCTTGCGCATGAAAGTGTCTAAAAATATTAGAAAATCTGGGGAATACGCTGATAGCGATCTTTTGAACCAATTGATTTACGTTCTTTAAACAGCACAAACATACGACTACGTATATTGAACCTAAACGATTGGACCTTGCTACAACCTATAGAAATCACAGAATGCTGGCAGAACATTTGGTCATAACTTTATAAAACTAATTTTTCGTGAAGTTTCATCTGCAAAACACCGAACTAAAAAGACACTGGAACTGAGCTCTACTGAACATAACAAGTTTTCCGATGGTATTTATCACTTCCACTGCTCTAGATTTCGGAATACATTCGAGACACATAAAATGATGTCAAGAACTCAAGCGAATGTTTTTGTTTTGAATTCGCCGCTTGTCGTTACATTGGAGTAGAATTTTCAAAAGTAAAATCTCGAGCAAAAAAGTCGTTGCCCCAGTGTAATAGCGCAAATCTAGAGGGAACAGACAAAAACCGAGAATATTCGTGATACCGCACAGAAAAAAATAGTAGAAAATCAGCCAAAATTGTTGAAAATCTCTTTTTAATAAAAAAAATCCCGGTTTTCTTCAAAAAATTCAGAAAATTCCGGAAACAAAAAATCCCGGACCGCAAAAAAAAATCCGGGAAACCGGGATTAATCCCGGACGGTGGCAACCCTGGTAAAGTACACTTGTTAGAACCCTGACGGTTGTGGAAACCGCCAGAGACGGGAGACGTAGAAGTTCGCGGCGCTTCGGAGTTGATCTGACTGCTAAGGTACAGTACTTCTAATCAAACTGTCAAACAGTTCGTGGTAACGAACTTTAAGTAAGGAGCGACCCGGCTCAATAGTAACCAAAACTCTAAAAACCGGAGTTTTGATACCATTAAATACATAAATAGAATCAAATTTTTAAGCTGATTTCAAATATATAAGTTTTATTAAGTTTAGTTTTACCCATCAAAAGTTAAGCGCCTGAGAAAATTTGCCTCATTTTCGAAAAAAGGGGAAAACAACCCCTAAAAGTCGTAGAACTTTAATGAAAATCATACCATCAGATTTAGCGTATCAGAGAACCCTACTATAGAAGTTTCAAGTTCTTATCTGCAAAAATGTGGAATTTTTTATTTTTTGCCAGAAGAACGGATGCATGTTAATTTGTTTTTTGTTTTTTGATTTCCAAAGGGGTGATCGTATCGATCCAGTAGTCCTAGAATATCGTGAGAGAGCTCATCTGAACGGAAATTAAAAGTTCTAGTGCCCTTTTTAAGTGACACAAAAAAATTGGAGGGCAACTTGGCCCCTTCCTACGCTAATTTTTTTCCCGAAGTCACCCAATCAAAATTTTGAGATATCCATTTTGTTCAGCATAGTCGAAAATCTAATAAATATGTCCATGAGGATGACTTAATCCCCCACAGTTCCCGGGGGAAGGGCTGCAAGTTATCAACTTTGCCCATTGTTTACGTATAGTATTGGTTAATGGAAAGTATACAGACGTTTCAGGAAGAATTTTTTTGTGTGGGGGAAAGGGTCGGAGGAGAGGTTACGGGGTAGGATCTTTCCATGGAGGAAGTTTCCTGGGAGGAAGGGACATTTCTGTGAAGGGGGCGCCGGATTTCCCAGCATTATTTAAAAAACGATCAGAAATTAAATAAAAAAAAGTTTTTTTCAACTGAAAGTAAGGATCAACATTAAAACTTAAAACAAACAGAAATTATTACGTATATGAGGAGGTTCGCTCCCTAGTCAATACCTCGCCCTTTACGCTAAAGTTTTTTTTTGTACTTTCAGAAGAGTTATCTATTCTAATTAACGGCCTTTGTGATTCAGGGGTTTTTGATTCGAAAAAAATTCGAACTTTAACGTAAAGAGCGAGGTATTGAATAGGGGTAAACTCCCTAATATATGTAACAAAAACATACAAATATAGAAGTTCCTTACGTAAGTTACGTCAGAACAAAATTTCGAGAAAGCCATTTAGCCAAAACAAGTAAAATTAATATCCAAATTTCATTCTAAGTATTCATTTACGGTGAGCCAAAATCAAAACTGCATTAATTCAAAAACGTTCAAAATTAAATAAAAAAACAAGTTTTTTTTAAGTGAAAGTAAGGAGCGACATTAAAACTTAAAACGAACAGAAATTATTCCGTATATGAAGGGGCTGTCCCCTCCTCAACGCCTCGCTCTTTACGCTGAAGTTTTTACTGTTTTAAAAAATAAAGTTGAGTGACAGAGTAAAGTTGTGTGACAGGCTAGGAGGAGCGGGGGGGGGGGTAAACATAGCATATATTAAATACATTAAATATGTAACCTAACCCAACCTAGATACCTCCCCCCCCCTAAACACCAAAAAACATTAGTTTAAATATTGTAAACGCAATGACAAACCACGGTTCCCAATCGAACTGTCTATAAAAAAAACCGTTTGACTAGTTTCTTAAGCATGTTCCCTATATAATATGGCGCGTGTGTTAGAGATAGCACAACAGTACCGAAAAATAAATCGATAATAATAGGAGTTCAAAAAAAATGACAATCACTTAATTATATTGTTTGGGCAGTTGATCCATAGATCAATATGTAAGACGAAAGCGAAACTTGTTCATCCACTTGTCAGGATCCCACGTGGGAGAGCCCTGTCCTATCCTCTTTATCCCCACAGAACGTCCTAACGTTAAACTTTGGCGTGGCATAGTCTGTGAAAATATTTTAGATCCCAAGTTTCTATGCAAATACTACTGCTATAACTAACATCACCCTGCAGTACCAAGGCAAACAGAACTGCACATATTCCTCCTCTGTTCTATTCTTTTTAAAAGTTCTGCTTTACCCTTTTTATGAAGTTCCAATTTCCACGAAGTTCCTATTTGAAAGAAAGAATTTATTGGGGGGAAAAATACAGAAAAACAATCGCCGATAAGTCATACAGCTTGTACGCAAGGCCGTATTCAGGGGGGAGGGATGCCAGGTTTGACCATCCCCCCCCTGCCTCCCAAAACGCTTAGTCGTATTTCGTGTAATATATAAAACTTAAAAAGTGCCTTATTAAATTTGAAAAGACCCGAAACTGATAAAATACAAAGCTTTCTAATGAGAAAGCCACTACTTATAAGAACACGAATAGCCTTTTAATCGTTTTACACGCCTCTTGGCCTAGCCATCTTAACATTCCTTTTATTATAGCCCCAGGAAGAGGGATCAAACCACTTTTTTGCACATCTTAAAGTTTGATATACGGTCTGTCAAATGAATACCTAGAAATATATTTACAGTTCCTTGCAAAAAAAAAGAAAAAAACTTCCCAAACCTTTCAAAGCTCCCACATTTGAGAACCACCCCGCGTTCAATATAAATTATTGCTACTAATTGCAATTGTTTATTGAATTAGCCCAATTATTGTGCTCTATTTAACCTAGTTTGAACAACGAAATTAATCTTACGTAAGTAATTTGAAAATGAAGTAAATGGCCGAAAGGTTAGCGGTCTATCTTTCTCTTTCTGTACACCTGTATTTTTCCTATTATATCAAAACTGATAGTCTAAGATGTAAAAATCATAAGCTTTGAAAACCTTACATCTTCATAGCAACTTTAAGAAAGGCTCTAAAAGGAAATATTTTGATTTATACTGATGGCTTAATTTTTTAAACTTCACAAAAGAAATTTTCTAAGAAACATACAGAGAGCTACATCAAACAGATCGTGGTAACAAACGCCCCCTTTTCCCCAAAGTCATTCGATCAAGATTTTGAGAAAGCCATTTTATTCAGTGCAGTTGAAAAGCCCTATAACTCTGCCTTCGAGGATAAAAATATCCTCGCTTCGAGGATAAAAATATCCTCGGGCGAGATTTCGGGAAAAAATTTTTCACTAAGGGGGATTTTTGCCATGATTTGAAAATAATCAGAATTTAAAGTCTCTTTCAAATGAATTTGTGCTACGATGAGTTTTTCAGGCAGAATCGTCCGCAAGAAATTTTCTGGGGCGCAAGTTTCAGCGAGAATGGAATTGTCCGGGGTCGATTTTTCCTGTCATGGGAGGAACTTTCCATAGACAGCTTTTCTCTAGGGGAAGAAAATTTTCCACGGAGAAGGAGCTGGATTTTCTGGCATAATTTTAAAAACGATCAGAAAAAAAAGTTAAGTTTTTTCTCAGGTGAAAGTAAGAAGCAACATTGAAACTTAAAACAAAAAAAAGTATTAGGAATGAGGGTGTTCGACAAAAAGACTATTACGTATAGGAGGAGGTTCCCCCTCCCCAATACCTCGCTCTTTACGCTAAGGCTTGACAATTTGTCCCAATTCCTTAAGAATGACTCCTGAAACACAAGGGCCATTTAATTAGAACAATAAGAAGTTTTTTTTTAATACCGTACAACTAAAAGTCTTAATATTTGCATTTATTAAAGTTTTATAAGAGAAAATTTTTAACATTTATTTTGTTTTTAATAAAATGCAAATTATGTTAAGGGTCTTAGACGGCAGAGAGGGTGTTATCCCTCCTTCTCTTTGTGGTAGTTTGTTCTCGTTTTGTGTTTGACTTGGTGATTTAGTGTAATTATTTGAATAAAAACTAAGTTTTCTAAAGAGTTAAAGAGGCTGAGTCAGAAGTTCGAACATTAAAACGTACAGGGATTAGAAGGTACAGTTGGGGGGCTGCCGCCCCCCAAACCCCCCGCTTTCGCAGCCTTTAAATAATTTTTTTTTAAGCTGAAAGTAAGGAGCGACATTAAAACTTAAAACGAACAGAAATTATTCCGTATATGAAAGGGGCTGTGCCCTCCTCAACGCCTCGCTCTTTACGCTAAAGTTTTTATTGTTTAAAAAAAGAGTTGTGAGAAATTCAAACTTTAGCGTAAAGAGCGAGGCGTTGAGGAGGGCACAGCCCCTTTCATATACGGAATAATTTCTGTTCGTTTTAAGTTTAAATGTCGCTCCTTACTTTCAGTTTAAAAAAAAATTATTTAAAGGCTGTGAAAGCGGGGGGTTTGGGGGGCGGCAGCCCCCCAACTGTACCTTCTAATCCCTGTACGTTTTAAGGTTCGAACTTGTGACTCAGCCTCTTTAACTCTTTAGAAAACGTAGTTTTTTTCAAATAATTTCTGCACGTTTTTGTACAGTTTATTACTTATTATTGCTTGACTAACTGTTAGATGATTGTGTATTATTCTTTTCTTTCTCGACAGGGTGTTTTAAGGGTCGACCTTGTAACTCAGCCTCTTTAACTCTTTAGAAAACGTAATTTTGTTCAAATAATTTAAAAAAGAAACTGAGTTTCTTTTTTAAACTTTAAATTCAGTATATAAAAAATTTCCTCTGACGGGGAATCGCACCCAGGTCTTCCGCCTGACGGTCAAGAGTATCGACCACTGCAGCAAAGACACACAACTGTAATTGTGTTTTTAGTATGTGGAATCTATTTTTGACGCAAGCAAATCCCCACAAAACTTGATATTTGGTTTTTAGAAAACAGGGAAGGAGTGATCAGATTGAGCTGAAATTTCGAGGATAAGCTCCCAGGCCCCAGGAAAGCTTATCCTCTAAATTTCAGCCCGATCAGACAGCGTTAAAGGGGGGCTGTGGTGGGAAAATTTAACATGGTTTTTTATAGGAAAACAAGGTTTTTCGTAAATGTAAATTCGGGGGATAATTTTTTCGGTCTGAAAATATCAAAAGGCCCTAACAGGTCGAATTCTGCTTCGAATGAGTCCTCATTCACCCGGATCAGTTGCCAACTGTGGCCTGTAGGCGTGGCTACCAAGAAAAAAAAAATGAACTTTAAGTGGCTATATTTGTTTTTTAGAAAACAGGGAAGGAGTGATCGGATCGAGCTGAAATTTCTAGGATAAGCTCCCGGACCCTAGGAAAACGTAAACTCTAAATTTCAGCTCAATCGGACAACATTAAAGGGGGGCTGTGGTCGGAGGGTCGAAACTTCCGGCCCACTTTTACCCATGAAGATAAAGTCGGAGGGGGGTGAAATTTTGCACGTTTCTTAGTTTGAGCTTGGGCTACAAAATGCGATTACCGCTGTCTCTCTGCGACCGCTAGGACCCGAAAATACAATAGTAAGTAGTTTCGACATAGTTTCTATGCACACAAATATTGATGTAGCAATATCTGAGCAGTTACTAAAAAATAAAATAGAAGAAAACTATCATTTAATTGAAGATTCAACAACAGGAATAGATTGTGAGGTTTTAATGTCCCTAGTCAAAATTTGTAATAAGTATTCAATGTATTTTCCGTTTCGTAATTCTTTTTATCAACAAAAAAATGGTCTCCCTATGGGGGCGCCGCTATCCGGGTTATTTGCGAACATTTATGTAGAACACCTCGAAAATTGGGCCTTAAATTCATATTATTTAAAACATGTATATTGGGGGCGTTATATGGATGATGTAATATCGCTCTGGAATTATGGGGAAATTGAACTTAGGGGCTTTCTAGATCACCTTAATACATATGACCGAAATTTACAATTTACCTTAGAAATTGAAAATGCAAATAAATTACCGTTTCTGGATGTTTTAATTATTCGTGACATTGATAAACTGGATTTTACAATTTACAGAAAACCCACACAAAATAACAGATATCTACATTTTAAATCCAATCACCCCCCACAAGTTAAAAGAGGTGTTGTTACATCTCTTGTTGACCGTGCCCTAAACGTTCGCTCTGAATCTTACATCACAGATGAACTAAATTTATTAGAGACATACTTTTTGGAAACGGTTATCCTATTGTCTTTATTAACAATACAATTAGCCAAAGATTGGCAAGACACTCCCGTAAAATTAAGGGTCTTTTGCAATGTGAAGTTCCCGTCAAGCCCTAAAATATAATTTACCTTCCATATATTCCAAATGTCACTACAAGTTTAAAAAAAAGTTTGCACACAAAATAATTTTTATGTCGTATTTACAAATAATTTTAAAAGCATGAATTTCTTAAATTCTGGTAAAGATATAACCCCAGTTACTCGCCAGAGAGGGGTTTATCAAATACCATGTGACTGTGGCCATTTTTATGTTGGTAGAACCCATCAAAATTTAGAACAACGCCTGCAACAACACAAAGATGACATAACTAAAGCTTTAAATTCTAATAATACAAATATTTTCTTTGATTCTGCTTTTAGCAGTCACATATATGATAACCCTAGTCATAAAATGCTTTTTTGAAGAAACTTGCCTTATTAGCAATGATTTAGGCATAAAACAGGTTGTTCGAGAGGCAATTGAAATTAAAATCAAAATAAATAGTAATATTTCTTTAAATAGAGATTTGGGGGAATATTCGCTTAATGCCCTATACACAAATTTAATTAAAAATGATTTGACTAATTATATTAAAAAACCAGTAAATAACTCAACTCAACCTATTACGAATAGACCTTCTAGGCTGGCTGCCAAGAAAGCGAGACTAGCTTTAAAAGCTTGTCTGTAAATATTTTAATTCCATCTGAATGAATTGTTCTCTGTCCATTTCGTTTGGAGTACCAGTCCTGGTTGAACTTCCTTGAAGTAATGATATTAGGGCTGTTTTAAAATTTTTTTAAACAGTTTTAATGGTTGAATTTTAATGTAAGTTTCTTTTATAGTGTTTTTATTCTCTTCGTCTGTTTTGCTGAGGACGGCCCTTGGATATAGGGTCGAAATATTCATTTAAAGTTGCGTTCCACTGTCTTGTATAAAAATTTCCCTGTTGTTCTACTTATTTGTTTATGATGGAAAGGCAGTGCGGTATTCGTCGCTATTTGTGTCCGCATAATGGGAAAGTACCTGAAACTCTTAGGGATGGATCTACAGGCTAAAGTATAGGTACTTTTGCATTATATCTCACCCACCGCTATATACAAAAGAAGTCAAGTTTGGTTAATGCTAGTGAAATAAAATAAATAGGATGAAAATATAATAGTTTAGAAACAAATTTGGGCTATATATTTGCACATTAGAGGGTGGGGGGGTACAGCATAGCATATATTAAATACGTGACCTAGCCTAACCTAGGCACCTATTCCCACCCTAAACCCCCAAAAACAACAGTTTAAATATTGTAAACGTAATGAGAAATCACACTTTGCGATCCATTTATCTAGCAAATACCCGTTTATCTGGTTTCCTGTAGTGTTTCCTTGTACAGTCTATAGCGGTGGATGAGATATAATGCACAAGTGCCAAAGTATGTCCCGAGAAGGTATTTTGAAGTACCTACCTCCACTCCTTCTCCCTCTAGAGGGTCCTGAAATTTGCCTACATAACAGGTCTATATCTATTGAAATTTTGACAAAACAACACTTTACCTTAATTTTCAGTTATTGGTTCCCTTTTCTCTGGCTTTAGTTCTGAAAATGCAGTTCCTCTCATTTGAGTAGAATTTTAAGCCATATCAATGATTTTTTTTTTCAAAATTTAGGAAATGTATTTGCATATCTTTAAAACCTTAATTGGGATTGAGCAAAGCTGTGAAGCTGGAAACAATTTTGTTGTACTTCATTTAAGCAGAAGATCTATTTTGCAAGGTTTCACTTTTATAGCACACAGATTTTTAAAGGTCATCATAGACCCATCCCTGAAAGTTTCATTTTCCTAACCTAACCCCTTTCCAAGATAGCCAAAAGTAGCTAAAGTAGAATTTTACCAAAAATCTGCTTATTCTGTTGATTCCAAATATATAAGATTCGTTAAGTTTAGTGTTACCCATCAAACACTACAAGTCTGAAAAAATTGCCTGATTTTCGAAAAAAAGGGGGGGCGCCCCTTCAAAACTAAAAAATTTTTAGATATCACACTATCAGATTCAGCGTATTTAAGAACCGTATTGTAGAAGTTTCAAGGTCCCATCTGCAACAATTTGGAAAATATGTTGTTTTTTTTCCAGAAGAAAGATCAAGGATGCGTGTTTATTGTTTTTTTCCCAGGGGTGATCGCATCGACCCAATAGTTTTAAAACATTGAAAAAGGGCTCATTCGAACAGAAATTAAAAGTTCTAGTGCCTTTTTTTGTGGCCGAAAAGATTGGAGGGTATCTGGCCCCCTCCCACCCACCTTTTTTCTTAAATTTCATCCGATCAATTTTGAGATGGCCATTTTTTTCAGCATAGTTAAATAGCCCAGTAATTATGTCTTTGAGGATAACATAACCCCTCAGAGCTCCCAGGGGAAGGTTTGAATGTCATGAAATTTGCCCTGTATTTACGTAGCCTATAGCATTTCTTATTACATACATTTTTCAGGGTTAAAGTTTTCCACGGGGACAATTTTCCGTGGGGAGAGAAGTTCCTTAGGGTGAACTTTCCAAGGGGAAATTTTACACGTGGGGAATTTTCTAGGATTTCACTCCTTACTTTCAGTTAAAAAAAACTTGTTTTTATTATTATTATTATTTTTTTTAGAATCATAAATAGATATTAGGCCTAGCCTACAAATCGGGCTATTGAGAAGGAAACGTGATAGGAAAACAATTCATACAGCCGATTAGGGTCGTGATAGAAGTTTATTGTAAAAATAAATGTCTTACCTTATTGTCTAACTTCTTCATTAAGTTGCTGGCCTGACGAGAGAGAGATAGATCACATAGGGGTCCAAACCTCAGAGGTCAGGTGCAAAACCTCAAGCGTAATTTTTGTGACATCAGTTCTTTTGTAGTAAGAAGATGAAAGCAGAGAAATCCCTGATGTTAAATTTGTTTATAATTTGACTTAGTTCTCTAATTCATCATTGTTTTTGTTGCTCTCAAATTCTCCCACAAAATATGGACCCATCCTGGATAAAAATGAGTCGGTTATTGAAAGTTCTTAACCGTAGCCTACCATTTAGCTCAAGTACACATTTAGTTATATGTTTGTATACTGTCTTGGTTTGTTATTCTGGACCTAGAAAATTTTAAAATTGTAGTGTTTGAAATAAAAACCCAAGAACCCCTGCACAATTGTATGCAAGCCATAAGTAATTTCAAGAAAGGGCAAGGGGATTGGTATGCTCAGATCTTAACTTTCCTCTGTCACTAGCCTCTTTTGTAACGAGCCTCTTTTAGAACTTGCCATTCCTATTTGCAAATAGTTTCACTGTAGAAAAGAAGAAAGTCATTGGCATTAAAACTTTAGCAACCATATGCCAGTACCTGCTGTTGTGATCACCAGCATCATTTCTCTCGCCTTCTGAATTTCTTATTCTCTCAATTCTTCACTTTGAGAGTTTTCAATAGATATAATATCGTTAGCTTATTAAATAGAAAACATTTACAAAACAATAGAGGATAATTCCTGTTCATTTCAAGTGTTATGTTCTCTTCTCGTCGGAGAAAATTCTCTAGGTATGATTTTTAAGTTAAAAAGGGAATGTATTATTTTCTCAGAGGCAAAAGAAAACTGCTATGAGAATATACATAACCTTGCAGGTATCATTTAAATAACAAGCCTTTTGTAGATGGCAGGATATGTGAAATGTGTCCTTAACTTTTGTCAAGCATCATTATAGAACTTAATTTTGAAAGGTTTAAGTCTTATATATCTCGTACTTATTTATAAGTACCCAACGACCCTATTTGTTGCTCTGATTTCATCTCTCCAAAAATATGGTTTCCTCCCGGATAAATTTAAATCGGTATTAAAAAGTCTGTGAACCATATAATTAAATTCAAATGTACATCAAACTGCACAATTGTTAATTAAAACATTTTATATTTACAATTTATTAAACATTTATTTTGCCAAAAAGTTGCCGTCAGATGAAACTATGATGGAGTGGGAAAGAAACATCTAAAAGAGCATTTCAATCTTTAATTTTGAATAATTAGATACATTTTGAGATTATTAAAACAGTCTACTATTTGGTTTTTGCTCTAAGACTCTTCCTCAAGGATTCAAGAAAAGATGCTATTTAGGTTTTTTTTTGTAAAGCGACAATTAATTATCTTGATTTGGGGGAGAAGGACTGAGACAGAGAACAAATTTCCAAATAGAAGTAAGAACACCATAGAAATGTGCCACATTTAATGCCTACTAAAGAAAAAAAAAATGAGAAAAAGAAGAAGTAATTTTTTCCCTTAAGAAAAAACTAAAGAAAAAAACTAAAAAAAAGCTATGGTTTGTTACAGGGGAATATGGCAAGCTTCTGATGAGATTTTGAAGTTCAATCTGGAATGAACCTAAAACAAAAAGGGTGCTTTTAAACTAAAAATAGATAAATTTACAAGTTTTTAAATTTCACAAACTTGTGAAATTTACAAGTTTGAATAATCTAACTAAGGCTGTTTCTGGGGGATTAGGGAATTTGAACCCCCCACCCCCTTGAAATTTTTGTCTGACTCGTGAAAATGTAACAAAAATGATTTTTAAACATTTTTTTCTGTACCCCCCCCCCCCAAAAAAAAAGAAGAAAATCCTGGATGCAACCCTGAATCTAACTAATAAATTTTCCAGTCCTTCTACGTCCGTAGTATTTTTTAATTTTAATTAAGGATTATTTTTTGAAGTATTTCATTGCTTATGACCTTCCTGGAAGAAATCCTACTTTTATGCCTTTAAACTGTATTGATAATGGTTCTTTTTCGGTATTTCAGATCAAATTGTGGTTGACAAAATAAACTCTGGAAATATGATCGATTATACTGAAGTGAGAAAAGCTCGACGTAAACAGTTATTCAAGGCAGGAAAGGTAAATTTGGCATGCAAGCTGCCCTCGACACCGGGCTTTGTAGGGGCCATAAAAAGAAGCTACTGCTAGAAACGAGTGAAAATTCGTGGACGAAATGATAAACTAACTCAAATACATTCCTTAAAATAGCTCCATTAATAGTATAACTTAAAAGAAGCATAACGCGAAAAATAAACTAATCAAAAATAATACCCCCCCGTGTTTGCCCCCCCCCCCATGGAAAATGTTTGGCGTGTAATACACAAAATTTTGAAACCGCTTCATAATTTGCAGAATAATTGTACCTAACACATTTTGCATGCAGACCTGCTATAATCCCCCCCCCCTTAAATGTGAAATTATATAGCCCAATTTTCTTTCTAAAGCAACAAAGAAACTACCGAAGAAACTGTTTTGTTCTCGAGTTTTACACATCGTAAAGTTGAGTGAGTGGCGTATAATACACAAATACTGTAATTTTTCATGGAGAGAGAGCAGGATTTTCCGGTATTATTTAAAAACGACCAGAAATTAAATTAAAAATAAAACGATTAAGTTTTTTCAACTGAAAGTTAGGAGCAACATTAAAACTTAAAACGAACAGAAATTATTACGTATATGAAAGCAATTGCCCCTTCCACAAGACCTTGCTCTTAACGCTATACTTTTGACTCTTTGTCCTAATTCTTTAAGAAAGATTCCTTAAACACAATGGCTGTTTAATTAGAATAATAAGCTTTGTTTTAGAATTATATAAAAAAAACTTTAGCGCAAAGATTGAGGTCTTGAAGAGGAGGCAACCCCTTTCATATACGTTATAATTTCTGTTTCTTTTAAGGTTTCTTAAAAGGTTTCTTTTAAGGTTGCTCCTTACTTACAGTTGAAAAAACTTGTTTTTTTAATTTAATTTTTGATCGTTTTTAAATAATATCGGGAAATCTGGCTCTTCCACACCGGGCTGTGTAGTGGCCGTGAAAAGAAGCTTTGGCTAGAGACTAGTGAATATTCACGGACAAAATAACAAACTAACTCAAATACATTCCTTAAAATAGCTCCAGTTTCGATGTAGAAAAATTGAATAATATAAATATTTACTTATATAAATAAAAAGCAGAACGAATTAGTTAAATTTGATAACAATGCTTTTCATCTGTAAAAATGGAAAATAGGAAAAATCTAAAACAAAGTATTGATCTAGTGACTGGAAAAAATTCGTGGACATAACAAATGAACACCAATCAATCAACCCAAAATTACACTCAAGGATGTATCTCGTTTTTTATTTGTATAAATAATGAAAACTAATTAGTTAAAGTTGACCATGCTTTTCATCCGTAAAATCATAATAGTATAACTTAAAAGAAGCAAAACGCGAAAAACAAATAATACAAAAAAGAATTCTTGGATGTAGGATCAACGTAAGTGATTTGCTTCAAGTGTAGAATAAGTAAATCATATTTGACTTTCATGCATTTAAGATGGATTTTTATTTAATACTAAGAAGTACATAATTCCATGTAACAATACTGATGATCAAATGTTTTCAGATTGTTTGCCTCATTTGATCACATTTTATTGATTTTAAACAAATACTTAAATGAGTACAAAATCTGATACCTGTATTTAGTTTCCTAAATATTTCTGGACTGAAATGCGGGTCTGTCTAAGATACCTTGACTGGTTGACACCTTTTTTCTCGCGACTTTGAAGAAGTATTAATATTGCTGTAATCATGAAACGGTTTCATTTAGCTGACACTAAGTTAAAAATACAACATGTTCTGTTTTGAAAAAGCCGCCCCATCTTTTACGAGATAACTCGTATGTTGGTTGTCAAGAAGGCATTATAACTCCCGAATTAAGCAAAAGTTTACAGTGCACATTTGATTTGTGTTACTTTCGTTTGAGACGAATTGGAATGCTATTTTTTAGTTGAAATTTTAGAAAATAAATTAGGAAAATTTTAGTTTGGATATTTCTTAGTGGGGGAAATTTCAGTGGATATTTCTTAGTGCTTTTAGCTTGTTTAGGCTGGACTTTTTGGGCAGTCTAGATGGCAAGACAAAAAGAATGATGTTCGGCAATCTGTCATCTTTCATCCGCAAAAAGTATCCTAGTCATCTCAACCTTTCATTATAGCCCTAAAAAGTGGGATAGATTTTTCACACATCTCATATTTTGAAATAAGGTCAGTCAGACGGGTACGCAATACTGATCGATGACAATTCTTCTGGAAAGCACCTCATAAATCATTTTTCAGTATTTGGAGTGCCCATTGTCTGAAACATACTTGACCATTGTTATCTGTATAGCTTCCAATATCCTAATTTTGGCTCTCAGACTTATCTTCCCTTTTTTCTAACTTTTTTCGACCTTAAAAACACGTCCTGGGCCTATGTTATATTGTGTTTAACATCCGCTATATTCTCTAATAATAATACCTAGGTATTTAAAGATCGATCGATCACCTGATCGATCTTCTCGTTACCCAAGATAACTTTTTCATCAGCACTAATTTAACTCAACTAAAACGATTTTATTGTCAAACGCCTTACACGGCCATCCCGATCAGTGACAGTTCTTGTCACAGCAAAAGATTAGGCACTCGCTATATATAAATCACAGCTATGCCATCGTTATCCAGATTATGTTATTTCGAAATACCACAAACAGAGTCATGCTAAAACGTGAGACATTCAAATATCAAACTCTCTTAAAAAGTTTAAAATGAAATAACTGAGTTCAAATTAAAGAAAAAAAAACTTTTAAAATCAACAGCAAATAAAAAGAAAATGAACTAAAACAAATAAATATTTACAACTATTGGTGACTGAGTCTAGTATTAAAAACTTCACAAACTAGGGAACAAAACTATTTGTGGAACGGAAGTTCCTTCGGAGGAGCCTCCTTCGGATGAAACTTTGGCTTATTCAAATGTTCATGTATCATTATTAAAGAGGTAATACTGCCTAAAACCCCAGATACTCCTGCAATGATTTTGACAGCCGTGTTGAGGCTCTTAATAATCCCCCTATTAGCTGGGGAATCCATAGAATGGAAACACTGGTTGTATTTCCAAAATAATTCGATATGTTGTTAATTTAAATAGTTTTGCTACATTGCCATTCCTTTAGGAATGGGAAGTTTTACTACAGACTTGGAGGATTTTATTGCTTTCGTTTGTTGTAGACCCAGTTTCAGACACTTTTGGCACTGGATCGGCTTTGGCCTGTAGGGCTTGTGTTGTTTGATTTGCCCAAAGAGGAATATCTGGTCTGGGATGTTGTTTTTTCTCTCAGTGTAAATAATAAAGATTTGCTTGTTTTTAGGAAATTAGAGTCAGGTTCACCTAGTTGGGTGACATCTGCAACTGGGATTGTGTTGCCAGCTCTACCAGAGAGCCCTTCTTTTATCTCCTGAATAGTTATTTCTGGGGGGACATTGTACACTACTATTGTAGTTGGGTATTGGTTTGAGTTCCATGTAGTAGTCTTGATTGGGATATTGAGGAAGGATTTTAGATTGAGTATTATGTCTGCTGATTCATGATCGTGGAGAGCTATTAGCAAAGATCAATAATGTTTAATGTTTAGATAGAACATTGATTTTAACAATTTGAAAATTGCAACCCTTTTGGAGTAATTTTATTTATCTCAAAGGGGCTATCAGGAGAAATTTTTAGGCATATTCCTAGGTTTTGAGGAGGAGGAGTTGGTTTTGGAGCAGGAGGGGGGAAATAGTTTTGATTGTGGAGATTTTTTTCCTTTTTTTGGAGCTCCTAGAAAGGACCGCTTGAAAGCCTTTTCATTTTCATCATTGATAGTGCCATTAGCCCGCCCACTCATCATTGTCATATTCATTGAGTTTGACCCATCGTTTGAGCTTTGCGATAGACTTGACCAGTCACAATGGGGCGAATGTGGAAGTTCTTCGGGAATATTTGAGTTAGGGTTTGGATGAACCTTGAGGGGGGGGGTCTAAACATTGCCTATTTGAACAAGCTAACAAAAGGTTCGCTTTGGTGTTAAAAATGTATGGACCGACCGGGGCAACATACTAGTGAAGCTACCTGGTGAACCGTCTGCCCGGAAAATAAGATCCCTTGCTGAATGCGTTTGAATTCGTATTTGTGTTGTTTTTCTGTCGTTTTTTCTTCTCTGTACAGCTTTGTTGCCTTTTTTTCTTTCTCTTTCTTTTTCGCGATTTTTCACTCTTATTATTATTCGCATAAACTGTTTTGGTCTCCCGTTTATTTTATTCTTGCTTTTCCTTTTCTTTTGAGGGATCCGTTTTGTTTCGTTTTTGGTTTTAGTCTTTCTATTATTATTTGCAAAAAAAATGTCTTGGTCTCCTATTTTTTATTTCTTACTTTTTTTTTCTTTTTTTTTATTTAGAGAGATATGTTATATGTTTGTTTATTTACTTTCGTTGGTTCTTCACTTGATGATTTAATGAGCCGACCTTTTCGTCTAGAAGAGGTTTTATCGGCACCAATAGCAAGAGATGCTGAACCGTGTATGAACCAAGTTAGATTTCAACCGTTAAAAATAGTGCTTATGTCCAAAGATCGAAGTTAGACCCCGGGGAAGCCGATTCGTTGCGTTTATGTGCCTGGAATTGTCACCTCACTACTGGTTATGAAGATGTGTTGCAATTTCTTTCTGATTCTCAAGGAAAAATTAGTTTTATTGGTATATCTGAAAGTTTTTTAGTCAGGAACACTCTTTCTCGCTGTATTCTTTTCCAGATTATAATTTGGAGGCTAAAAACCGGACGTCACTTCACAGAGGGGGAATTGCGTGTTTGATTTCAAAGTCATTGACATACCAAGTAAGAAATGATATTGATGTTTGGATAGAGGGTAAGTTTGAAAGTTTTAGTATTGATTTAAATTTGGGTAGTAGTAAATTTTTGATTAGTATTGTGTATAAGCCACCGAGCGCAAGCTGGGAAGATTTTGAGCGTGGATTTGATCAACTTACGCGTGCGGTGTCTCGGACAGGTTTAGATTTTATTTGTATGGGTGATTTTAACTTTGATCTGCTATCGCTGAATGGAGTGAATCTTGATTTTTTTAATTTGATGGTTGCTAATGATCTTTTTCCCCTAGCTAATATTCCAACACGGGTTACGAGTCATTCAGCTACTCTCATTGACAATATTTTTGTTGGTTCGAAGTATCCGGATCGTAGTTATGCTGATGTGGTTCTGTACCCTTGTTCTGACCATTTTCCAGTTCTCGGAACGGTACCTTGTGTCCGCATAAAAAGAAATGAAAGAAAAAAAGTGAAGACTCGATCGTTAAAAAAAGAGAACTTACAGAGGTTTGGTGATGAGTTAAGCAGCACTGATCTTAGCGAGATTTTGGAGATAAAAGATGACGCTTCTGGGGCATTTGATTGCATGATGGGGATCATACAGCCAATTTATGACAAGACTTGCCCAGTTAAATTTGTGAAACCGCATAAGGATCAACCCAGGAAGCCTTGGATAACTACAGAAATTCTTGAAGCGTCATATTTAAGAAATCAAGTGTATGTAGATTATTTAAATAGTAGGTGTGTCAAGAAATTGGAAGAGTTTAAAATAATACGCAATAAAGTGAACTCAATGAGAAGGAAAGCTAAAAAAGAATATTTTGCTAACCAACTGAGTTTAAATAAGGATAATGCGAGAGGAACTTGGAAGGTTATAAATGACCTATTGGGAAAGAAGAAAGAAGCTCCACCCAATTCGCTGCTGATTCAAGGAGAAGCAGTGAGTGATGAAACGATTATTACTAATAAATTTGCTGAGTTCTTCTCAAGTATTGGTCAAAATGTGCAGGCGGAAGGGTTAGTGAATTTTAATAATGATTCCTTGGAGGACGAATTTTTGGATGAAAGAGGAATTGGAAATGAAATTGAATTTCAACCGTGTACTGGAGATGAAATTCTGAAGGTTGTGAAAACAATCAAATCTAATTCAGCAGGGACAGATGGAATTAATTTGAAGGCTTTTAAATCAGTGATGTGTTATTTAATACCATGTCTTGTCCACATAATCAATCTTTCCCTGGAAACTGGGGTATTCCCCGATGCGCTTAAAAGGGCAAAAGTTATCCCTCTCCATAAAGGTGGGTCTAAAGTAGATATCGAAAATTATAGACCTATATCAATCCTTCCCCTGTTTTCAAAAATATTTGAAAAAATTGTACATAAAAGGCTGTATGATTACCTTACGAAAACAGGGATGTTAAGTGAAACTCAGTTCGGCTTTAGGAAAGGTCACTCGACGTCGGACGCCGTGCATTCTCTCTGTGATATTGTAAATAGATGCTTTGAACGTGGTGAAATCCCTTTGACTGTTTTTATTGATTTTAGAAAGGCGTTTGATACAGTGGATTTTAAAATTTTACTCAAACGTCTACAGTCCCTTGGAGTTCGTGTCAATTATCTGAAATGGTTTGATAGTTTTTTAAGTGGAAGATCTATTCAAGTTGTTTTAAATGATGCATTTTCTTCTCCCTATCAAGTGAAGTGTGGTGTAGCTCAGGGATCTGTCTTGGGACCACTTCTGTACCTTGTGTATGTTGATTCAATGCGTTTTTTACTTACCGGAGTGTTTTATCACGACTTTCGCGGATGATACTGCTTTAACTATGTCTAGTCGAATGATTGATGATCTATTGTTGAAAGTAAATAGGGTTTTAAAGTCATTTTATGTATTTACAAGTTTAAGCCTTTTGTCAGTGAATGTTAAAAAAACTAATTTTATGATTTTTAGGAGAGTTGGTAAGCCTCCGAGTGTTGATGGAGAGATATTTTTTAATGGTAAGCCTTTGTCACAGGTGCATGAGGTGCGTTATTTGGGCTTCCAGCTTGATTGTAATTTGTCTTGGAAGCACCATAGTGATCTTGTTGCAGCTAAAGTTGCTAGAGGTCTGGGAATTTTGCGTCGTTTGAAGCATTTTTTACCATTGTCGGTTCTTTTATTATTGTATCATAGTATTGTTGCGCCTTATATGTCTTATGGTTGTGTCATTTGGTCTAGCAATTTTTATGCAAATTTCAAAAGAGTGCAGATTTTACAAAATACAACAGTACGTCTTCTTGGGAATTATATAGAAAATGTGAATGATACCGCGTCATGTTTTAAAAAATTAAGAGTGCTTAACATTGGTCAGATTCGCGATTACCAAGCTGCTATTTTTGCCTATAGATGTTGGAATGATGTATGTCCTCCAGTTTTTACAAATTTTTTTCGCATAAATAGTTCACTCCACAGGTATGCGACTAGAGAGGTGGAAAATTTTACTGTTGAGTATCGAGACACCACACGTGCAGGTTTCGGGATTCGTTATTTGGCTCCGGCTATTTGGAATGATATACCAGTTGGCGTTCGGGAAGCTGAACACATTGGGTCGTTTAAAGTAAAAATAAAAAAACATTTATTGGGAGAGGGGAGGTAATTTATTATTATTGTCATCATTAATGTTTTTTTTTTCTTTTCTTCATAGTTTTTGGTATTATTGTTTAATTTGAGAGAGAGTGTTCAAGTTTTTTTTTTCCATGTCTTTTTTTTTTTTTTTTGAGAATTATAATTTTGAGAGGTTGAGAATTAGAGGATTGCAGCCGTCTTTCATCAGGCTTTTTGAGCCTTCTCCGGGCGGTTGCTTGTATATAGTTTATTTTGTAATTAGTAGTAAATAAAGCAAGTCAAGTCAAGTCAATCTTATTTTTACAAATTTATCGTGGAAAGAGAAAGTGTCTTCAAAAAGTATTTAAAATTTTCTCAACATCAATTGCCAACTTATCTCAGGTTCTCACTTAAATCGTTGGAGTATGATTATGTAGTGCTTTCAGGGCTTCTTTAGTCGCAGTGAATTTTATTTGAACAGTTCTCGAAACACGGAAGGATAAATTAAAGTCCATGAAAACCAGGTTCAGTTATAGAGTTTCAGTTGCACGGGGGTTCAGTTACACGGTGGTTCAGTTATAGGGATTCAGTTGTTTGGGGTTTAGTAGTAGAGTAAGAGGTACCATTTTGCGTGCGCACCTGTACCAGACAGGTTTCTAATGAGTACAATCTGGTTTGGTGGGTACAATCTGGTTTGGTGGGTATAATCTTGTTTGGTGGGTACAATCTGGTTTGGTGGGTACAATCTGGTTTGGTGGGTATAATCTGGTTTGGTGGGTATAATCTGGTTTGGTGGGTACAGTCTGGTTTGGTGGGTATAGTCTGGTTTGATGGGTATAGTCTGGTTTGATGGGTATAGTCTGGTTTGGTTTTTCAAAGAGAGTGACTATCCCCATGCATATAGGTAATACTTCTACAGGGCATTACACCTTTTCAAAGAGAGTGAGAGCTATGCGTGTCAGAAAACCGGTGCGTCTTGTTTAGCAGCCAATTAGCCTTAGCTAGTTAAAACTGCACATAAATACTTCATTTTTTGTCGTGTTAATAAGGTAATAAAGGAACATTTGGTATTCTTTCCTAATTTTGAGTTTTTTCTTAAGAAAATGGCCCATCTTTAACAAATTTAGCCCTAGCTAGTTAAAACTGCACATAAACTCTTAATTTTTTGTCGTGTTACTTAGATAATAAAGGAACATTTGGTTTTCTTTCCTAATTTAGTGTGTTTTCTAAAGAAAATGATCCATCGTTAACAAATTTAGCCTTAGCTAGTTAAAACTGTGCATAAATTCTTGATTTTTTGTCGTGTTACTTAGATAAGAAAGGAACATTTGGTTTTCTTTCCTAATTTAGTGTGTTTTCTTAAGAAAATGATCCATCGTTAACAAATTTAGCCTTAGTTAGTTAAAACTGCACATAAACTCTTGATTTTTTGTCGTGTTACTTAGATAATAAAGGAACATTTGGTTTTCTTTCCTAATTTAGTGTGTTTTCTTAAGAAAATGATCCATCGTTAACAAATTTAGCCTTAGCTAGTTAAAACTGATCATAAATTCTTGATTTTTTGTCGTGTTACTTTCCTAATAAAGGAACATTTAGTATTTTTTTCTAATCAAGTGTGTTTTCTTAAGAAAATGATCCATCGTTAACAAATTTAGCCTTAGCTAGTTAAAACCGCACATAAATTCTTCATTTTTTGTCGTGTTAATTAGGTAATAAAGGAACATTTGGTATTCTTTCCTAATTTTGAGTTTTTTCTTAAGAAAATGGCCCATCTTTAACAAATTTAGCCTTAGCTAGTTAAAACTGCACATAAACTCTTGATTTTTTGTCGTGTTACTTAGCTAATAAAGGAACATTTGGTTTTCTCTCCTAATTTAGTGTGTTTTCTTAAGAAAATGATCCATCGTTAACAAATTTAGCCTTAGCTAGTTAAAACTGTGCATAAATTCTTCATTTTTTGTCATGTTAATTAGGTAATAAAGGAACATTTGGTATTCTTTCCTAATTTTGAGTTTTTTCTTAAGAAAATGGCCCATCTTTAACAAATTTAGCCTTAGCTAGTTAAAACTGCACATAAACTCTTGATTTTTTGTCGTGTTACTTAGATAATAAAGGAACATTTGGTTTTCTTTCCTAATTTAGTGTGTTTTCTTAAGAAAATGATCCATCGTTAACAAATTTAGCCTTAGCTAGTTAAAACTGTGCATAAATTCTTGATTTTTTTGTCGTGTTACTTAGGTAATAAAGGAACATTTAGTATATTTTTAAATTTATTTTTGTTTAAGAAAATGCCCCATCTTTAACAAATTTTGCCTTAACTAGTTAAAACTGTGCATAAATTCTTCAATTTTAGTTATGTTACTTAGGTAATAAAGGAACATTTGGTTTTCTTTCCTTATTTATGTGTTTCCTAAGAAAATGGCCCATCTTTAACAAATTTAGCCTTAGCTAGTTAAAACTGCACATAAACTCTTGATTTTTTGTCGTGTTACTTAGATAATAAAGGAACATTTGGTTTTCTTTCCTAATTTAGTGTGATTTCTTAAGAAAATGATCCATCGTTAACAAATTTTGCCTTAACTAGTTAAAACTGTGCATAAATTCTTCAATTTTAGTTGTGTTACATAGGTAATAAAGGAACATTTGGTTTTCTTTCCTTATTTATGTGTTTTCTTAAGAAAATGTCCCATCTTTAACAAATTTAGCCTTAGCTAGTTAAAACTGCACATAAACTCTTGATTTTTTGTCGTGTTACTTAGATAATAAAGGAACATTTGGTTTTCTTTCCTAATTTAGTGTTTTTTCTTAAGAAAATGATCCATCGTTAACAAATTTAGCCTTAGCTAGTTTAAACTGCACATAAACTCTTGATTTTTGTCGTGCTACTTAGATAATAAAGGAACATTTGGTTTTCTTTCCTAATTTAGTGTGTTTTCTTAAGAAAATGATCCATCGTTAACAAATTTAGCCTTAGCTAGTTAAAACTGCACATAAACTTGATTTTTTGTCGTGTTACTTAGATAATAAAGGAACATTTGGTTTATTTTCCTAATTTAGTGTGTTTTCTTAAGAAAATGATCCATCGTTAACAAATTTAGCCTTAGCTAGTTAAAACTGTGCATAAATTCATGATTTTTTGTCGTGTTACTTAGATAATAAAGGAAAATTTGGTTTTCTTTCCTAATTTAGTGTGTTTTCTTAAGAAAATGATCCATCGTTAACAAATTTAGCCTTAGCTAGTTAAAACTGCACATAAACTCTTGATTTTTTGTCGTGCTACTTAGATAATAAAGGAACATTTGGTTTTCTTTCCTAATTTAGTGTGTTTTCTTAAGAAAATGATCCATCGTTAACAAATTTAGCCTTAGCTAGTTAAAACTGCACATAAACTCTTGATTTTTTTGTCATGTTACTTAGATAAAAAAGGAACATTTGGTTTTCTTTCCTAATTTAGTGTGTTTTCTTAAGAAAATGATCCATCGTTAACAAATTTAGCCTTAGCTATTTAAAACTGTGCATAAATTCTTGATTTTTTGTCGTGTTACTTAGATAATAAAGGAACATTTGGTTTTCTTTCCTAATTTAGTGTGTTTTCTTAAGAAAATGATCCATCGTTAACAAATTTAGCCTTAGCTAGTTAAAACTGCACATAAACTCTTGATTTTTTGTCGTGCTACTTAGATAATAAAGGAACATTTGGTTTTCTTTCCTAATTTAGTGTGTTTTCTTAAGAAAATGATCCATCGTTAACAAATTTAGCCTTAGCTAGTTAAAACTGTGCATAAATTCTTGATTTTTTGTCGTGTTACTTAGGTAATAAAGGAACATTTAGTATATTTTTTAAATTTATTTTTGTTTAAGAAAATGCCCCATCTTTAACAAATTTTGCCTTAACTAGTTAAAACTGTGCATAAATTCTTCAATTTTTTGTCGTGTTACTTAGATAATAAAGGAACATTTGGTTTTCTTTCCTAATTTAGTGTGTTTTCTTAAGAAAATGATCCATCGTTAACAAATTTAGCCTTAGCTAGTTAAAACTGTGCATAAATTCTTCATTTTTTGTCGTGTTAATTAGGTAATAAAAGAACATTTGGTATTTTTTCCTAATTTTGAGTTTTTTCTTAAGAAAATGGCCCATCTTTAACAAATTTAGCCTTAGCTAGTTAAAACTGCACACAAACTCTTAATTTTTTGTCGTGTTACTTAGATAATAAAGGAACATTTGGTTTTCTTTCCTAATTTAGTGTTTTTTCTTAAGAAAATGATCCATCGTTAACAAATTTAGCCTTAGCTAGTTAAAACTGTGCATAAATTCTTGATTTTTTGTCGTGTTACTTAGGTAATAAAGGAACATTTAGTATATTTTTTTAATTTATTTTTGTTTAAGAAAATGCCCCATCTTTAACAAATTTTGCCTTAACTAGTTAAAACTGTGCATAAATTCTTCAATTTTAGTTGTGTTACTTAGGTAATAAAGGAACATTTGGTTTTCTTTCCTTATTTATGTGTTTTCTTAAGAAAATGGCCCATCTTTCACAAATTTCGCCTTAGCTAGTTAAAACTGCACATAAACTCTTGATTTTTTGTCGTGTTACTTAGATAATAAAGGAACATTTGGTTTTCTTTCCTAATTTAGTGTGTTTTCTTAAGAAAATGATCCATCGTTAACAAATTTAGCCTTAGCTAGTTAAAACTGTGCATAAATTCATGATTTTTTGTCGTGTTACTTAGATAATAAAGGAAAATTTGGTTTTCTTTCCTAATTTAGTGTTTTTTCTTAAGAAAATGATCCATCGTTAACAAATTTAGCCTTAGCTAGTTAAAACTGTGCATAAATTCTTGATTTTTTGTCGTATTACTTAGATAATAAAGGTAAATTTGGTTTTCTTTCCTAATTTAGTGTGTTTTCTTAAGAAAATGATCCATCGTTAACAAATTTAGCCTTAGCTAGTTAAAACTGCACATAAACTCTTGATTTTTTGTCGTGCTACTTAGATAATAAAGGAACATTTGGTTTTCTTTCCTAATTTAGTGTGTTTTCTTAAGAAAATGATCCATCGTTAACAAATTTAGCCTTAGCTAGTTAAAACTGCCCATAAACTCTTGATTTTTTTGTCATGTTACTTAGATAAAAAAGGAACATTTGGTTTTCTTTCCTAATTTAGTGTGTTTTCTTAAGAAAATGATCCATCGTTAACAAATTTAGCCTTAGCTAGTTAAAACTGTGCATAAATTCTTGATTTTTTGTCGTGTTACTTAGATAATAAAGGAACATTTGGTTTTCTTTCCTAATTTAGTGTGTTTTCTTAAGAAAATGATCCATCGTTAACAAATTTAGCCTTAGCTAGTTAAAACTGCACATAAACTCTTGATTTTTTGTCGTGCTACTTAGACAATAAAGAACATTTGGTTTTCTTTCCTAATTTAGTGTGTTTTCATAAGAAAATGATCCATCGTTAACAAATTTAGCCTTAGCTAGTTAAAACTGTGCATAAATTCTTGATTTTTTGTCATGTTACTTAGGTAATAAAGGAACATTTAGTATATTTTTTAAATTTATTTTTGTTTAAGAAAATGCCCCATCTTTAACAAATTTTGCCTTAACTAGTTAAAACTGTGCATAAATTCTTCAATTTTTTGTCGTGTTACTTAGATAATAAAGGAACATTTGGTTTTCTTTCCTAATTTAGTGTGTTTTCTTAAGAAAATGATCCATCGTTAACAAATTTAGCCTTAGCTAGTTAAAACTGTGCATAAATTCTTCATTTTTTGTCGTGTTACTTAGGTAATAAAAGAACATTTGGTATATTTTTTTAATTTTGAGTTTTTTTCTTAAGAAAATGGCCCATCTTTAACAAATTTAGCCTTAGCTAGTTAAAACTGCACATAAACTCTTAATTTTTTGTCGTGTTACTTAGATAATAAGGGAACATTTGGTTTTCTTTCCTAATTTAGTGTGTTTTCTTAAGAAAATGATCCATCGTTAACAAATTTAGCCTTAGCTAGTTAAAACTGTGCATAAATTCTTGATTTTTTGTCGTGTTACTTAGGTAATAAAGGAACATTTAGTATATTTTTTAAATTTATTTTTGTTTAAGAAAATGCCCCATCTTTAACAAATTTTGCCCTAACTAGTTAAAACTGTGCATAAATTCTTCAATTTTAGTTGTGTTACTTAGGTAATAAAGGAACATTTGGTTTTCTTTCCTTATTTATGTGTTTTCTTAAGAAAACGGCCCATCTTTCACAAATTTAGCCTTAGCTAGTTAAAACTGCACATAAACTCTTGATTTTTTGTCGTGTTACTTAGATAATAAAGGAACATTTGGTTTTCTTTCCTAATTTTTGTGTTTTCGTAAGAAAATGATCCATCGTTAACAAATTTAGCCTTAGCTAGTTAAAACTGTGCATAAATTCATGATTTTTTGTCGTGTTACTTAGATAATAAAGGAGCATTTGGTTTTCTTTCCTAATTTAGTGTTTTTTCTTAAGAAAATGATCCATCGTTAACAAATTTAGCCTTAGCTAGTTTAAACTGCACATAAACTCTTGATTTTTTGTCGTGTTACTTAGATAATAAAGGAACATTTGGTTTTCTTTCCTAATTTAGTGTGTTTTCTTAAGAAAATGATCAATCGTTAACAAATTTAGCCTTCGAAAACTCTTTATTGTTTTCATGACTTAGATACACGATGTAGAAATTTAATTCAAGAAATTATGAAAAAATTCTCAGTAAGTAACAATTTCTTTCTTGAAGTCAACTCTTGGATACACAATACGGAAATTTCATTCAAGAAATTATGAAAATATTTGTAAGTAAGTAACAAACTCTTTATTGATTTCACCTCTTGGATATACAGTACAGATACTTCATTCAATAAATTATGAAAAAATCGCCAGTAAGTAACAAACTCTTTATTGTTTTCACCTCTTGGATATACAATACGGAAATTTCATTCAATAAATTATGAAAATTTGTAAGCAAGTAACAAACTCTTTCCTGAAGTCACCTCTTGAATACACAATGCAGAAACTTCATTTAAGAAAGTATGAAAAAATTGTAAGTAAGTAAGTAAGCAACAAATTCTTTCTTGAATTCGCCTCTTGGATAAACAAAAAAAAGTCATTTCATTCAAGAAATTATGACAAAATTCTAAATAAGTAACAAACCCTTTCTTGAATTCGTCATTGGGTTGCACAATACAGAAATTTAATTCAGGAAACTATGAAAAACATTGCAAACAAAATCTTTCTCGAACTCGCTTCCTGGACAGACAATACAGCAATTTCACTCAAGAAATTATGAAAAAATTGTAAGTAAGTAGCAAACTGTTTCTTGAATTCTCCTCCTGGATGCACAATACAGATATTTCATTCAAGAAATTATAAAAAAAAAATTGTAAGTAAGTAACAAACTCTTTCTTGAATACACCTCTTGGATACCCAATACGGAAATTTTATTCAAGAAATTATGAGAAAATTCTAAGTAAGTAACAATCTCTTTCTTGAAGTCCCCTCTTGGATACGCAATACGATACGGAAATTCCATTCAAGAAATTATGAGAAAATTCCAGGTAAGTAACAATCTCTTTCTTGAAGTCCCCTCCTGGATACACAATACGGATATTTTATGCAAGAAATTATAAAAAAAGGAAAGTAAGTAACAAACTCTTTATTGATTTCACGATATACAGTACAGATACTTCATTCAATAAATTATGAAAAAATCGCCAGTAAGTAACAAACTCTTTCTTGAATTCACCTCTTGGATACCCAATACGGAAATTTCATTCAAGAAATTATGAGAAAATTCTAAGTAAGTAACAATCTCTTTCTTGAAGTCCCCTCTTGGATACGCAATACGATACGGAAATTTCATTCAAGAAATTATGAGAAAATTCCAGGTAAGTAACAATCTCTTTCTTGAAGTCCCCTCTTGGATACACAATACGGATATTTTATTCAAGAAATTATAAAAAAAAGGAAATTAAGTAACAAACTCTTTATTGATTTCACCTCTTGGATACAAAAAAGACATTTCATTCAAGAAATTATGACAAAATTCTAAGCAAGTAAAAAAAACTCATTCTTGAATTCGCCGTTTGCATGCACAATACAGAAATTTCATTCTATGGGACCTCTACACGTGATTAAACACGTTTTGAAACTACATGCTATTTGCTTGCCTTTCCTTGGTACCTTTCCAAACGAGCGGGGATTCCCCACTGGTTCCTGCACATTGCAAAAAAGTGAGCAGTACGAAAACTCCACGTTTTCAACCAGACTGGTTTTTTAGACAACACCCATTTTTTTTAGGGGTCAATCAGAGACAGCGGAGATTGCTCAATATACGATAACTTGATTGGTGATTGTTTACACACCGCAACGGCGCATACATAGTGAGAGAGACATGCAAAGTCGACATAGCTTTATTTCATTTTTTAAGGTTAATTTAGACGAGGTTACGTACGCGCACATAATTGTCATTATCAGATAAGGAGCAGCGGGCACTAGAAAAGGGGACAATTTGTTGGGTTTGAAGGGGTGCTCTTGCCCCAAAAGACGCTGTCCAGGATCATGATCATCTTATTGACCCCAATTCAACGGGGAAAAGTAATTTTCAGGGGTGGGCTCACAATTCAAGTAATTTAAAAATTAAACAGAAACTCTTTCTTCCGGTTTTTATAAATAATTCTAACTACTATCTGAAGTATTTGCTACCAGCAATGGCACATATTCAAAGAAATGGAACAGTGGATGATGCATGGGTGATAGACAGCTTTTCCTACAAAATCATTCCTAAATCGTCGGAAAGGTTTCTTGTTTTGGAATTTATGTGGAGATATGTTGAAGACGACATTGAGTACACGAATAAAATTCGCTTTTTAGATTCCTACAGTTTTTTCCCCAAATCATTGAGCGAATTAATTCAAGTGCAGAAAAACGATGATGGCTGCAACGCTTTCCCCCTTCTCAAGCAACAAGTTCCATATGATTTATATGATTTGTTGACGGTCAAGGGTATATATCCTTATGATTATTGCTGCTCCATGTCGAGACTCGCCGAGGAAACAGAGGAAACTATTTCCTCGATCGAATCATTTTACGACAGTCTACACGATCGTAGGTGCATCCCTGATGAATACAGTTTTGCTAAAAAAGTGTGGGCAGAGGGAGGGTGTAAAAATGGGTTTGACTACTACAAGCTGTATTTGTCGAGTGATGTGTTAACTTTGTTAGACATTATGTGTAAAAATACGGACAAAATATATGGGGAATTTAGTCTTGATTTAGGATATTATTTTTCATCTCCTCATCTGGTAATGGACCTAATCCTAAAAATTAGCGGTGAAGAAATCGGGCTGATCACCGACATCGATCAGCACCTGTTCATCGAGAAGTCAATGAGGGGTGGATACGTTTTTCACGGAGATCGTATCTTAGAAACTGATCCAACTGGAGAGAAGACGGGGACAAAATCAGATGCAGTTTTCCTTGATATGAATTCCCTCTATCCCTCGGCCATGTCCCATTATGCGCTACCCTGCGATGACTATAAACGGCTCAATGACCTTCAAGCCCCCATTTCCCCAACATTGACAGTGTTGAGGAGAATGGGCCAGTTGGATGGTTTTTTGAAATTGATGTGGAGATACCAGTTGAGCTTCACGATTCGGTAAAGGATTTTTTTTTCCATGCATCAATAGACCTGTGTATAGGGACTCTTTGAGCCCCCGCAACGGTCGTTTGGTCGAGGTGGACGGATTGCATTGGTCACCTTCAAAACAAAAACTTATTGCCGACCTTCTGCCGAAGAAAAATATTGTTGTACATCATGTGGCTTTAAAATGGATGTGCAACAACGGTTTCAACGTCACAAAGGCTCATAGAGCCCTCCAGTTTAGTCAAAAACCCTATCTGAAAACGTTTGTCGACACTTTTGTCAAGAAACGTTCTGAAGCGCAGAAAAAAGCCGAACAAGAAATCTATAAGCTCATTTTAAATTTGTCTTTTGGTAAAATGTGCGAAAGTGTTCGCAATAGGAATCGTTGTGACGTCGTGACCGATCCCGAACAATGTGCTCGAATTATTGCCAATCCAAATTACACTTCCTATACAATCATTGGCCCGGACATGGTACTAATGAATAGAAAAAAAGAAGCATTGTCCTGAATAAAAAATTGCTGCAGGCAGTGCCATCTTGGAGATCTCTAAAAAGCTCATGTTGGAATTCTACTACAATGTGGCTAGGGTACAGTGGCCGGAGAAGGGACAAGTAGAGGTCTGCTACTGGGGACACAGATTCTCTACTGCTAAAAGTAAAAACTCCAAACCTAATTGATGATTTGGCGCATGGCGAAATCATCAGCTCGCGGATGGACTACACCAATTGGAGTGGGCTTTACCCAGAGCTAGTGAATCGTCGGGTGCCAAATCAGCTTTTATTTTCTAAATCAGAAACGGGAAGCGACATGATTTCCCGCGGTATGTTTGTAAGTCTGAAGGTGTACTTTATACAGACACACGACGAGGAAATCAAAAAACGTTGCAAAGGAGTACCCACGCGCTAAGTGTATAAGAATTTCGACTTGGACGTCAATAGGAATTGTATTGTCGAAAAAACAATTCCACGAGCAAAATTGTTGGCAATTCGTTCGCTGAACTACAGGAACTTCACTGTAAATATAGAAAAATTGCCATGAGTACCATTTCCGACAAGGTCTATGTTTGTCAAGACGGTGTGACTACCCTCCCCCTGGGGCACTATTTAACTTCTGACCGAGCCGAATGTGTTAGCCATAGGGAAAGTCTTTGTTTGAGTAAAGTCCAATAAATTTCCCCAGAACTTGGGGGGGTCTCACGGCCAGAGGGGGGCACCCAGCCCGCCGCCAGCGGGGGGCACCGCCACTACCGAAGGTATCTTTTTTTTACTTAGAGCAGATTTTTTTTTGTAAATATACATGTTGTTGTTACATTCAAATTAAAAAAAAAATGGAGTAAAAATAAGTGATATTATTTAAAGTGTATTTTTTCATTAAATGTATTTTTTTTATAAATAAATAAAGTATATTTATTAAAGTGCTTTTTTCTAGTGCATTTTTTAAAATGTTTTTATTATAAATAAATTTTAAAAAAAATCTTAAGTGTATTTTTCTTGTATTTTTTCTGTAATGTATTATTCGTAAAGTGCTGTTTTTATTTTTAATAATACAAGAAATATGATTCTTTATTGATTTTATTCTTCTTCTTCTCATTATTCTTGAACGGACTAGTAGGGAAATTATTTAGTCATTAGACAACTATAGTCTACAGTTAGTTGTAGGTGAACTGTTGAAGGGAACATGTATCAATTTAAAACACCATTCAGATCGTTTCTGTGCGGTTTTTGTGATCAATACCACTGG
Organism: Artemia sinica; assembly: GCA_027921565.1. Classification (NCBI taxonomy): domain Eukaryota; kingdom Metazoa; phylum Arthropoda; class Branchiopoda; order Anostraca; family Artemiidae; genus Artemia; species Artemia sinica. The sequence continues at coordinate 168,541 of JAPEVW010000023.1, read as the reverse complement.
CCTTCGCACGATAGGGCTTATGTTTGTCCATTCGGCGAAGTGCGTCTTGAAGTAAAAGCAGTTTTTTATCATCCTCAAGATTTTCGTTGTCAATGAATTTACTCAGATTGTCCTCAAATTGTTCCACGGGTGAGAGAGCGTGTTCTATAGAAGTCAATTTATAGGGTGGATAGACCCTCAGTCGTGAGAAGCTTTGGGCAGTCAGGTGGAAGTCGTGTATACTATCCCTCTGCCTCCTGATTGATCTCAGGCTACCTATGAGAATCTACTACCCAGTTATAAATGTGAAGGATGAACAATAAAAAATATAAACCACAATTAAGCGAAATAACCTTACAACATGGGGACCCGTTGGTCAACTGTTGTGACCTGTGGTGCGTTTTATTCCATTGGTCATGAGAATTGGCTATAGGACTCTCATGAGAAAATCAACAAATCTCCCTGTAAAAAGTGATCCGCCAGAATTATCCTAACTCACCTCTACCATAAGAAAATCATGTGACAACAGAAATAACCATACGAGAATATGGAATAAAGATGGACAAGAGTTCTGATACGTGGGGAATAGGTTGGCATGGTGCTGGTACGCGGTTTAATTGATTTCGTGGACGGGTGCCATGCCAAGGTATTTCTTACAAAATACAACTAGAACAGGAAGAAAAACGCCAAAAGACTAATAAAATTAATTGCGTGATCCGCAAAAAATACCCTACCTGAAACCCCCACCATTAGAAGAAAATGTGATAACACAAGTGACCATACGGAAATATGCATTAAGATGGAAAGAAGTCCGATACGTGGGAGGTACTTAAGCTCCGTGTTTTTCACTGTTGATCATTTCGGGGAAAGGCACGTAGCTTGATACTTCTTACGGAGAACAACTCGAACAAGAAAAGGAACCCAAGGATACCAGTGAAAATTAAACACCATAAATCTTAAACAACAATTAAGCAGCTATACTTATTAACAAAGTCATCAAATTGTAAGTGCCTAACTATTGCGTAATCATTACCCAACTGCTATAAATTAACGTAATTAGTTTGAAAATATATTACTACTAAGTAACCATTTATTTTATAATCATTGATAAATCTTATATTACTACACATTTGCAGATAAGACACATAAGTAACCATCGGCCACTGGTTAAGTGAAACGCCGAAACGAGCGGCTACACGGTACGTTGCTTATATTAAACCTAAAATCTAGTAGAATAAATTAAAGAAAAAAAAGTAACCATGATGAGATACCCAAGCCATCAACAATTAAATAATCGTAGACTAGAAAATGTAACCTCATGGAATCTTAATAAAAGACAGTGTAGATAACATTAGTGATTCATTAAAAGAATGGGGAGTTATTGAGAATTCATTAAGAGAAGGGGAACTTATCAGAGCAGTAGAAAATCTCGACTGTCCAAAACTATATTGTCTTCTGAAATCTCAAAAGACAATGTTGGAACAAAGAATGATCCTAAGATTAACGGCAAGCTTAGTGCATTATAACTTTAGTGCACGTGCAATGACAAGAACACTAGAGCACACTAGACTAAGTGCCAACCTAGCACTCCGAATTTTAATACAACATATTCCAACAACAAAGGATAGCTCGTTGTCTAATTATATCGCCGACAATATTTGGTACGATCAAGACGATGACAACATAACTACAATTTGGCCCATTGAATTTCTCTCCATACTAATAGACCGAGGACACCTGTTAAAAGGTGAAAGCTTCCTTAAGGCCTTATACATCAACTGTGTAAATAACACGTATCTAAATCCAATAAACCCTTTAACGGGATCCGCTGTTTTTCAAGTTACCCCAAGAGAATATAAAGACATAAAGAAAATAACCCTGAATTTCTTCCAAGAAGACAAAAATTTTGGAAGAAAAATATTCCCTGGTTTAGACGTAATCGTGCGTGGGCAACTATGCTGTTGCCAATCACAAGTAAACTTAAGTTTCTCCGTAGTAAAAATAATAAATGTCCAACTGTCCCTATCTCAGCTGTGTCGGAAAGTCACTCGACAAAATATTCGAAGAAATGACATAATGGCCACACTGGAAGGCCTACAACTCCCAAACCAATTATTAGTGTATTTAATGTACTTAAATACACCTGAAAGCGTTAAAAATAATATAGTATTTGAACTCAAATTTCTCAGCTCAAACGTTTCGTCATGGGAAAATTATCGACTTGTCGATATGTTTACGTCTCCAAGCTCAAAAGCGGCACTGCCGGATGATGCACCCATATTGAAATTAAAACCCAATATTAGTGGAAGAAACTGTATATATAAATAATTTCGTTGAAACGAATAATAAAAGAACCCTCTAATATTACCTGAAGTGTTATGTCTATGTAAATCGATTATTACTGTTAATTTAAAAAAAAATGCGTTATATGAATAAACCAGTAATGTATTAATATTTGTAAAACTATGAATTAAAGTGATATCACGGGATCTAAATATATTGTTAATATATTGACAAAAAAAGGTAGTTTCTCGAAAGTCTCTACAATTTTAAGCCTATATGGAATTCGTTAAAAACGAGCGCAAACTCGTTAAACTAGAGTACGGAATTTTAGGGAATCGAATTACGTTCGAATACACAAATAGCCAGGTGCAAGGTGGCACCGGTGAAAAAGTAGTTCAACTTCGACCTGAAGTTACTTTTTTTTATTCAAAGTAAAAATTCATTATTGGTTAATATGGAGCTTTAGATGATCGAATTATGTCGAATGAATGAGTACCCGTTGTATGAGGAAATGCCGGTGAAAAGGAAGTTTGACCTCGACCTAGAGTGTACCATGACTATAACTGATCTTTAAAAAGTTAACTAGACAAAAGTCAATAGAAACTACATTTCATTTCAGAATAATGGCCAAAGCAATTATCGATACAGAGTTCGTATGTATAAAGCACGCCAAAGAAAATGTCAGATACTCAGCGGCAATGATCATTGTGAATAAATCAGGGGAAGAAGTCTTCGCGAAAAAATGGGACGTCAAGTATGATTTAAGGAAATTTGACGTGGAATCCTATAAATTCGGTCTAAGTTTCGCAAACACACCCAAATACCGACCAGCATGTCGTAAAACTGCATAAAATCCGTCGATAACTATCTTTAGATGGCAAGGTCCCAAACATTAAATCCTAAGGACCAAGAATAACCCTGGAGTCAATCCCTCAAAGATTGTATATCTTAAGCCTCAAATCAAAGACAATATGTTAAACCAAGATCCCAAGCTTAAGATGTCACGAAACCAAACTATCCTCCATGAAAAGAAGAACCAATTATAATCGGTTTTGCGGGAAATATAGACTGTACGTGCAAACTTTCCCAGAATAAAGTGTTAGAGAAGAGATCAAACCAAGTTATCTTAGCCAAAATCCCAATGACTAAGCCCTCAATGATTATGTATCATTAAACAAGAATCAAACACAATGCGTCAAACATAGAACCTATATAAAGTTCTATTCCAACCATAGATACCCTTACACGGCATAACATAAAAGAAGGACTAAACGTGAACAATTCACGGGAAATACAGACTGTACGAGTATTAGATTTTCCCGAGGATAAAAGTGCCCAAGAAGAGATACCCAGCCCAACGATCAAGATACCCATTTCATGTAATCAATTCCCCAAATGTCATATACCCAGGAAACAGCTCAACAAATCTATGACATCAACCCCTCGTATATGACGTAGAAAACCACGCACGGACAATTTTGTGCAAGTAGTCATATATGTGAACAACATAAACATTTATTCCAAGGAACGAGTGCCAAAAAGTGAAGTACCATGAAGACAAACCATAAACAATTAGCCACCCCAGTAATTGATTGAATGGAAGAGCAAAGTAAAGTGACAACGTATGTGAGTATTAAAGACACGTAGAATGATGAAGTAAGTGCGAATCTTATGTATCTAACTTACAACTTCAGTGATTATTAAGAAACTTTTCTTAATCAGATGAAAATAAGTGTAAATTACATTACCCCAATGTTGCAATCAGACATTAAGTTTCAAAAATTATAATCTGTGAAACCTTTTATTTGCAATCGTTTAATTTATATCTATCAGTGCTCTTGAAGTCAGTTACGTATCGTATCATTATAGTGTCAGGTGGAAGTATAGTCAAGTTTAGAGAAAAAGGAAAGATGTACCATTTTAAGTGATAAAATAGTCGCAAAGGCAGAACTTAATTAGTTAGAACCATGTAGAATTATTAGCATATCAGGTGAAGGAATTTTAATTTTAGGTGGAGGGAATAATAATTATTACGTAATCATACAACCAAATCTGTTGGTCAATAGAAACTCTTTGTCCCTTTCGTCAAATAGAGTGTATAGGTAGTGGACTTTAAAGTGATGTTTTAAAACATGTAGTCTTATAAAACAACCGGGAACATGAAATAAAAAAAATATATATATCTTACCAAAGCTAAGTTAATTCAAGTAACAAGTACCAAGTCAAACTTTTTGAAAAAAAGGGGGGGGAAGCGTGATCAAAATTTGAAAGAGTAGAAAGAGCAGGGTAACACAACGATGAGGACATCGTTAAGAATGGGAAGGATGATATGTAATGGAATCAATTTTCAAGACCCCGAAATTGTTCAAGTAAAATAAAATTGCCCAGAATATAAACCCAAAGAATTCAAGTAACACTTAATTGTCAAATTTAAAAAGTAGCGAAACATTGTATCACAATTGTAACTACGAAAAAATCGTTCCCACAAAAAAGGTAACAGCAATAAATATTCAGAATGACCAATTTCACATGACATGCAACCAATCATGTAATCTAAATCTTGAGTTTGAAGTTCCAAACGATCAACAAATGGTCACTTGAGATAAGAAATAAAACTAAATATTCCGCCATAATTACAAGGTAAAAACTTTAAAAATTAGTTTCTCGAGATACAAAAGTAGAACTAAATATTCCGCTGTAATTACAAGGTAAAGCTTTAAAAATATTTTCTTGAGATACAATGTAGAACTATGTAGTTCGCTCTAATTATAAGGTAAAAACTTTATTCCGCTAAGAAAAATTCCAAAGTGAAGTTTTAAAGAGTCATAAATCGTATCAAAAGTTAGTTAAAATCGACTAGCTGATTGGTACATCACTGGCCAATAGTAATAGAGGACAAAAAATTTGAACCAATAGAATTAGTATAATGCGCTCTTTGGTAACGCCTGAATGTAACCTTAGGCGAAATCACAGAGTATAGTACTTTCGAACTTAGCAAATTGAGTTAGTCTTTTTTCAGTTTTGGAGTCAGTCTTATTTTAGTCTTATGGGAGTCTTACTTGAGACTCGGGCCAGTTTTATTGTAGACTCATTTTCAACCTATTATCTTATGTGAATTTAATAGACAGTAGTACTGAACGTTACTTATATTACCAGTGAGCAGTTTTAACCTAGTGTCATTTACTGCAAGTGTTTTGATATACCCGAAGCTCTGTTCCGATTATGTGAGTAAATAAATACATCACTTTCTTATTTTATTCTCTTTACGTTAGTATTTCTCAAGATAGCTTGTCCTTGTGGCTCCACTCGCTCTCAAGGGAACCTGAATCCATTCAATCTGATTTCGACTCAGTATGGCCGTTAGTACAAGCTCCCTATTTAAACTGCTAATTTAAGCTCCCCACATGCGAAATTCCGCCTCCACTCAGGTATGCTACTCACGAACCGTCAACTAAGAGTTTAACTGAAAATTACCCATGGAAATAATTAAATGAGGAATTCATATGCAAAAAATAACTTAAGGTAGAATAAAAAAAAACTCCCCCCTTTTTTATTAATAACCCCCCCCCCCATTAGAATTGGCGCAGAATAAGTATAAACCCCTTTTCAATTATTAAAGCAACCCCCCCCCCTGTTAACGCGCAGAATAAGTATAAACCCCTTTCCAATTATTAAAAGAAACCCCCCGTTAGAAGTGGCGCAGCCTGTAGGATTCGAACCTACGCTCCCAAAGGGAATCTGATATCCTCCTGCGATGCCGGCGGCTTTCCCACATAAGGGGAGAAATTTTGAAAGAGGAATAATGGTCCTGACTACCTCTGTATTTACAGAAACCCAAAAATCGGAAAATACATTAATAAAAACCCTTCTCCGGATAAAAGAAGGCGTATATTTGCATAATCTACCCCCACTTGTGGAAGAATACACAATAGCTGGGATAGATAGAGAACTTAGCAGTTTTAGCAAAGAACTCCTTGGAGTGCGACTTTCGAAAGAAGCTACTAATCTAAACCACAGCATTGTACATTTATCGCCGGAGTTTTTGACATCCTCAGTGGTGAGAAGCTTTATCGCAGCTTCTGAAGATTTAGACGAGGACACTCAAGTTATAAGCCATGTTTCTCATCAAGAATTAAATGAATATATTGGAAGATGGCCCATGTTCACATCTACACAGAGAACCACCCAGGAAGATATGGAGCACTAGATAGAGACAGTCATCAACGCCTGGATAAATGAAACGAATTTCTACGCAGACAAGTGTGAAGAGCTGATCAATATTTATTCACAATATTTATTCCAATTATTAAAAGAAACCCCCCGTTAGAAGTGGCGCGGCGCCTGTTTAAAGGAGCAAAAACACAAGGACAACATTTTATACAAAAAAAGATTATTGAGAAATATTACGCATAGGGAAAGTGCGATATTTTGTGCATGCTTTGAAAGTGCCATATTTTGTGCATGCTTTGAAGTGCAATATTTTATTAAGCCTAAGACCCCTTAAAATATAACAAAAATATAATTTAGACGCGCCAAATTTGAGTTATATCAAAAAATAAAACAAGTGCCGAATTTTAAGTTATTTTGAAAAAAAAAAAATGTCGTTAGATCAAAACGAACAATTGTTAAAGCAAAAACTCATTGCAAAAACAGTGGAAATTTCAAAATCTCTCCCATCATATAACGGTGATTCATATGTAGATGAATTTATTATCCAATTAAACCAATTCGTAGAAGTAACTCAAACGGACTTAAAATCATTAGTAGGCATGTTGTTAATGAGACTTAAGGGGCAAGCACTAACATTCTTAAAACAAATAGAAAATACAATAGGGGAAGATGACAACCTTCCAATAAACTCAATAGAAAAATTGCTAAAAGCGTTCCAAGAAAGATTTGTTGAAACAAGTTCAACACACAAATTAAAGCACGGAACTGTATGTTTCGACGAAACCCAAAATGTTAGAGAATATCTGCACAAAGTAATGGTATCTATTGAAGCTAAATACGGGAAAGAATCTGGTCCTTTTTATGATAAAATTGTACTAAATGCTTTCATGCAAGGATTGAGCCCCAAACTGTACCGAATGTTGATATCAAAGAATATTCAAACATTAGAGCTAGCAGTCCAGGAAGTAGAGAGAATGATTGAAATTGACTCAATTGTGGCAAACCACAATAAGTCAAGAATAAATAATGTAGAAAATTCAACTCCGGGACGATCACAAGGAATTTCCCCGGGATTCTTTTCGAGAGATAATTCACCCAAACCGAACCAAAATAGATCTCCAACCCCTACCAGGCAAAGAACGGTGCGTTTTGTACCCACGAACACGACAAACTACGTAAACAACCCCCCAATTATATGCTATGCATGTAATAAACATGGACATATTGCCAGGGAATGCCGTACGAGAAACAACTATACACTAGCAACCCCCAGTTTTAATAACCGTTTGTTCGGGAGAACAAACTTAAATGCCAATGGGTCAGGAAGTTATAGAAACAACCCCCCACGCCTCCCATCGTTCCGCAACCCCTACCAACAAGGATTTGCGTATTCAAATCCTTCCCTCAACCGTCAAAATAATTATCGGTTCCCCAACCCAAATACGCGACAAAAAATGTACCAATTTAATTCACGGACAGTGTATCCGACTAGATTTAACAGGAATACGAGCGATAACAGAGGATATTTTTTCCCGACGGGAAACGAAAGAAATTTTTCGGGAAACGAAAGAAATTTTTCGTCAATACAAAATGAACAAATGCTGCGAGCCGTCGGCACAAGAAATCCTAACCCACGTAACAATACGTGGCAACCAAGACAATCAAATGTCAATCAACTAGCAAGTGAAGTTCCCACTGAGCCCCAATGTCAAACGCCAACTTATCAAATAAGTGCACAGGGAAACGAATTAGGCCCCCAAGAAAATTAACCGGGACCCTGGAGGCCAGTATTTTTTATAGGTCCCTTCCAATAGTTTGTACCTTCCTTAAGCGATAATAATGACATATTACCTATATTAAATAATTTTGGTGTTGCAAGTACTAGTTTTAAAGCGTTAATAGATTCCGGTGCATCAGTTAACATAATAAACTCGAATGTATTTAATAGACTACCAGTATATATTAAGCGACGGAAAAACTTCAATATTCCCAGTTTAACTAGTGTCACGGGACATAGACTGGAAGCAATAGGCTCCATACGCTTAGATGTGACAAAAGATAATAGAATCTTTCCTACAAACTTCATTATATGCAAAAATTTCCCATATGAGGCTATAATTGGTGCTAATTTTTTAAAATCTAATAAAGTTTTATTAGATATAGCAAATACCAGACTCGTGTATCCATACGATCCTATTCTCCAACGCGTGGAGAGAGGGGAAGCAACAGTGAATAGAATAAAGTCTTTTGTACCCCATCTCTCGTCCTGTGGGAGAAAATCAAGCAGCAAATGGATTGAGTCAATAAAACAAAAATAGGGAAAATGCAGGAGTATAGACAAACAGAAATAAAGAAAATTGCTGAATTATGGAACGAAATAATAAATCCAAGTACTGTCCCCTTAAAACCAACCCAAAAAGCGGAAGACTTGACGCAACCAAGCGCCAATCTTAACTTAATAGAAAATAACTCGGAAGAAAAATATTATGGATTCGCGGTGCGTAAAACAAAATCCCCCCAAAAACAATGCAAAGAGTTCAAATTTCACAAATGGTCACCCCCGTGAATGACAATTCCGAAATTTGGTTTGCATCCCCGTGTAAAGAAATCCCCGAAAACCTGTTCTGTGAGGAACAGATCATTTTATATGAGAAAGGAGAAGGCTTTATTTGGTTGACCAATACACATGAAAATGATATGGTTACATTAAAAAGGGAACATGCCTCGTTAAATACAAGTTATTTCTGAGCACAAGCTAAACAAATGGAAAAACTCCAAGGAAAGCTTAGTTAATAGCATTGGTGTTAGCAATCCAAAGAATAGATACCCCCTAACAAGACCAAATTTTTGGAAAATTTAAACTAGACCATATCCAAGACACGCAATTAAAAGAAAAATTATGTGAATTGCTCTGGGATTTTAGAGATATATTTTCTAAATGCGAAGAAGATATTAGATTGATACCGTTCTATGAACATTCTATCCAAACTACAGGGTTGCCTGTAGCTAAACAACCCTATCGCATCCCCTATCCCTATAAAGATTGGTTAAAAAATAAAATCCGCGAATTAGAAAGAAACAATATTATACGGCCAAGTATAAGCCCGTATTCAGCCCCTGTTATACTAGTGCCAAAAAAGAACAAGGACCTTAGACTTGTAGTAGATTATAGAGCTTAAATAAGCAGGTAGTTAGCGACAAATTTCCCCTGCCCCGAATTGACGAAATCCTAGACTCCATCTCGACCAAAAATAAAATTTTTACATCTCTTGACCTCACGCAAGGTTATCATCAGGTTAAAATAGCAGATAATGACGTTTATAAAACGGCCTTTTCGACGACGGAATGTGGTTCTTATGAATATTTGAGAGCACCCTTCGGACTCAAAACTAGTTCGAGTGCACTATGTAGACCTCTGTTACACTTATTACGAGGTATAGAAAATATTATTTACTTTGTGGATGATGTGATCTGTGTAGGAGAAACTCCAGAGGACCATTTAAAAACATTGACCAAAGTTTTCGAAAAATTCAGAGAGGGTAATCTATAATGTAGACCTGAAAAAGTAAATTTACTTCAACCCGAAATAAAATTTTTAGGAATGATAGTGACCCAAGGCCAAATATCACCAGACCCCGAAAAGATAAAATGCGTAGAAAACCTCAAACCGCCAAAAACTATAAAACAACTAAGAGGCATTATTGGTTTAACAAGTTATTTTAGAAAATTCATACGCAACTACGCCCAAATTGCAAAACCCTTAACGGACCTGACTAAAGGGACCAGCCAAAATATCACCTGGTCGAATGAAGCTCAAACTTCATTAGATACTCTCAAGAAAGCACTTACATCTGAGCCCATATTGTCACTACCAGACTTTGAAAAAGGTCAATTCGTGGTTACCACTGACGCCTCAACTACGGGCATCGGTGCAATCCTTTCCCAATTAATCCCTATAGAAAACTACCCCGATCCCTTACAAAAACCCCCTCAGTATATAGAGAAAGTAATATGCTATTCAAGTAGAACTCTATCGAAAGGCGAAAGAAGTTATGCTGCAACGCAATTGGAGTTACTATCTATAATCTACCATTTAGACAAATTCAGACATTATTTAGTGGGCCGAAATTTAAGCTGCGTTCGGATCATAAAAGCTTGCAGTACCTAAGTACATTCAAAAATCCAACTGGGATCTTAGCTAGATGGATAATGAAAATCCAAGATCTGGATTACGAATTTGAACATGTAACCGGTAAACAAAATGCCCCCTGTGATTACCTAAGTAGATACCCTGAAAATAACTCCTCAGACAATGAAACTAAACAAATGAACGCCATTCATTCCAGTAAACGAAAACACAAGAAGAATAAACCTAAGAAGTCCAAATAGAAGGAGACGAAGTCTATCAAAGCCCCTTATCAATAGCTAACATTAAAAGAAACCAAGCCAAGGATGAAATGTGTTTGGCTCTCATTAATTATTTGTGAATTCCGATAACCTCCCCGATAAGTTCAAAACCCTGAGAAGGGAAATAGACAATTTTTATTATGACTTGGACGAAGAAATCCTTTGCAGGATAGTAACAGGTGAAACAAATAGAAATCAAACCTTAATAATCCCAGTATCCCCCAAAGCTTAATAATACCTGCCTTTGAATATTTCCATTATGATATAGGTGGACACTTAGGAATAGCTAAAACCTTTCACAAGTTAAAACAATATTTTTATGTTCCGTCGGCATTAACAAAACTAAGGATTTATAAATACAGTGAACGTGTATTTAGGAAAATGCCAAACGTATCCTATCCCCCATGGAAGGTGCCAGTAGCAAGGTTTCCCTTCGATATCGTTTCTTTCGATCTATACGGAACAAGTGGAGGATTACCTGATCTAACAGAGGTCATACTTGCGTTCTTTCAGTCATCGACCATTTTACCGGTTTCACTTTTGCCAAGGCATTGAAAAATCAAGGCGCATATACCACAAGTAAATCGTTAGCAAAAATATTTTTAGAATTTGGTGTCCCTGACAAGGTCAGTAGCGATAACGGAAGCAATTTCGTTTCTAAAGTAACAAAAGATTTAATGAGTTTCCTTAAAATAGAAAAATTATTAATTTCTCCCTACCACCCCCAAGCTAATGGAAAAATTGAAAATAGGCATAAAATATTTTCCAATGTCTTGAGTATTTATAAAAAAGACAATCGAAACGATTGGGATCTGTATCTACCTTACTTAACCAATGTAATTAATACCGCTCATTCTGAAACGACTAAAGAAAGTCCATTTTTTATTTTATTCGGGAACGATTTTAGAATACCTTATCAGGAAATTATAGAATCCAGGCAGTATTACAATAATGCAGAAGACTATAAGCAAGATTTTATAAATAGAATGAGGAAAACCTATAAAATAGTTAGACAAGAGTTAGAAAAATGTAAGATGAACCAAGAGTTGAGAAACGAATCCAAAGTCAAAGGGAACATAAATTTTAAGGTACGCGACTGTGTATATTTAAAAAATGAAGCTAAGCTAGAAGGCAAAAAACTTTCCAATAAGTATTCGGGACCTTACAGAATAATCAAAAAATACGACAATGATTTTACTTTTAAAATGATAAACCCAGACAACGGAAGAACATGCAAGGCAGATGTTAGCCGTATAAAAGAAGCCAAATACCCAGTTAAGTGGGCACCCGAACCCTCATCTTCAGATTCATCAAACGCGGAAAATGAGTTCCCTAAGTCAGGACTATCCGAGTTAAAACCTTTCAATTTCAAACAAAACTATTTCGAGAATCATAGCGACGAGGAAAATTTTGAAGAATTTTTAGCCATGAAAAATTTTGTCATCCCTAAAAGAAAACCCTTAATACACATACCAGTAAGAACCCCAAAAAGCCCAAAGAGTTCATCATCAGAAAGTTTCGAAGAATTAGATTATACCCTGTCCCCAAATATCCAATTTTCCCCCGATAGAATTTCGACCCCGTGTCCCCCCAAGAGATTTCCTGATGACATGGTGTCCCCGGCAACCCCGATAGAAAGACCCCTATCGTTGCAAGATGAATTAAACAGAGCTATGGAAACCCCGGGTGCTAAAACACGAAAGACTCCACCCAGGGACACAAATAAAGGAAATACAAAAAGTTTGAGAGAAGCCATGGACATTATTAATTACCCGATAAAAACAAGGCAAAGTACCTTGCCTTGGACCCAGGAACACCCTGAAGATGAAAACCTAGGACAATACCATCACATAACTGTATCCAAAGTCAAACCCCAGGAATCAACCTCCTTGCAATAGACCTTGTTACAAAAAATACCCCACCCCCAGAGGATATGGCATTCAAACAATGGAGACATTCTCCAAAAATATTTGACTCCTCCCAGAGTTCCCAAGAATCTTTTAACTCCCCCGGAACAGGATTTCAGCGCGAGGAAATGGAAAATAAACACTACTTCAAAAGGAGACGAAATATATGAAGCAAGGGCAGGTGATACCCCTAAATTGCAAAGGACCACTCCCGAAAACCCCAATGATGAATCATCAGGAACTAGTTCTAATGAATCCAATGATGAATCAGCTACTGATGAGCCCCAAGATGCACAAAAACAAAAACCGGCTTCTGCCGCAGCCCATGCAAAGGCGGCTAAAGTAAAAGGTCAAAAATTCCTATTGAATCAGTACAAGATATTTGACTTAATCTCTATGGGAAAGTCAAAAAAGAATAAAACACCAGAAAACGAGCAAGAAGTTGCCACAAAATCTGGCAGATTAAGTAAAAAAACAGATAAATGGAAATACGTCTAGGGATCAGGTTAAGTGATATTAAGACAAAATGAGCAGCTTAAAAAAAAATTAAAAATAAGGGAATATAAATAAGACATTTCAAGGAAAGCTACCCACAAAAGGTCGAAAGAAGTTATTAGTTAATTTTTCCAGATGAACTGAATCCCGACTGGATAACAAAGAAAACCCTGAAGATAGAGCCAGAACAAGAATTGTTCAACCCATCCTCCAAAAGGAAAAATACATAGTGTCACCCCGTACAGACGGAACGAATATGGACCAGCTATTCCAAATACGTTTGAAACTTCTAGACGCCTCGGCATTATTGATAACTGAAAGACTGAAAATCGAAAGTATGATGGAGGCCACGCTTAAATCTCTTAGTGAAGTTAAGGCTTCCCAAGAAAAAATGAACAAAAAAATAAATGAGATTCTAGTAACCAAACAAATGGATAAATTAATCGAGACCCAGTTTCTGGAAATTAAGGTGCAGACCGCAAAAATCCAGAGTGAAATGGAATCAATAAGCGACGCCACGCTTGTTAAGGGATATAATTACCCCGACAAGGTCCTAAAATTACAAGTATTATGCAATAAAATGCAAGAAATTGGCAAAAAAGTGCAAGAGTACAGAAGCAGTACCGTTCTATCTGCGACAATAGCGATACAAGAAGTTCTGGCACCCGAACGAGTAAAGCTTTTAGACTTACAACATAAATACGACAACTTGAAGGCACAGAAAGAAATAATCAAACTCCAACAGGACAATTTAGAGAAACAACTAAAAGAAAACCAAGTCGAAATTACCAGAGAATTACAGAAACAAAGAGAATTCTTCTCAAACCTAGAGAAGATGGTGTCAACATATTTTACCATTGAAATTAACCTATCCCACAACCCCCATTTTGGAAGTATGCTTGCTAACAACGAAGGGCCATGTTCACGCATTCACAACACGCGTATGTTGAAATCCCAAACCAAGCCCCGTATCATTATATCAAACACCAAGGCGAATCTATTCAACAAAATCCTCCGACGGACAATAACATAATTATGAGGACCCAGTATCCCAACGCCCTAGCAAATGTTACAACGGACCAAAATTCCCCAGAAGTATCTGCACCACAAGGAACGCCCAAAACAACTATCATCAGATGATACAGAAAATTAAGGAATATCAATCAAGGGAATTAATCGAACTCAAAAAAAGGAGGTAAAAATCCCTTTCTCGTTAAAATTTTTTTTTTACAAGTTTAATACAGTAAAGTGGTTACACCTTATAGGATATAGCGTTTAGCGATAAAATATAGTTAATAACCCAAAAAAAAAGAGCGAAAACTCGTTAAACTAGAAGTACCTATATTTCCGCTGACCAAAATATAGTATTTCCCAAAAAAAAGGAAAAATATTTAATTATATTATAAATAATCATAGAAAAAAAATGCAGTGAACAGCCGTCCTAACCTTCCCAATCCCGGGCAGCCTCCGGAGTGGGCAAACATGAGGATCACTAGGAATCGCTTGGCATATGATTGAATTCAGTGCATGAGGATCAGTTACGTGTGCTGAGTTCGATTGTATGTCAATCCATAAACCCAAACCACAATAACTCAAAAATATTTTTAATTTTAATGAAGTATTCAAATGCCGATCTAGGGAGCTTTCGGCGTATCGAACCTCGAAAGGCTTGATTAGTTTTATTTGGATGTTCGATAAACTGAGAGTTCCTTCAGGATAGATTCCACCTCTTCTAAAATCAATTTTATGGGATATTTTATTCTAAAAAAGTCATTCCAACAACAGTCAAACACGGAATTCCAGAATGTATTACTGTTCGTGATGGAGGTTTATCATGACATGGTGACGATTCACGTCCACCATAAGACATAATCTGGTATCTTTGATAATACGGCATTAGAAACCTCGATTACACGTTTAGACGATAGGTCAAAGTACAATCTTATCCTAGCAATATTTCATTATTATTATTAGCACCATAGCAATACATACAAAACGCAGAATTAGTTACCTAAATATTTAATAACCGCTTCTCACAACAAGACTCATAAAACTTTTAACTCTAAGATCAGCAAAAAATTATAATCCCTTAATAACTATTAGAGAAGTTCAATTTTCATCACAAAAAACCTGACCGGATGTAGCGACCCTAACTCGCTGTGAAATTTATAGAATACTCAACAACCTATAGTACATATTCGGCAAAAGAAATATGTATCAATTTTTATCGCACTAATTATATCCAACGTTCCTTAATAAAACATGATCCATATACACGTAGATAAGCTCAAAAATTTCGCAAAAAAAATTTCTCCCCAGTTGAAATTAATCGCAAGTAGAATTATATATCTTTTCCTCGATAATGTACATGGATCATTAATCCATATGCAAGATACGTAATGACGAAAAGATTATATTATCAAAAGAAACCATCCTATTTAGTAAAATAAAAAGAAAATTAAAAACAGCCAATGGGAACTGAAGCATTCTTTTAACGTTCAAATAAGCTTAATTCTCTAAAGACTCCTGCAAATCACCAAACGAGACAAAAAAAAATCTTCTTTCGCGATTGCTACCAAATTGATATCACTTCCCTAAGAGTTATAAGTTGCCTATGCAGTTAGGCAACTTATATAAATGCTAATTCTTATGTAAAATCCCTATGTAAAATGCTAATTCTTAGCAACCGACTATCACAATAAAATTCAAAAAGGGCTTTCGTGCAAATCGTAATTAGAAGATGAATCATAGGGTACGAAAATGAACCGCGCAATTAAGTATAAAAAAAAGTAAACAACCCGTGTCAATAACAATAACAAACTAAACCTCTTTCTTAGGTTAAACAATTCCTTAACTATCGAGAGGTTTTGTAACGCAATTAAATAATCACAAACCAGTAAAGCCAATGCAAACTTCGTCTCGGATAAAATTATCCAGCATCAGTCGTATATATCATATATATATATTATATATTTATATATATATATATATATATATATATTATATATATATATATATATATATACTATATATATATAATGCAAGAAGTTTACTAAAATAGCTTACCAGAAGGGGTAAAAGAATAAAGCCAATAATTGAAATCCCAAAATATGGCATCTCGTAGATAAAAGAATTAGGTATAATATTTGAAATGATACCAATGTATAAAACTAGGCTAATGTCTCTTGAAAAATAGCAAATATTGTTCTGCTTTAACAGTCAGACAATAAATAATAGACCTGAAGAAAAAAAAAGTCCGTTAAAAATTAATGTAACAAACAAAACCCTTTCATTAACAGGGAACTTTTGAAAGTAAACTACGCCATTATACACTTAGAAATATGGCTGCGGTTTTGGCCTAATTCACGAGTCATTGCAAAAAAAAGCCAATTCCAATTTCTATAGATTCTCGCAAAAAAAGGAAAACCCTATAAGATTATCGTAATTCACAAACGCTCATACAAGGAGGAAGTGGTATTTAATAATTCTCACTAACCTTGTAAACTGGTCCAACCTAAGATCCTTGCTAGACTTATCCTCCAACCAAGATTTGTAAAATAAACTAAATAACGACATATTATTCAAGTCAAGCTTTACAGAATGCACGTTAGTTAAGCGTTCAAAAAAATTTGTGTTCACCGAGGCACATACGAATTTGAACTAATATCAATAAAACAATGACAAACCTTTATATGAAGTATAAATGAGTCAAAGATAATTTAAATCTAATCTAACGAAAGTGGAAGCCATAAAACCGCCAAAACTTTATGAATAGGTAAACAGGTCAAATTTGTTGTTATTCAGGAACATATTTGAAAAACCCCGAATTCAAAGACACAACAACAAGGTTTGATACCCTTGTAACTTTCTCTTCAAGTCAGACCCAACCCCCCCCCCCCTCCCAAAAAAAGGTAACAGAGAACATAGGTAATATTGTAATCAAATGCAGAAACCCCCCCCCCCCTAGTCGCGTGGCACTTTCGTGCGGCACCTTCGTGATACAGACGTATGGCGCCGCCAGATCAAAATAGACAAATCAAACCAATCCTTTTCAATACATCGCACGCATAAATATATAAAATTATAGATAATGTCATACCTCTACCATATGGTACTATTTCTGCCACAGAAGCAGAATAATCCGATATAGGAACACGATGTGCCATAAATAGCCATAAGTGCCATAAATAAGAAAATTTTATTTTTTGCTTAAAATTCTATGTGTTAACGACATCGTAATATCTTCCTTTCGCAATATCGTGAAATCATTACCCAGATAGGATTCTTGTACGAAATGATTTTAACTTCACAATAAAATGAAAAACAATTAAGTTTTATATATCGCGTTTTGTACAATTTAATTCTCATAGCTTTCGACTTCATAATAAATAGATTACAGCTCATCAAATATTGTTATGTAACAATAGAAAGCAGAAAACAAGAAGCAGAAGTGAAATTCAAGGTTTAGGTTCAAGGTTTAATTTTCAAAATAGGAATAGATCCTGCAAGATTTCGTGGAAACCTTGAGAACGTAGACTTTTTGATTTGCACTATATGCTGTTTTGTTGTGGAAAGACCTCACCAGTTTGCGACATGTCGTCACATTTTTTGTATCATCTGCATTTCTCAGTGGCTACGTACAAGCGACATATGTCCAATTGACAGACTTCCTGTAAACATGGGCTTATTGAGAGAGGCTGAAAGGATCTTTTTTGAACTTCTTAATAGATTAATGTTGGTATGTGAATTCAACATTCAAGGATGTCCGGCAATACTGAGATATGAAAGACTTGAAGCACATACAAGAGCATGCCCTTTCAACCCCAGGAATATAGAAGTTCGTTACTCTGGGGCCGCCCCAATGGAAAGACGGCTACGGATGGCAAGCTCCAATAGCTCATCGAATCTTTATTATACTCCGAGAGGGCCAGCTCTAAGGATGGCAAGCTTCAATACAGCATCTGATTACCGAGGTCCAAGGTTTGGGGCCGCCCCAATGGAAAGACGGCTACGGATTTATTATCCGTAGTTATTGATGAATTTATTATCCAATTAAACCAATTCGTAGAAGTAACTCAAACGGACTTAAAATCATTAGTAGGCATGTTGTTAATGAGACTTAACGTTAATGAGACTGGATAGACCCTCAGTCGTGGGAAGCTTTGGGCAGTCAGGTGGAAGTCGTGTATACTATCCCTCTGCCTCCTGATTGATCTCAGGCTACCTATGAGAATCTACTACCCAGTTATAAATGTGAAGGATGAACAATAAAAAATATAAACCACAATTAAGCGAAATAACCTTACAACATGGGGACCCGTTGGTCAACTGTTGTGACCTGTGGTGCGTTTTATTCCATTGGTCATGAGAATTGGCTATAGGACTCTCATGAGAAAATCAACAAATCTCCCTGTAAAAAGTGATCCGCCAGAATTATCCTAACTCACCTCTACCATAAGAAAATCATGTTACAACAGAAATAACCATACGAGAATATGGAATAAAGATGGACAAGAGTTCTGATACGTGGGGAATAGGTTGGCATGGTGCTGGTACGCGGATAAATTGATTTCGTGGACGGGCGCCATGCCAAGGTATTTCTTACAAAGTACAACTAGAACAGGAAGAAAAACGCCAAAAGACTAATAAAATTAATTGCGTGATCCGCAAAAAATACCCTACCTGAAACCCCCACCATTAGAAGAAAATGTGATAACACAAGTGACCATACGGAAATATGCGATTAAGATGGAAAGAAGTCCGATACGTGGGAGGTACTTAAGCTCTGTGTTTTTCACTGTTGATCATTTCGGGGAAAGGCACGTAGCTTGATACTTCTTACGGAGAACAACTCGAACAAGAAAAGGAACCCAAGGATACCGGTGAAAATTAAACACCATAAATCATAAACACCAATTAAGCAGCTATACTTATTAACAAAGTCATCAAATTGTAAGTGCCTAACTATTGCGTAATCATTACCCAACTGCTATAAATTAACGTAATTAGTTTGAAAATATATTACTACTAAGTAACCATTTATTTTATAATCATTGATATCGATATCACAATAGAATAAATATTTGAAGATTGTTTGTAATTTTGTTTATTGATAAAATATATATATATATATATATACAACAATGTCTTTAAATCTTCACTTTAGATTTCTTCTTCTTCGGTGTATAGGCAACTGTCGTGAACCACTAATGCTGATAAATCATTTGGATTCACTGTATAGAAAGGGAACATTTTCGATTTCGAAACAATTTTATTGAATAATTACAACAACAACAATAATACTAAGCATGTACAATTAGCGATACAGTTTATTGTCTTCGATATGTTTCACTAATGCACTTAAAGCACATTGAAGTCTATTCCCATGTGCTATATCAACTTTTGCAGCGAAACATAATTGATCCTCCATTTTAAATTTGCTCAAGGATATCACATATCTTGCATATACTTCATCCCATTCCAGACAAAGCCGTGATCCTCTCGTGATTTCCACCACAATGTTTGGTGCTCTTGTATTATTGCCATCAACTCCACTATCAACTTCTAATAGGGTAAACATTCCACTCATCAACACAAATATATATCCAAATGAGTAAGGTCAAACTGTTCTCACTCTTTTGAATTCTATTCACAGACTAATAAAACTATAGCAAAAATCCTTTCCTCATATTCTCTGCGATCCTCTCCCGCTAATATGTAACCAGCCCTCTGATTG
Source organism: Artemia sinica (assembly GCA_027921565.1). Taxonomy (NCBI): domain Eukaryota; kingdom Metazoa; phylum Arthropoda; class Branchiopoda; order Anostraca; family Artemiidae; genus Artemia; species Artemia sinica. The sequence continues at coordinate 148,564 of JAPEVW010000023.1, read as the reverse complement.
GTCTAGAAGGAGAAGTAACCGACTCGCTGATTGGTTTAGAAGGAAACACGTGATCCTGTTTCCTATTCCTGGATCTTAACATTCTCCCCTAGCGTTCACTTGGCCAAACAACAACAACAAATAAATCGACCTTGGAACATCCATAAATTGCTGTACTTGTCGGAGATGTTATCTAATCAATTCACAAAAACAATAAAACAGACATAAATTGATGTTGTTATCCAAGAAAAACATCAAATAAATTGACCGACACTCATAACCATCCAAGAAACATCCATCAAAGTGAGAAAAATCCTGTTCTTTCATTCTCACTGACAAAAACCATAAAAACAGATATAAATTGATGTTGACATCCATGAAAAACAACAAATAAATTGACCAACACACATAACCATCCAAGAAACATCCATCAATGTGAGAAAAATCCTGTTTTTCAAGTGAGAAAAATTCTGTTTTTCATTCTCAGTGAGAAAAACCATAAATTATTTACTCTCAACGTTAGACTAAATTGTAGATGGCAGCAGGGGTATCGTCTGGGACCGCATGATAGGGCTCTACTTACAACGAAGGACCATCACGACCCGTGTATTTTGCAATCCCAAACCAAGCCCTTGATCATACCAAACACCAAATGGAATCTGTTCAACAAATTCCTCCTACGGATAATAACATAATTATGAGGACTCAGTGCCCCAACGCCCAAGCAAATGTTACTACGGGCCAGGATTCCTCAGAAGTTTCTGCACCCCAAGGAACACCCAAAGCACAACCATTACCGGAAGATACAGAAAACTAAGCAATATCAAACATGGGAATCAATTTAACTAAAAAAAAAGGAGGTAAAAGTCCCTTTCTTGTTAAATTTTTTGTCAGATTATTTTGCCCTCTGCTTAGCGGTTGTATTCGTTCCGTTGTTTTTGATAGCGATGATACAATTATTGGTTTAATTGGCTTAAGCGTTGGTTGCAAATTTAATTTACGGTACTACGATTTTTCATAGCAAGATACTTCCTTGATAGAGGGCCATCGAAAGTTGAAAAAAAATTAATCAATATCTGTCCTTTTTCTCGCTTTGGTTTTGTCTTATTTGCGATTCACAGGTACGATATCTTAGAATTTTGTTAACTGATTTCACGTATTTTTTTTTGATTTGGGGAAAGTTTACTTTGTCTTTCAAGACTGTTTAATTTGCACGAATGATACGTGATTAATTGCTATATTAAAGGGACCGTTTATCGAAATAATTTTATTTATGATTTTGTCACACTTGGCTTAAAGATATGTTAATTAGCATTCGACTATGCCACAAAAGAAATTCAACTAAATAAATCGTTAATAGGCTAGGCTATAAAAATTTTCTCTTTAGGTTTTCGTATGTTTTACGTATTCTTCTGATTTAGAGGTTTTGAAACATGTTTTTCGAAAGGAGCAGCTTGAAAAAGAAATATAACCTTAAAAACAAGAGTCAAGGAGGCACACTTGTGCCTCTATAAAGAGGCGACCCACCACAATGTTAAGCGATTTCAGGTCCTAGAGGTCGCAGAGAGAAGGCGGTAATCGCATTTTGTAGCCCAAGCTCAAACTAAGAAACTTGCAAAATTTCATCCTCCTCCGACTTTATCTTCATGGGGTAAACTGGGCCGGAAGTTTCGACCCTCCCACCACAGCCCCCTTTTAACGTTGTCCGATTAGGCTGAAATTTAGAGGTTAGGCTTTCCTAGGGCCCGGGAGCTTATCCTCGAAATTTCAGCTCAATCCGATCACTCCTTCCCTGTTTTCAAAAAACCAAATATAGCCACTTAAAATTCATCATCATTTCTTTTTTTTCTTATCCACGCCTACAGGCCACAGTTGGCAACTGATCCGGATGAATGAGGACTCATTCGAAGCAGAATTCGACCTGTTAGGGCCTTTTGATATTTTCAGACCGAAAAAATTATCCCCCGAATTTACATTTACGAAAAACCTCGTTTTCCTATAATAGCCCATGTTAATTTTTCCCACCACAACCCCCCTTTAACGTTGTCTGATCGGGCTGAAATTTAGAGGATAAGCTTTCCTGGAGCCTGGGAGCTTATCCTCGAAATTTCAGCTCAATCTGATCACTCCTTCCTTGTTTTCCAAAAACCAAATATCAAGTTTTGTGGGAATTCGCTTGCGTCGAAAATAGATTTCATTTACTAAAAAACAATTACAATTGTGTCTCTTTAGTCCAGCGGTTGATACTCCAGACTGTCAGGCGGAAAACCCGGGTTCGATTCACCGTCAGAGCAAATTTTTTATATACTGAATTTAAACTTTAAAAAAGAAACTCTTTTTTAATTTATTTTTTAAATTATTTGAAAAAAATTACGTTTTCTAAAGAGTTAAAGAGGCTGAGTTACAAGGTCGACCCTTAAAACATACAGGGAATAGGAGGCACAGTTGGGGGGCTGTTAAAGAGGCTGAGTCACAAGTTCGAACCTTAAAACGTACAGGGATTAGGAGGTGCAGTTGGGGGCTGCCACCCCCCAAACACCCGCTTCTGTATATGAAAGGGGCTGTGCCCTCCTCAACGCCTCGCTCTTTACGCTAAAGTTTGACTTTCTCACAACTCTTTTTTTTAAACAATAAAAACTTTAGCGTAAAGAGCGAGGCGTTGATTTTATATTGAATTTAAAGTTTGTACGTTTTAAGGTCGACCTTGTAACTCAGCCTCTTTAACTCTTTTGAAAACGTAGTTTCTTTCAAATAATACTTACAAAATAATAAGCGTCTGATTGCACAAACTAAACGCCATCTAGGTTTCTTAGACAAAAAACAAAACATATCAGTGTGGACAGAGTTCTGACTGCAAATCCTGAAGACAAAGCTCCCAGAGAGAACACTTTGAGAAGACAATAGTCTTGAAGCTAAGTTTAGGCTAGACTAACACAAGAACTTTTCTTTAGTTGTGATACTTACAAAAGAATAAGCGTCTGATTGCACAAACTAAACACCATCTAGGTTTCTTAGACAAAAAACAAAACAAATCAGTGTGGACAAAGTTCTGACTGCAAATCCTGAAGACAAAGCTCCCAGAGAGAACACTTTGAGAAGACAATAGTCTTGAAGCTAAGTTTAGGCTAGACTAACATAAGAACTTTTCTTTAGTTGTGATACTTACAAAAGAATAAACAAATGAAATATTAGGTCTTTTCCCAAATAATCTGTTACAGCTCTCTCTTCAAAGAGAAGATTTAGAAGGACTTCTGAAGCTCAGTATCTGACAAGGCCAACACTAAAAGTTGAAAACACGTTTTTTCCCAAATAATCTTGAATACAAACCTCTCTCTTGAGAGAGAAGGTTTAGAGGTAGCCTACTTTTGAAACTAAGTTTCTGAATAATTTTGACATAGGCTAGGAAGTTTTAACAGGTATTTCTAAAAATGCTAGGTAAAGCCAAACTACTAAGGCAAAAGAAGAAAAGTAGGTATGAGGAGAATGTGGAGCAAAAAAGAGAAGAAGGAAGGAGGTACTACAAAAAAAAGAGAGACAAGAAAGGAGGATATTAAGAAAAAATGTCAGGAGGATAAGTTGGCAAAGGAACGAAATCGTACTAAAGCATACATGCGCATGTCTCAGAAATTAGCATCAGATGAAAGTTTTCGGCAAAAGAACTTACAGGCTGTGAAATCTCGTTATCATGCCAGTGAGTCAGTAAAGCAAAAAGATAAAAAGAGGAAGATTAAGCACTATTATAATCATAAGGACAAGTTTGCAAAATTGTTTGGAGACTACTACAAACGAAAAAAGGATTTTTGACTGCCAAATTTCGAGACTACTACAAACGAAAAAAGGATTTTTGACTGCCAAATTTCGAGACTACTACAAACGAAAAAAGGATTTTTTGACTGCCAAATTGTGGGTGAGAAGCCAAATGAACAGTGGTACACCATCCTCTCAGTTGAAACGGAAAAATGGAAAGAAGAGTAACCAAGCACCAAAGGAAGCAAAAGCTGATAGCCTCTCAACATCCTCATTCCACTGCCCATATACCAGCCCATATTCAGGAGCATTCAAGAAAGCAGTACAACATAGAATGACAAATGATGCAAATTTGTCACAGAGAATGCGCACAAAGAAAAAGCGACACAGAGAGTTTTACATTGCAAAATGCAGGAAAGTTCAGAAAATGCAGGTTGACTTAGAGGAGCTAAGACAAGTACTGGATATGCACTATCGAAACCAAGAAGAGTCAAAAGAAGATATCAAACTGGAATTTGCACGTGCAAACAATGTCATAGAAATGGCAACAAATTCTCTTGCAAAGCGACATGCACTCAATGCAACCAAATGCGAAAAGTTTCTCGACCACTTGCCAGAAAGTGAGCCAGCAACACTTGAAGACTTTACGTCAGCCATGGGAAATTTAAGACAACACAGCAAGTACACCGAAGCATATTTTTTTGAGACAGCGTACACCAACTATGGAACTAATACTTGTCGTATTTGTAAATCTTTTGCAGATGATGTTTACACCACCATACCCATCGATGCAGAAGGATGTGCAAGATTTTTCCAGCACAGTGAACACGAAGATCAAGTACAAGTCAAACAAAAATGCTCATGCTTTCCCAAAAGTTTTACCCCAAACCCCGTTTCCCAAAATCAACCAGCTCCAGTTAATGATGACTGGCACCAATTTCCCACTTCTACCTTAGATTCCCAGTTCCAAAAGGCTTCCCTGACCTACAGTTTGCCAGACTTGAATCTGCTGCCCTCTTTTCTCTTACACGACAGTCAGCATTCCGGACCACATGAACAAGACAATGACTCCACAAGTAATGAAAATAGTGACGGATATCAATGCTCACCTAAACAAAAGAAAATGGCAGCTAGTGAAGAGGATCAAGGACCTACTGAAAAAAATATTAGATGGGAATGTCACAACCAGTTATGTAAGTTCAATTTAGATGATATTCATGCATGTCAACATTTCTTTTCCAGAATGGAGCAGACTAAGAAAGACCAACTTCACACTAATTCATTAATCCCTTTTTATTTAGAGTCTCTAGATTCATGCAAGAACCCACTGCGTCGCACAGATAAACTCGGTCACTCCCCCTTTTGTTCCCTCGAAACAGGTTGCTACAGCTTTTTGAGACTGATGAGGGCACTTAAACCATACTTCCCTGTTCTAACGCGTTTTGTTAACGACATTTACAAGGCAGTGGTAAAATGCAAGATCATTGTTCAACTAAACACACTCAAACGCGAAGGCTCTCTGAAGCAACTGAAAAACGCAATAAAAAAAGCAATCAAAAGCTTACACGAAGTTGGCAAAGCCAATGAGTTTATGTTCGAACCCCAACAACGCTTGCCCATTGATGATAAATCGATTAAAGAGGCGTATGGTTTAAATATCCAAAAAGTAGCTACACTTCGCGACGAATACCCCACTGTACCCTGCGACTGTTGTGAAATGCTTAAAATGAATAAGGATTTGAAAACACTTCGTTCGTACGCAAATCGTAAGGGATTCGACAATATGCTAACTTTGGTGCTTGAGAAATTTCAGCAGGATCTACCAGTAGAGGAAAGAGAATTTGCAAATGACCCAGGATGGGTAAACGACATTAAAGACAACTTTCAAGTTTGCACCTATTGCGCCGGGAAAATGACAGAGAGCAAAGAGAATGCTCGATGTGTGTTCAATAACCTCCAGGCAAAACCCACTCCCGATTGTATAAAGGTGCTCAACCGCTTTGAGCTAGCAATGATAAAATTTGTAATGAATTGCGTCACCATTGTACGCTTAGGACAAGTAACTGCATTCAAAAGACCAAGGAACGAGTTAACAGATGCACTGAAAGGACGAATTGTATATCTGCCTGTAGACGTTCAAGCTAATGCAGAAGTCTTGCCTGAAAATTTGCTCAATATAGACAGCTTCGTAATTCTCGTTGGAGGTCAGCCAACGTACAGTAAGATCGTCTGGACCACTATGATAGACTTGAGAAAGGTCCATGAGGCACTACTCTGGCTCCGGGAAAACAATAGACTCTATGGCAACATACAAGCGTACACACTTCAAGAGTTGAAGGAAATTCTCGACAGTCGATTGGCAGAAAAAGAGAAAGGTATAGAAAATCCTCAACCCATACCTGATGAAGCAATTCTCAAACGCTTGACAGACAACGCAAAATCAGAGCTCCTCGAGCATTTCTCGGTTCAAGCAATAGATTCGACAGTTCCAAAAGACTTTATCGAAGACTTTAAAAACAACAAACAGAGTGACGTTGACGAATTTCAGTTTAAAAAAATTGAAGGAGACGCGGAAAACATTTTTGACAAAGATTTGGATCTGAAAGCATTTCCACACTTGTTCCCCGACGGTACCAACGGCCTACAGGAGACTGCCCGTACATTTAAAATGAGAAATGCAGAATACATCAAATGTCGCCTTCTCAGTCGACATCCTCAGTTCCGACTTGACAAGAACTATTTGTTCCACAATTTCCAGTTTCAGGAGGTGGCACACATGTGTAATAGCGTCTGTCACATGGTTCGAACCGTCAAACCCCAGAAAAATATTGGTGTTTTTTGCAGAGACTGCAACAACGAGACGGAGAAATGGAGGGAAGTCTGTTCTCAGTTCAGTCAAAGCTAAGGGGTTCGCGTCAATACTTCCAAGCCCTATCGTCAAAAGTAAAATCCATGATCCAACAAGACGGTCCTCCAGCTCTTTTTGTAACGCTCTCTTGCGCTGTGTGGTACTCAACTGAATTCATAGACTATCTGAGAACAATAAATAGACATGTACCTGGTGTTGAAAAAATGACACCTGCCGAGTTCACAGCAATGGATCCCGTAAGTGTCTCGAATCATTTTCATAAGAAATGGCATGCAATATTCAACGAACTCATCAACGCCAAAGAAAAACCAATTTTTGGAAAACTTGCGAACCACTTTTGGCACATAGAATATCAGACTCACGGAGCACCACATGTACACTGCCTATTATAGATCGAAGGAGCACCAATTATCGGCAAAGATTCTCCTGAAAAAGTCGTAGAGTATATCAACACGATTGCCACGTGCGAGATGCCAGATAAGCTAAAGAGTCCCGTGCTACACAAGCTCGTGAAAGATTATCACAAACATCGGTGCAACACCTACTGCCGCCGAAAGTACAAGAAAGGCCAGAATTGGGTAACCTACTGTCGATTTGGTTTTCCAAGACCGAAACACGATCGCACTATTCTCCACGACATCCTCGACTGTCTTGCAACAGGACGCGACAAAAAAAAACCACGCCGACGAATCTATGATCTGAGACGCGAAGAACACGAACGCTACATTAATGACTATCACCCTGCACTTCTCTTGACAAATCTCTCTAACGTTGACGTCCAGTACATTGGCCACCTGGGCTCTAAATTGCCGTACTATGTCACTGACTATATGACAAAAGCAGAGTCTGCAGAAGTTGACGCAATGTGGGAAGAAGTGAACAATGCATTCACAAGTCTTGGCCAAAAGGCAATGTCATTTCTTCTCAAAACGGTCAAAAATCGACAAGTTGGCGCCGTAGAGGCAGCAGATCGACTCCTAGGCACAAAACTCTACAGCATATCACGACAGTTTCGTTTCGTTGACCTCTCACGACACAGTGAGCTAAAGAGAACTTTAAAAAAATACCAAGAGCTAGAAGAACTCGCCAAAAACAATCCAAACAGTGAAGACTTATATGTGGCGCATTGGGTGGCAGATGTCTATCCCAACAGACCTGACAACATGGAAGACACAAGTTTATTCGACCTACTAGCCTGGTATGAACGCGAGCGAAAAGGCACAGACGACAAGCTTATGCTAAGAGATGGGTCATTTTTTTTGCGTAAACGTAAGGAAAAGCCCTACGTTATCCAGCACAAACGTGTAAATCCAGTTGAATCAGACGAAAAACACGAAGAATACTATGGTATGCTTCTGAAACTTTTCAAACCCTGGCGCGAAGAGGCGGACATTTGTTTGAACGGTAAATCAAACTATGAAACATATTGCATCGAGAGCGAAAAATATTCCACCATGGTCGCGTATCACGAACGTTCAGTAGCGAAAGCAAAGGAAGAAGAAGAGTTTGAAAGAAAAGTACGAGAACGAGCTAAAGAACTCCAAGAGAAAGAGGTAGAAGAAGCACGAGAATAGAATATGGATGACCCACAGAATGCAATGCAAGGCGCCGCCATAGATAGAGCAGCAGACGCAATGGAAGACCTTATAAATGCAAATAGAAAGCTGCTCGATGCAATCACGGAACAACAAGTAGCAAAGGACAATTCGTCTCTGAATATCGACCAGAAACGTGTTGTTGACAAAGTCACGAGTACAGTAAAATCCAACTCTAAAACGCCACCACTCCGTATGCTTGTGTCCGGGTTCGGCGGAACAGGCAAATCAGTTGTAATCAAAGTAATTCGCAATATTATCTGCCGCTATTTCAGCAAGGATGCATGCCCTGTCATTGTGATGGCACCCACATGACTTGCAGCCCATAGCATCAAAGGAGAAACAATACACAGGTGCTTTAGTTTGCCGGTTGATCAAGCAGGGACCGCCAAGTACTCAGAACTCCGCACAGAGCAGCTGCTTACCCTCAGGGCATTTCTACAAAGAACGTGTCTCTTCATCATCGATGAAATAAGTATGGTTTCCGCCCTTACCTTCATGTACATTCATCTCAGACTTACGGAGACCATGAGCATCAATTCTGTAATGGGAAACGCAAACATGCTAGTCTTTGGAGACTTTTTACAGCTTAGGCCAGTCTCTGCCAATCCACCGTTTAAGCAGCTAACCCGAATGGAAATAAAGAACCGTATTGGCTCAATGGGAACATTTGATCTGTGGGACCACTTTGATTACGATGAGCTAACAATTAACATGCGTCAAAAAACGCACACACACTATGCCGATCTTCTGGCCAACATTCGCATAGGAATTTGCACAGATGACAATTATTTACACTTACAGCAGCGCAAAATCGCATCGAATCGAAGAGCAACACACGAGGAGATTGCCGGCAGGTACATAGAACTATCAGCATTGGGAAAAACTCCAGTCATTTTAATGCCCCGCAACGTAGACTGTAGATTAGTGAATGAAACTCTTCTTACCAGAAACTTCCGACAATATTGCTACCTTTACTGCCATCGATCGACTATCTACCGTCCTCCGTGATAAGCGCATTGAATCAGAGGCAGCTGAAAACGTAAAGAACTTTGAAAACAACAGCAAACGTACGGCTGGCTCTATTGCTAACCTCAGACTGGCTCTTGGTGCCCGCGTCATGCTACAAAGAAATGTAAACGTAGAACAAGGTCTTGTCAATGGCTCCATGGGGTATGTCAAAGGTTTCAAGATGTCAGCAGCCAATATTGCTGTCTGCGTTCAAGTACAATTCGACGGTCAAGACAGAATCGTAGAGATTGAGCGCGAAACAGTTAGATTCGAAGCACTAAAAGAAGTGTACTACACTCGTAAACAATTTCCTCTCACTCTGGCCTACGCCATCACCATTCACAAATCCCAAGGGCTAAGTCTCTAAACTGCACTAGTTGACGCAGGCGATCGCTGCTTTGGGCCAGGCATGATGTATGTAGCTCTCTCGCGAGTCACAATGAGCGAAGGTCTTCACCTGATCGATCTTGACAAAACCAAAATTTGTGCAGACACAGAAGCTCTAGTCGAGTACAATAGACTTCGACAAAAATACCGTCCCCATCTTCCTCAATTTACAATCGTTAAGCCCTTCAAAGTTTCCAAAGTTCCCGAGGCGAAAAAGCATCCATTAAAACGGGATACGACCACAACTATTGGCACAGATAAACCGCCTAAAAAGTCCAAATCATCTGCACTCAAAGATAATCGAAGGTCTGGCTCAGCTTCTGGTGTGAAAGCGGAGCCCACAAACGCTGACAGTAAGAAAAAAGCCAACACCAAGAGACTAAACACTGAAAAAGTCAAAAGCTTGATACCCCCAAAAAAAACGCGTATTGAAACAGCTGTCAATCAAGAATATCGCAGTGGCGTAGGCCCAGGTCGACGATGCCTCAGAAACACAGACGGCTCAGCGTGTTATGCAAATGCAGCAATGCAGTGCCTTTTTGCCATGCAACGCAATCTTTTTGACGTACTCTCTTTAATGCATGGTCCCCTTGCAGAAGAACTGAAACGCTTCGCAACCAGTTCACTGAAAACGTACGAAACAATGGACGCTGTTCGTAGACTCCTACCGCCGCAGTACAACTACTAAAGCAGAGATCAGCAATCATTATGTGAATTTTGGTTTCACCTATTCCAACAGCTCGACGCAGAAAATCGAGCCAATGACGTGAGTGCCTTGCGATCTCTCTACCAATACAAAATCCATCGATTCAATGTATGTAGCACTTGTCACTGGTCTAGAACCTCAGTACATCTCGAAGGCACTCCCGACTGTCCCTTCCCAATCCCAGGTGTACTCAATCCAAACGAGCCCGCAATCAACGAAGTTATCGACAACAGCGATATATCTTTCAATTTGGTTCTAATCCCGGAATAGCCTGGTGAAACATGTCCCAACGATCACGTCACCAAACTGAGAACATTTTTCACTGAAACTCCCGAAATTTTAGCTCTAAATTTGGACAGGCGAATACTCAGACACAAGATCACGTGCCGCGTTGCTGACTTTGATCCGGAAAAAAATATTCTGCATCGAACAGAAGACGCGGATCTTCTGTTCTTTTTATCCGATCTGTACAAAAAATATTATCATTAGGGACGCAGAGATACAGGCCGGAGCAAGATACGAGTGCACAGAGATACAGGCTAGAGTTAAGAACTCAAAATAATTACTTTCCATAGGGTTTTTCCGGCACTTACATCTATAGTACATTATAATAGTCTCCTCCCCCCTTTCGATTAAAAACATGTCAACTTGACGCATAACAGAAGGTTTTCCCGTCTGAAGCACCCTTAATGGACGTTTTTTAAATTTAGTTTAAATAATGCGGGTCTCAAAGTCAACGGTATTGTATAAACTTTGTTTAATGAAAGCTTAGCCTAAACCTTAGTCTATTTTTCTTTTTTTTCCCCATTTTTCTTTTTGATTAATGTTAATTATTATCTGTTTATGAATATTTTCTTTGTTTTTTAGGAAAGACCATCAACATCTTTTGTATTTTACGAGGATCCTGCCTGAATATGATGTAATATATTTCAAATGGGTTTGCATCTCATTCAGTCTAAAATTGTTCTTATGCTCATAATCAGCGGAAGTCAGTGAACAATTTATAATAATTGTCTGCTCCCACTTGTTACATTTTTCTATAAATTTTATTATATTTATTCTCATTCTTTATCATGTTTTTCATGGCTCTATCGGTCACCTAGGTCTTTATAAATGCAATTGACTTTCTTTGGTGATTCAGAAAGAAGCGTTGCTTGTCGGCAAAGATATGTCCAGGATTTTGGTTCAGGGGGTGTTTTACAAAAAAAAACAAATTAAAAACACAGCAGAAATTTGTTCAGACGTATATTTATTGTTTTTTTATAAGTCCGACAAAGGTTTCGGGGGAGAGGTCAAACCTGGTAACCTCCCTGTCCCCTTGGTACGCCCTTGCTTGTCAAAGCAATTTTGTTGCATGTGACCGTAAGGTCAAGTGCGTTCCAAAGGCTAGTTCTTTTTAATCATAGTTAGTTCTTTTTGTTATATTCATCCTAAAATGACTCTTACCTTCAATTTAACTCCTTATACGCATAATAAGCTAAAGTCAATAAACAATTATTTGTAATTGCTGAGAATTAACTCCTCCCGCTGTTATTTGTATTTCATCTGTCCGTAGCCTAAATATATGACTCAAATTTATTTAAATCAGTTTGTGGTAAGAAACTTAGATAATTGAAAAAGGAGAGCCCCCTTTTTAATTATTATTTTTATCTTTGTTAATTATCTTTATCAATACCACAAAACATTTCTCAACAAAGATCAACACTTCTGACTAGATATAGCAAGTCACAAGATGAATCATAGATTAATCAAAATGTAAATCTCCCATTTGGGAAAATGAGATATAATCAGTCAAAAATAACTATCTCATTTTGTAAAAAGTATTTTTTTTTATTGACTTAATGCAGTGTTTTCTAATACCTTACGATCTACACAGGGAAAATTTTGGTAACGCATAATTTTCTACCAAGTAGGGTTACTATACAGTTTAGCACATATACTTTTCTCCATATTAAACCAGTTGAGTGGGATATTAGTTTCAGGTTGGATATAGCATGAGGCAAGATGAATGATAAATTCATCAAAAATATAAATCACTTAGAAAAAAGGTTAAGTCTACTTCAGACTCATTTAGACTTTTATCATAAGAACGAAGAATTCTTAATATGAAATTTTTTCTTTAAAAAAAGCTCTAGCACTTACAGCTTTTAAATGGAAGCAAGAATATGAGCATAAAAACCAGGCAATAACTCTAGAAACAGTGAAACTTTTGTAGGCATCTATCATCCATTTGACAGGAGATTTAAATTAGGTTAGAACTAAAAGAAATTGTTTTATAATTCTTATGAAGGTGCAGTATACCCAGTGGTAAAATATTTTATTCTGGGTAAAAATAAAATATTCTGACATTATTCTTAACATATAAGTTCATATAGGAATATATTCTTTTAATTGTATTGATAAGACATTATGAAGGATTTGTGTGTGCGACACGGTAATTATTTCAGAGTCCAAAAACCCTTTAACTTATACAAAATTACGAGGAAAATCGATATTCCAATGTTTTCGTTTCTTCCTCAGTCTTTTCATTTTACGTTGGTGTACCCGTCTTACTCTGAGGAATCGGGTTGTAGGGTAAAATGGGAAAGAGGAGTAATGTTAGATGCCCTATTAGTTTGAAGAGAAAATTCCATCGGAAAATGATTTGAACCGAACACGCTGACAACCTCAAAATCCAAAACGCAAGCAGGAAACACCACATCTACGAAAATCTATAAAAAATATAAATAAATAAATATGAAGCTGTTTCAATACAGGTTAAACATAAATAAATACACATTTGTTTATTTAAAGGGAGTAATGTATATTCGTTATTGTTTAGTTTCAAGTCATGATGTGTCAGACTAACATCTTTCAATTAATTAAAAAATTCTGGTGTTAATTCAGTTCGTCATTCCTGTTAATGCATCAAATAATCGTCCATTTTGAAGAATTTGTTTTCGTCTGGGACTCATTGTGATTGTCACTGCTGCTTCTCTTCTAACCGTTTCGTAAAACAAATCCGACCCAACGAAAAAGTTTCATTAAATATGACTAAAGGAAAACTTTGAGTTTTTAATATTTGGTCATACAGAGTGCTATTGTAATGTTAAAAAAATAACATTTGCTCCACTCCACTTGAATTTTTCTCCTTTGCTCAGATTTTTGTCAGTTACTCTGTTTTCTCTCTCCACATACATGTACAACTCTCCTCTTGTTCTCAATAATATTTTGCATATTATTTCCTTTTGCAGTAATATGTCTTTTTTCCTAAGAGAAAAGCTGTTGTTTCTTTGTTCTGGAAGAAAAGAAGTCAACATAGGCCATTTCGGCCAACCCTGATACTTTTTTTGTAGATAATGGTTTCGGCAGTGGATGGCCTGATTATTTAATAGGTGATATTTTGTAGGGGTACCAATTTTGCAATAGTTACCAGGGGTTTCAATTTTAAAGTATAGGGGGGGAGGCAAAATTGGTATATACAAAATCTGGAGGGCAATTTTGCATATATTTTCAGTGAAAATATCACTAAAGATATTTTTTTAATTTATAGAGGGAGGAAAATACAGGAGGGCCAATTGCTCCCTCTCAGCATCGAAACTACTGGCATCTAAGCTTGTCCTTGTGCGTTTATAGTAAGGCTTGTTTATATGTAAATTGTCCACCATAAATTGATCGGAAAAATAAGTTGCTCAAAACGGACAACAAAAAAAAGTCAAAATTAAAAAAAGATGGAATGGCTTATTTTTGAAGAAGCTGAAATTGTGTTAATCCATTTTTTTCATTTGTGGATTGTTTTTTTTCCCAGAAGGATAGGATTTACCTTCTTAATGAATTGAATCGAGGCCCTTATTTCCCTTAACCATCTCCGCTGACACCTTTATTAACAGCCACAGGATTTTTCCTTTTTTCAAATGACCTCTCTTAGTTTTTTCCAACACTCAGGTCTTCAACGACACAATTTTTGCCCTGGGATGCCCGTTTGGAAATGATTTTGTTTAATAAATAAAACTGCATATTATTTCCAGCTAGAACACCTTTGTTTTGGCCAGATCCTATCATTATCTTGTGTGATCAGCCATCAGCCTGATCCAAGAGATGGTTTCACCATGGCGTTTTCGTCATGGCGTTCGTGAGTAGAAAGGCCTTATTGACTTGTGACGGGCACCCCTGCTGCCATCTACAATTTAGTCTAACTCCGTACGAACACCAAATATGGGCATGGAATCCCCAGGGAGAATGATTGCATAATTGAAGTGGGTCAATGACCTAAATTTCCAAAGGTCGATTAATTTGTTGTTTTTCCCGGATGTCAACAGTAATTTATGTCTGTTTTATGGTTTTTGTCAGTGAGAATGGAAAAACAGTATTTTTCTCACTTTGATGGATGTTTTCTGGATTATTGAGTCTAACGGGGACAGAATCAATGACCTCTTCTTTCAAGATCTTGTTTTGTTGTTGTTTTGGCCAAGTGCACGCTCGGGACGAATGTTATGATCCTTCTCAGCCAATCAGCGAGTCGGTTACATCTCCTTTCTCAGCCAATCAAATGTTCACTTACATATGGTTTTCCCCGTTACATAACAATTCACCCTTGAGATTTCGTACATAACGGACATGCATTGTGATTAAATTATCAGAAATTATTGTGACACAGTTGAAAGAACAAGAATGGATATTTTTGATGAGCTTGAAGCATTGGCAACCTCAATTTACCATGTAAGTTCTGTTTTAGTACATTTTTATTATCAAAATAAAATTCTTTTCCTTGGTCACCCTCCAGTATATCTAAGTCCCCCCTCCTCCCCCCCCAAACACCACCATGTTATTTTTATACTCGCTAGAAAACATAAAATATGTTCTTTTTACCCTCAAAACCTAACCCCTCCCCCACTGTTTTACAACGATAATTCTCGCAATAGAAATAATTCTCTTTCTCGATAAATTTTGGCTTTTCTGTATTGTAATCTTTTCTCTAACTGAGACATCCGTCGCTCAGTTGTTATTAACCCGCTCTGTTTTGACAAAATGCTCTGCGCGAGGTTATAATGAGTTTGCCCCCTTTTCCTGTATGTTTACGATAGCGGCGGCCAAGTCAAAGGAACTGTTTCTCCGTCAAATTAAAACACTTTCAGACAATTGCAATAATTAAGCGCAGGCCTATGCAATCTCTATTTGCTGGAGAACCGGTGAAACGAGTTATTTTCAAATTAAGGTCTAACAATATATTTAGAACATTGCTGAAAGGGGGGGAGGGGGACATGGGAGGGAGGGGCAAATGCGTGAAAACTATGGTTTTTAACTTTGATATGCAAGGCTAGAAAGAGTCTTTAGGAGTTGCATGAAGCTTATATTATGCGTAAATTGAATAGCATTTTAACCTATGTTTGCAAAATTTAGGCCTATAGGATTGTAAAATGAAAAACAAAACTGTTTCTTCGCATAAAAAGTTCGGGGGGGGGGTTCGTTGTGTAGACATGTACACCATTTGACAAGAAAACTAATGTGTAAATATATGCGTTGCGTCTCTAGGCACGTTTTTAATTATTTTTCAAGCTTTCTTTCGATAGTTTCTTTTATATTCCCAGGAGGGGGGGGGGCGTGAAAACTATGGTTTTTAATTTTGATATGCAAGGCTAGAAAGAAGTCTTTAGGAGTTGCATGAAGCTTATATTATGCGTAAATTGAATAGCATTTTAACCTATGTTTGCAAAATTTAGGCCTATAGGATTGTAAAATGAAAACGAAACTGTTTCTTCGCATGAAAAGTAAGGGGGGGGGGATTCGTTGTGCAGACATGTACACCATTTGACAAGAAAACTAATGTGTAAATATATGCGTTGCGTCTCTAGGCATGTTTTAATTTTTTTCAAGCTTCTTTCGATAATGTTTCTTTTATATTCCCAGGAGGGGGGGGGGGTGAAAACTATGGTTTTTAACTTTGATATGCAAGGCTAGAAAGAAAAGTCTTTTAGGAGTTGCATGAAGCTTATATTATGCGTAAATTGAATAGCATTTTATCTAATTTAAAGCCTATAGACTGGAACATTTAATTTTTTTCTAAATGGTAAAAATAGAAACATTGATTTCTATCCTAAGACTATACTTTTTTCTCTTCTTTTAAGGCAAATTGTGAAGAATGTGTGTCCCCTCCATCTAAGAAAGCGAGAGAGGACGAGGCAGCCCCCGTGAGACCATCCATTATTAAGTATGCTGGCCCTTACACGACCCCAAAACAAGTGTTGACTGCCCAAGTTTCATCTGTGCAGGCAACAATGTAGCCTGGCAGAAAATTAAAGAGAGAGTGGGCGGCTGCTTTCCATGGACCTTTAATACCTGTCCCGTCTACATAAGAGCATGATGTTACCGCACCGTCCATCCTCCAACACGCGCTACCCGGGCCATCTGGCACTCAACTGCAGCCAGGATAATAATATTTTTAGCTAATTTTCTAGTTTACTGCTATCTCACCATTTGAAACTCAAAATGCTATTTTTCGCCGTGAATATTATAGTTTTAATTTTTGGTATAAGGCTCCGCACATGCATATAAATATATCTGTTTCACCCCTTTTCCTGTTTTGTTCTATCATTAGCGGTTAGTGGTTAGGCCAAGTCTAGGCTTTCAGTGCTTTTACATAATTCTGTTGTTTGGCCAAGAAAATAGTGGAATTGTCTGCAAAATTAGCGATAGATATTTAGGACATTGGAATTCTATGTAAGAGCGAAACAAGTTATACCCCCCAAAAATAATAATTGCTATTTATGACATTGCTGAAAAGGGGGGAGGGGGGTTGTTTTTTCTCCATCAAATTAAAACGGTTTCATGCAGACAATTACAATAATTAAGCGCAGGCCTATGCAATCTCTATTTGCTGGAGATCCGGTGAAACGAGTTATTTTCAAATTAAGGTCTAACAATATATTTAGGACATTGCTGAAAGGGGGGAGGGGGACATGCCTCAATTCTATCACCACCAAAGTGAAAAAAAAACTGTTTCTTCACGCGTTGGTGAACGGGTATGGGAACCGGGAATTCAGCTAAGAAAAAGATAGCTTTTTGCGCCGTGGCGGCCAGGAAGCGCCGGTGGGCCCGAGAAGCGCTGCGGGAAGCACCGCGGGAAAGCGCCGCGATGGCCGGCTCGGAGGGGGAGCATTAAATAGTGGAAATTGAGGGGTTGTTTGAACAAAATCAAACAGTGCCTTCTATGTAATGTGTTTTAGATTGTAAATATATTATATTAAGTTGGAAATTGGAACTTTCAGAATATCGATAGAGTAGCGAACAGTAATTAACCAAATGCTACTATGTGCATACTGCTACTACTACTACTACTAAGCACGTTTTAAATAATATGTAAATAATAATCCAAATTTAAAACTAGTAGGGGTGATTTGAACACTTTGAAAATAAGCTATTTTTCAGTTATAGGTTGGACCATTGGTCCCATACTCGTCGTCATCATCATCGTCATCATCATCCTCATCAGTTGGAGAAGGAGAGGACGTACCTATGGGGCTTTCCAACAATTCACCATGGAGCGACTCTGTACTGGAAATTCCAGATAATATTGATGATTTTTTAAATGATTTTCTTTTAAATGTAGATAACAGCACAGTTGGGCAGGGGGACTTGAGTCAAAACACCTTGCAGCTTTTGGACGATTTTACAAATGAATTAACTGGGAAGCCTCCTCCTCTAGCCCCCGATAACCTACCGAATCCACTTCAAACAACTGAAGTGGAGCATTCGCATACCCCAAATATTGAACAATGTGGAGGGGGAGGGGGTGTTGATGATATACAAGAGGGGGAGGGGGGTAATGTCCAATTTACAACATTTCCAGACTTTCAGCTGTCAAATTCGATATTAAATGCAATAGCTGTCTACACTGCAACTTTTGGGGATCCGTTTAATTCACTTTTGGGGGAAATTTTGTGTTTGACCCCGTAGAAATTGTGCATGAATATGTAGATAAAATTCGTGCACTGCTGGAGAAAAAAATTCAATTATGGGGAGGGGGGAGGGATTCTATTAAGGTTTCTATTGTTTTAAAGGTGTTCTATTTAAATGAGGGGAAAAGCGAAGTTTACCACCATTATATACTTTTCATTTTACGTTGGTGTACCCGTCTCACTCTGAGGAATCGGGTTGTAGGGTAAAATGGGAAAGAGGAGTAATGTTAGATGCCCTATTAGTTTGAAGAGAAAATTCCATCGGAAAATGATTTGAACCGAATACGCTGACAACCTCAAAATCCAAAACGCAAGCAGGAAACACCACATCTACGAAAATCTATAAAAAATATAAATAAATAAATATGAAGCTGTTTCAATACAGGTTAAACATAAATAAATACACATTTGTTTATTTAAAGGGAGTAATGTATATTCGTTATTGTTTAGTTTCATGTCATGATGTGTCAGACTAACATCTTTCAATTAATTAAAAAACTCTGGTGTTAATTCAATTCGTCATTCCTGTTAATGCATCAAATAATCGTCCATTTTGAAGAATTTGTTTTCGTCTGGGACTCATAGTGATTGTCACTGCTGCTTCTCTTCTAACCGTTTCGTAAAACAAATCCGACCCAACGAAAAAGTTTCATTAAATATGACTAAAGGAAAACTTTGAGTTTTTAATATTTGGTCATACAGAGTGCTATTGTAATGTTAAAAAAAATAACATTTGCTCCACTCCACTTGAGTTTTTCTCCTTTGCTCAGATTTTTGTCAGTTACTCTGTTTTCTCTCTCCAAATACATGTACAACTCTCCTCTTGTTCTCAATAATATTTTGCATATTATTTCCTTTTGCAGTAATATGTCTTTTTTCCTAAGAGAAAAGCTGTTGTTTCTTTGTTCTGGAAGAAAAGAAGTCAACATAGGCCATTTCGGCCAACCCTGAAACTTTTTTTGTAGATAATGGTTTCGGCAGTGGATGGCCTGATTATTTAATAGGTGATATTTTATAGGGGTACCAATTTTGCAATAGTTACCAGGGGTTTCAATTTTAAAGTATAGGGGGGGAGGCAAAATTGGTATATACAAAATCTGGAGGGCAATTTTGCATATATTTTCAGTGAAAATATCACTAAAGATATTTTTTTAATTTATAGAGGGAGGAAAATACAGGAGGGCCAATTGCTCCCTCTCAGCATCGAAACTACTGGCATCTAAGCTTGTCCTTGTGCGTTTATAGTAAGGCTTGTTTATATGTAAATTGTCCACCATAAATTGATCGGAAAAATAAGTTGCTCAAAACGGACAACAAAAAAAGTCAAAATTAAAAAAAGATGGAATGGCTTATTTTTGAAGAAGCTGAAATTGTGTTAATCCATTTTTTTCATTTGTGGATTGTTTTTTCCCAGAAGGATAGGATTTACCTTCTTAATGAATTGAATCGAGTCCCTTATTTCCCTTAACCATCTCCGCTGACACCTTTATTAACAGCCACAGGATTTTTCCTTTTTTCAAATGACCTCTCTTAGTTTTTTCCAACACTCAGGTCTTCAACGACACAATTTTTGCCCTGGGATGCCCGTTTGGAAATGATTTTGTTAAATAAATAAAACTGAATATTATTTCCAGCTAGAACACCTTTGTTTTGGCCAGATCCCATCATTATCTTGTGTGATCAGCCATCAGCCTGATCCAAGAAATGGTTTCACCATGGCGTTTTCGTCATGGCGTTCGTGAGTAGAAAGGCCTTATTGACTTGTGACGGGCACCCCTGCTGCCATCTACAATTTAGTCTAACTCCGTACGAACACCAAATATGGGCATGGAATCCCCAGGGAGAATGATTGCATAATTGAAGTGGGTCAATGACCTACATTTCCAAAGGTCGATTTATTTGTTGTTTTTCCCGGATGTCAACAGTAATTTATGTCTGTTTTATGGTTTTTGTCAGTGAGAATGGAAAAACAGTATTTTTCTCACTTTGATGGATGTTTTCTGGATTATTGAGTCTAACGGGGACAGAATCAATGACCTCTTCTTTCAAGATCTTGTTTTGTTGTTGTTTTGGCCAAGTGCACGCTCGGGACGAATGTTATGATCCTTCTCAGCCAATCAGCGAGTCGGTTACATCTCCTTTCTCAGCCAATCAAATGTTCACTTACATATGGTTTTCCCCGTTACATAACAATTCACCCTTGAGATTTCGTACATAACGGACATGCATTGTGATTAAATTATCAGAAATTATTGTGACACAGTTGAAAGAACAAGAATGGATATTTTTGATGAGCTTGAAGCATTGGTAACCTCAATTTACCATGTAAGTTTTGTTTTAGTACATTTTTATTATCAAAATAAAATTATTTTCCTTGGTCACCATCCAGTATATCTAAGTCCCCCCTCCCCCACAACAAAACACCACCATGTTATTTTTATACTCGCTAGAAAACATAAAATATGTTCTTTTTACCCTCGAAACCTAACCCCTCCCCCACTGTTTTACAACGATAATTCTCGCAATAGAAATAATTCTCTTTCTCGATAAATTTTGGCTTTTCTGTATTGTAATCTTTTCTCTAACTGAGACATCCGTCGCTCAGTTGTTATTAACCCGCTCTGTTTTGACAAAATGCTCTGCGCGAGATTATAATGAGTTTGTCCCCCTTTTCCTGTATGTTTACGATAGCGGCGGCCAAGTCAAAGGAACTGTTTCTCCGTCAAATTAAAACACTTTCAGACAATTGCAATTTATTAAGCGCAGGCCTATGCAATCTCTATTTGGAGAACCGGGGAAACGAGTTATTTTCAAATTAAGGTCGAACAATATATTTAGAACATTGCTGAAAGGGGGGGAGGGGGATATGGGAGGGAGGGGCAAATGCGTGAAAACTATGGTTTTTAACTTTGATATGCAAGGCTAGAAAGAGTCTTTAGGAGTTGCATGAAGCTTATATTATGCGTAAATTGAATAGCATTTTAACCTATGTTTGCAAAATTTAGGCCTATAGGATTGTAAAATGAAAAACAAAACTGTTTCTTCGCATAAAAAGTACGGGGGGGGGTTCGTTGTGTAGATATGTACACCATTTGACAAGAAAACTAATGTGTAAATATATGCGTTGCGTCTCTAGGCACGTTTTAAATTTTTTTTCAAGCTTTCTTTCGATAGTTTCTTTTATATTCCCAGGAGGGGGGGGGGGCGTGAAAACTATGGTTTTTAATTTTGATAAGCAAGGCTAGAAAGAAGTCTTTAGGAGTTGCATGAAGCTTATATTATGCGTAAATTGAAGAGCATTTTAACCTATGTTTGCAAAATTTAGGTCTATAGGATTGTAAAATGAAAACAAAACTGTTTCTTCGCATGAAAAGTACAGGGGGGGGTTCGTTGTGTAGACATGTACACCATTTGACAAAAAAACTAATGTGTAAATATATGCGTTGCGTCTCTAGGCATGTTTTAATTTTTTTCAAGCTTCTTTCGATAAAGTTTCTTTTATATTCCCAGGAGGGGGGGGGGGGGGGTGAAAACTATGAGGAAGAAACGAAAACATTGGAATATCGATTTTCCTCGTAATTTTGTATAAGTTAAAGGGTTTTTGGACTCTGAAATAATTACCGTGTCGCACACACAAATCCTTCATAATGTCTTATCAATACAATTAAAAGAATATATTCCTATATGAACTTATATGTTAAGAATAATGTCAGAATATTTTATTTTTACCCAGAATAAAATATTTTACCACTGGGTATACTGCACCTTCATAAGAATTATAAAACAATTTCTTTTAGTTCTAACCTAATTTAAATCTCCTGTCAAATGGATGATAGATGCCTACAAAAGTTTCACTGTTTCTAGAGTTATTGCCTGGTTTTTATGCTCATATTCTTGCTTCCATTTAAAAGCTGTAAGTGCTAGAGCTTTTTTTAAAGAAAAAATTTCATATTAAGAATTCTTCGTTCTTATGATAAAAGTCTAAATGAGTCTGAAGTAGACTTAACCTTTTTTCTAAGTGATTTATATTTTTGATGAATTTCTCATTCATCTTGCCTCATGCTATATCCAACCTGAAACTAATATCCCACTCAACTGGTTTAATATGGAGAAAAGTATATGTGCTAAACTGTATAGTAACCCTACCTGGTAGAAAATTATGCGTTACCAAAATTTTCCCTGTGTTGATCGTAAAGTATTAGAAAACACTGCATTAAGTCAATAAAAAAAAATACTTTTTACAAAATGAGATCAGTTATTTTTGACTGATTATATTTCATTTTCCCAAATGGGAGATTTACATTTTTGATTAATCTATGATTCATCTTGTGACTTGCTATATTTAGTCAGAAGTGTTGATCTTTGTTGAGAAATGTTTTGTGGTATTGATAAAGATAATTAACAAAGATAAAAATAATAATTAAAAAGGGGGCTCTCCTTTTTCAATTATCTAAGTTTCTTACCACAAACTGATTTAAATAAATTTGAGTCATATATTTAGGCTACGGACAGATGAAATACAAATAACAGCGGGAGGAGTTAATTCTCAGCAATTACAAATAATTGTTTATTGACTTTAGCTTATTATGCGTATAAGGAGTTAAGTTGAAGGTAAGAGTCATTTTAGGATGAATATAACAAAAAAGACTAACTATGATTAAAAAGAACTAGCCTTTGGAACGCACTTGACCTTACGGTCACATGCAACAAAATTGCTTTGACAAGCAAGGTCGTACCAAGGGGACAGGGAGGTTACCAGGTTTGACCTTTCCCCCGAAACCTTTGTCGGACTTATAAAAAAACAATAAATATACGTCTGAACAAATTTCTGCTGTGTTTTTAATTTTTTTTTTTTGTAAAACACCCCCTGAACCAAAATCCTGGACATATCTTTGCCGACAAGCAACGCTTCTTTCTGAATCACCAAAGAAAGTCAATTGCATTTATAAAGACCTAGGTGACCGATAGAGCCATGAAAAACATGATAAAGAATGAGAATAAATATAATAAAATTTATAGAAAAATGTAACAAGTGGGAGCAGACAATTATTATAAATTGTTCACTGACTTCCGCTGATTATGAGCATAAGAACAATTTTAGACTGAATGAGATGCAAACCCATTTGAAATATACTACATCATATTCAGGCAGGATCCTCGTAAAATACAAAAGATGTTGATGGTCTTTCCTAAAAAACAAAGAAAATATTCATAAACAGATAATAATTAACATTAATCAAAAAGAAAATCGGGGAAAAAAATGAAAAATAGACTAAGGTTTAGGCTAAGCTTTCATTAAACAAAGTTTATACAATACCGTTGACTTTGAGACCCGCATTATTTAAACTAAATTTAAAAAACGTCCATTAAGGGTGCTTCAGACGGGAAAACCTTCTGTTATGCGTCAAGTTGACATGTTTTTAATCGAAAGGGGGGAGGAGACTATTATAATGTACTATAGATGTAAGTGCCGAAAAAACCCTATGGAAAGTAATTATTCGGAGTTCTTAACTCCTGCCTGTATCTCTGTGCACTCGTATCTTGCTCCGGCCTGTATCTCTGCGTCTCTAATGATAATATTTTTTGTACAGATCGGATAAAAAGGAAAAAATTCGAAAAAAAATTGCAACCAGCTTAATAAGGGAATAAATAAAATGTTGTGAAAAATTTCAAAATTGTAGAAAAAAGGTACCCTCCCTGTGCATACGTGCCAGTGCCGGTAAAATAAATTTTAAGTCATAATTTGAGTTGTGGATAAAAACAGGGATAAAAAACTGTTGGCTAACATTTAAGTTACACGACTGATGCGCTACCCCTCTAAAATCACTACCCCCAGATGATATTTCCTGCCACAAGTGATTATGGTCTCTGACTTTCCCCCTCCCACCGACTCTTTTCCCTTTAGTCCCCTTATCCCCCTCTTCAAACTCCCCCTTACAAACCCAACATATTTTTTGATTTTTAATCGCGAGACGATCCTCTGCAGACAACACCATTGGATAATGCGTATTTCTCAAACGAGAAATAGCGCCATTAGCTGTGCCAATTAGTTTAGTCAGTGCCTTGACCATGCACTCCCCCTCATCCAATTTTTCAACTATTTTTAACAACCGCATGGTGTTAGAATTGTCTCTTTGGGCATGGGCATAGGACACTGCAATAGCTTGATGTTCTTTGATTCGGTTTGGAAATCGAGGATCGTTCACCTCCACCAGCTTAGCTTCACAGTCTAAAGATATTTTGTTGCACTGGAGGAGGGTGTTTTGAAAATTTTTAAAACGTAAAATGGCCCTATCCCCTGAAACTGTTTCCACTGCCTGGTAGCCATGCCGTCTACAGTGCTTCATATGATCCCGTAGTTTTATAACGCTACGGAATCGAGACAGGCATGTCGGACAGTAGAAACATTCCCCCCTTTTCTTACCCTCCCCCAGAACTCTACTGATGTCTGTAATAGGATTAAAATGGCCAATTGAATTGGCAAGGTCACTAGATGGTGGTGTATACAACAACCAAACCCAGTGTTTGACCAAATCAATTGATGGGCCCCTTACAGGGAAGACCACCCCCTTCTTTTTTAAACGAACCCCATCTTCAAATTCAGTTTCATACTGAACCACAGTAACGCCGATATTTAAATGAGCATTAGCCCTTTCAAAAATATCAATAGATCTTAGCGTTACTGGGTATTTCCCCTCTAAATAAGTGAAATCTACAATGGGAAAATTGAACCCTTCCTTCCCATGTACACCCCAATCGTCTAAATTCGTCTTGGTAGCGTCACGTGCTAGAGGCTCGAATGCTGATATGAGTTCAAGTTCAAGTTCTTTATTAATCAATAAAAAAATTTTTTGACAAAACTATCAAATTAATTACCCACAGTGAGAATAACTCGTGTGTGGGTTTATATACACTCAACAAAAAATAACTAATACTATCTCCAGATACCGTAATAAAAAAAAATTTCTCTTCAACTCTCCGTACGGTAACAACAAACAAAATCCGCAAAAAATCAAAGTAACCAAATAAATAAAATGAAATGAAATGAGGAGCATCCACCCCAAAAAATAAATCAAATTAATAATTACTAATTAAATGATTCATTAATCTAATTTTATTATTAACCAATGAATTATTCAAATCTATAAAACTATGAAATTTATTCCAATTATATATAATACTATGCCTTGGTGAAAAACGGGACCTTTCAGATTTTATTAAAGCCTGACGGACAACAGAACTGCCACGGGTCCAATATGTATGCAAAACCTGATTATCATCCTGAAAAAAATTATTATGCAAATCAAAATACTCAGGCAAAAGACCTTGAACGTGTTTAATCATATAAAGAACAGAATGGAAATAAGAGAAAAGATCCAGTGGAAGGATATTTAAAATTTGATACATACTTTTTGTTGACGATTTACCAGGGTAAGAAAACGGGCTAGGCAGGAAATTTTTCAATAGACGCAGAGCTTTATTTTGTTGCCTCTGAAGAGGAAGAATATGAGTTTTAAAAGTATTCAAAAAAATAATGGGACAGTAATTTATATATGAATGCACTAGAGAATGATAAAGAGATTTCAGTGCAAAAAACGGCAGAATAAATTTCAGATGATTCATCATACCAATATTTCTTGCCAGTTTCATTCGAAGATAAATTGCATGTCTTTTAAATGATAAACTTGAATCCAGTATTATCCCGAGATATTTAATATCATCAACTCTTTCAATTTCAATGGGTAGGCTTTGAATATTAATCATCATAATTTCCGGTGCTGTTTTCCCAGTACGAGAAAAGATGATGAATTTTGTCTTAGTACAATTAATAGTCAATTTATTTCTCGAAAACCATAAGATAAGCCTCGACAGTGCTGATTCCAACCTAAGCTTCAACGATCTAGAGTCGGGGCTGCTGACATTGCATGCCGTGTCATCGGCGAATAATATGTTAAGGCCATTATCATTAATGCTATTACTGATATCATTAACATAAATAAGAAATAGGAGTGGACCCAAAATAGAGCCTTGTGGGACTCCGACTGACTGAGATTGAGATACTGATGAGGAAGAAGTATCACCTCCGTCTACATACTGATTTCGGTTTTTTAGGTAAGACATTACTAAGTCATTAACTGGGCCTCTTATGCCACAGTTATCAAGTTTAGTATGCAATATTTTATGGGAAATCGTATCAAATGCCTTTTTAATGTCAATAAAAATTGTAGCAGGAATATCACCTTTGTCGAGGGCGTCATGAACAAACTGAGTCATTGCCATAATAGCATGCTCAGTAGAGTGAGACTTCCGGAACCCAAATTGCATCGGACTAAAAAATTCAGATCTCATTAGAAAGCTGACTATACGGTTATATAGGCACTTTTCAAGCAACTTCCCAAAAGTAGACAGGATCGAAATCGGCCGATAGTTTGTTGGGTTCTTCGGGTCTCCTCCTTTATACAAAGAGATAATTCTTGCAGACTTGAAACAAGAAGGAAATCTTCCGGTTTTAAAACAGAGGTTGAACACATGGGAAAGCGGGTTTACAATATTTGGTGCTATGCACTTAATCAGATTAGTCGATGACCCATCGGTCCCTTCCGAAGATCCATTCTTTAAAAGGTTTGTTGTAAGTAAAAGTTCATCTGGGGTTACAGGAGTAAGAAAAATGGAGCAATTGAGAGACGGGGGTAGATATGATTGAAAGTCCTCTCCAGTTTCATTATCCAGATGATGGGCCAGGTTGTTCCCAGCAGTTGACGCGGTTTCCTCGCCAATTTTTGCAAAGTGTATATTTAATGCATTGATAACTTCCACTTTCCCTGTAGCCAGTTTAGTTCCATCTTCCGCTATTAATTCATCAGGAAGATCATGGGTCTTATGTTTTCCTAAGCACTTATTAATTATTTCCCATGTCTTCTTGGGGGACCCTTCTGCTTCAACAAATGCTTCGGCGAAGTAATGACGTTTTGCTGATCTTAAAATTTTTGTTAAATAATTTTTGTATCTGCGAAATTCAGCTAATTTAACTTCAGATGGATGCATTAAGTATGCCTTATATAACAGATTCTTATTTTTTATTGATACCAGCAATCCAGGAGATATCCAAGGCTTAATCGGCTTTATATTATTTCTTCTTGATATTTGACGGAGAGGGAAAGCATTATTGAAACAACGTTTAAACTGATTCACAAAACATTCAGCAGCAAAATCAGGGTCCGAAGATTCTAAACAAGAAGAAAAGTCACTTGAAGAAAGCAATACTTTAAGTTTACTTAAGGAGTTTCTATTAGTCATCCTCATTTTTTTTTAGTAGGCCTATTAAACTCTGTAATCAAGTGAAAGTCGGTCACAAGCATCAAATGGTCTGAGAAATCTTCAATAACCACATCACTAGACTTAAGTTCCAGATTCGTAAACAAATTATCAATAAGGGAAGCAGAATCTTTCGTTATTCTTGTTGGGACTCCATAAGCTGGTAAGAGACCACCGGATAAGCAAACTGATAACAAGTCAGCCCCGTCAGAAGATATTCCGTGGAAATTACCACTTGAATTATTAGAATTATATAAATCAATATTAAAGTCACCCATAAAAACTATTTTTGGATACTTCGTTGCTTCTATGCATTCCAGCTCCAATGCAAAGGTTCAGCTCGTAATTTTTCCTCGTACCAACGATAATTCATCCATTTTTTTCCTTTCGAAGAGAACAATTGTCTTTTCTCATAAAATCGTAAAGATATGAGAGGGAATTCTTACTGATAATTAAAAATAAACCAATGACTTATCTTACGGTATATACTAGGCCAAAACGTTGGTATGAGCTTCAAGAACAGATCAAATAAAGATAATTTTGATCAGAAGTGAGGTTTGAAGATGTACTTAAAGGATTCCAATAAGCTTTTCTTTAAAACGCGAGAGGATTTCGACTTTTTTTCAACTCGATCTTATAAGGTTAATAGAATTTTCAATATTACGAAAGAAAGTTGAATTGAAGTTATACTTGAATTGAAGTTATCAAGTATTTTGGGTTGCAATAGGTTGCATAGGTTGCGTCAAGACTGGGCTGGGTAATTGTAGACAGAGAATTCAAAAATTATTAGATTATTAAGATTTCAGAAAGTTTCCCGTTTATTTTCTAAAATTGGTCTTTTTCATAATGTTGAGAATTGTGAGTTTCTAGTTTTTAATAGTTCAACTTCCTCTAATGTTCCCTTAGTTCGTCGTGATTTTTCTATACCCTCTGCTCCTGTTTTTCGATGGTTGGGTATCACTGTTACTAAATCAATTTCTAGCCTTCGCCAGTGAACTGTTCGTGATGTTAAAAAGGAAATTCAAATTGATTTTTCTAAGATTGCTGCCAATCGAGGGAAGTATAACAGACGAGAACTGGGTAGGCTATATTCTACTTTTTGTGATCATTCTATCCTTTACCTTTCTGGTCTTTCCCCTTTTAAAGAAGAAAGACGTTAAACATATCCAGTCTTTCTATTTCAGATATTGTAAATTCTACTTTACCTCCTCCCCCCCTGGCATAGTAGTGGTAAAATAATTCGTAGGTTTGAAGTTCTCGATGTAACAGCAAAGTTGGCTGTGCTGCAAGGAAGGCTTTCGGATTCATCTTTTTGTCGTATTTCACCTCATCATCCTTTGGTCTGTCTATTCGGTTAATTTCATTGCAGTGTATTTTACTTCATTTTTTCTCTTTCTTTTCCTTGTCTTACTCACAACTTTGTGTATGACATGGGTTATAAATAAATTATTATTATTATTATTAGGGAAATAACTGAGAAAATCCAGGCAACTAGAACAGACCTAAAAATTGCATCGTAAGTGGATTTAATTGTTTCGGTCCAGAATCAGCATTGCCTAAGGACATTTTTTAGTTTTTAAAATTCTTGCTTTAGGATTCGCAATAGGAATTAGAGAAAAATATATCTTTACATTCGAACAGATTTCCCTTCAGCCTCTAAAGATTTCCTTTCAACCTTCAAGGAAAATTTTATACATCAGAACCTAGCAATAGGTAACTGTTGATAGTATCTGTGTCTTTTGCAGGGTTTAAGCTACAGGTGGAATTTATAATACCATGACTCGGATCAGTTGTGACTTATCAACCGATATCATTATATCAACCAATCAAATCAACCAATTATGACTCGGATCAGTTGTGACTTATCAATCAATATCATTATATCAACAAATTGAATTCTTGTGTTTTTATGCCTATCTTGTTTCCCAAGACCTGAAGAACCGTAGTAGTGATAATTGATTTTTTCTTCATTCGAAAACGTCACAGCATTTACTTGAGAATCATATGCTGCTAGCTAATTTTCAGTACCTATTGCTTTAGATTGGAAGTTGCCAGAAATTGTACTCGGACCATCAAAACTTAGCGTGGTTTCTAAGGAAACAGGTGGAGTGCTTTGAAAATATGATTTGTGAGGACGTGAAATTCATTCCCCTGTTGCCCTTTTGAAAACTGTAATATCATAAATTTGTATAGAGCTGTATGTGGGTGACCAAATTTGATGTCTAGTGATTGCTTTAGGCCTCGGCAAAATTAACCTGCGAATGCCCCTTTTCTTTTTTTTATGATCTACCAACTTATTTTACTTCTACAAGAAGTTTTGCTTTGTGTTAGCTAAATACAATTCTTTAAAGCAGATTTCTGGTCCGTTAGATTTGGAAATGCTCAAAATTTAGGAACACTGCATGATTTTAACTTAAATTAAACAAAAATGCAGTGAAGACTTTTTCGCTAGATAATTCAGCCCTACAATTGCCATAAGTAGCTCAGCGCTACTTCTAAATGTTCAGAAAACGGCAAGATAGAGGAGTTGTTAAACAATTTTAACCACTTGACCAACCAGTTGGCTGAGTGGTTAATGTTATCGACGTCTTTTGTTCTAGATCCCGGAATCTTGTGGAGGAATCTGTTAATAAAGACTGAACTTAACAAAGTTGTTTTGCAACAAACTACATCTTTTTATTTTACCTTCCATTATTTTGCGAACTTCTATCTAAGCAACGCAATTTGCCATTCTATCTCCTTACATCATAAGTTGCGCTATGGGGCGAAACTTACAGAATTTGAAAGAAAATGCACGAGCCAAAAAATTGATAGTTCCTGCCTGGTATTGCGAATAGATTTCTAGTCTGGGAATGGGGATTTCTGTTTGGTTTGCACATGGTCTTTAAGGAAAATCCTATGTGTCTGAACTTAAGGTGCAATTTCACGATGCGGAAAACCGTGCAGAGGTGATCATACGTTTTTCCATGCAGATTGAACAATTTTATTTCCAAGTTTAAGACCATGTAGGTCATCGTAGGTAAAAATAGACATTTCGTTACTACAGTCGTTCGGACCTTGTCACACCCATAAATCCTTAATGGCTACCGAAGATCAACGACTCACATCTTTTTCGCATAACTAATGCAATTATCGAAGTGAAAATGAGTCTCGAAGATTGGTCCTTTACTTTCCGACTAAAATAGGTAGCGGTATTTATATAAAATTTCGCTCTGTTGACATTCTCATGACGATATCTTTCTGTCATCTATTGAAATTGAAAAGCATTACATGTAATTTATGTGTAGCGTTAATGTCAAAGCTTGAAATACCTGCAGAACTCATGCAGGGAGCAGACCGCTAGATAGCATGCCTCTCGATTTTCCATGACGTGTTTTCGGGCCGGAGGCAGATTTTCCCAGGTTTAAGTATCTTTGCTAGTAGCATTCTAGTTATGCTACTTCAGAGTAACAAATGTACAACTGTAGTAAGAAAGTAAGAATGCCTGAACACGCTCTAAAAGTGGTCACAGGTTTTTTGACGAATTTCACAGGTTTTTTGTCATTTTTTCACAGGTTTAAAAAATACGTAGTGGAAACACTGCTGCCAGTGGTCCACTGTGTGACTGGGTGTGATACCGTCAGCTATTTTTATGGCAAGGGCAAAAAGTTACCTATGAAAGCAGTTGAAAGATGGAACCTCTATGAGGATATCCGGAACGTGATTTTGAGGCTAAGGTGTGACGATGCCCAAGCTGTTTTGGAAGAATTTACATCTGCCTGCCGAAAGATAGTCGTAGCAATGTACGGCAAAGACCCTGGTGAATTCCGGTCTTTGAACGATTTCCACATTCACCTGTACCCGAGAAAACGGGAACTGAAATACTTGCCTCCGACGGATCACGCTTTTTCTTTTCACGCTATGCGTTCTTTGCTACAGGTCAAATTCCTGTTGGAAGCGAACTTGCCAAGGCCTTCGCCAGTTGACCATACTCGATTCGGCTGGACTTTTTCGAAAGGCAAAATCTGCCCAGTTCCAATGGGAGGAGATCCTTTCCCACAAGGTACCAGTCCCAAATACTGCCTTTGCCGAACCTGCTCTAGAGCCTGCCCGAGTGTTGACATGAACAGAGGCTGTGATTTGTTGTGTCAGTGTGCAGGAAAATGTAATGAATCGGCAGATGAGTCCTCGGAAGACGAGTTTTGAAATTTGGACGATTCGTTCTTTTATGTAATAGCCATTTGTTCTTTTTGTTGTTTCATTTTGAGTTAAAAGTTTCTTAGCTGTTCAGTTTCTCCTCTTCTCTGCTGCGAGGTGAATTCGCAACGTTTCCTGTATTAGTGTACCGTGAGTAAAATGTGACATATTTAAAATACAAAAATAAAGTTCCTTCTTTCTAAAGATAATTCCGACTTCCTCTAATTAAGTTTAAATCTAGTTTCAAAAAAAGAAAAGTCCTTAATCAGCAAAGAGAAGGATTGCAGTTTAGCCTCAGACAAAGAACGGCGCTATCCAGCTTTGGATTTCGCTAAGATAGTGGACAATAAAAAAGATGCTACACACTCAATATTTCTCAGGAATTTTAAATTATAAGAGCCGTGTGAACGTTTGAATCATCAGAAATATTTAAAACAATTTATTGGACGGAGGGTTTGGCCCGCCTCAGGACTTAGGCCAATTGTGGGTCAGCTCTTATAGCGCAGGACGAGGACTATGTTGGATAGTGGGGTAAAAGGTGCTTTTTGGAAGATTATTATGTTCAGAATTATTTCGGCGTTCAAGCTTTGCAATTCTATCATTGCTGTTATCTCAGTCACCGTTGTTGTCATTTGAAGTGACCCACTGCTGTTCACCTAAATATGTAAGTCTCAATAAATCTATTGCTTTTTACCTGTGTTTATTTCATTTTATATATCTGTATCTAGTCTAACGACAGGTAATTAGTTCGCATATCTCCAAGGTACGTTCCCAGGAATCTGATCTCCAGATGGCTCGAGGAAAAGAGGTTACATTTATATGGCTACACATTTTATTTTCTCTCAATAATTGAGAGTGGCGCGGTCATAAATTTACTTTACTCCCCATCGCTCTTGCGCGATCATAAACTCAACTTTCTCATTATTTTTGTAGCTGGCCTGGCCTATTAAGTAGCCTAAGAAAAATCACCCCGGAAGAACTGGCGCGATCGGTACACCGCTTTAAATCATAATATTGCATATGGCACAGTACTTAGCGTTATAAGTGGCGCTATCGGAGAACTTATAATGTGTAAGTTCACAGCTTTTAAGCATAAAATTTCATTTGACGCGGTCAATCTTTATGACCACAATTGCCTCAGTCATTTCTTTTATCGCTACAAATTTCTTTTATCGCTACAAATGGCACGGTCGGAAATTGGAGGAAAACTTGGGAACTAGTTAGACTATAAGCCTTGCAATTTAAATTTCATCATTGGAACGATACTGACATATAAGAAAAGTGATTAGACCTATTGCCGCTAAGCTATTACAGGGAAACCCTTTAGAATATCTCACAGGAGATAATAGCCTCCCCCAAAATAGGTTAAGTGAAAAAAAAATTAATTTTGAGTCAATCAAACGCAAAAAAAATGTCAGAAGATTTAGAAGAACAATTGAAGGCGCAAAAATTGGTCGCGAAAAATATAGAAATAGCAAAGTCTATCCCGCAGTACAATGGTCAATCAGATATTGGTGAATTTAATATCAAATTGGCCCATTTTATAGAATTAACAAAAACAGAGCTAGAAACGTTAGTCGACATGCTTCTATTACGATTAAAAGGCCAGGCCTTAACATTTCTAAAGCAGATTGAACATACCATAGGTGACGACGCCAGCTTGCCAATAAATACGGTGGATAAATTGTTAACGGTATTTAAAGATAGATTTATCGAAACCAGTTCCATAAAGAAATTAAAACACGGAATGGTCTGCTTTGACTATTCACAAAATATAAGAGAATATCTTGATAATATACGCATTTCAGTAGAGGCTAAATACGGAAGAGGTTCAGGACAACTGTATGAAAAAGTCATACTAAATACCTTTTTGCAAGGGCTACCCCCAAACCTATATAGAATGGTAATATCCAAAAATATTCAGATGTTGGATCTTGCAGTTCAGGAGGTAGAGCGATTGATCGAAGTCGACACGATGGTCGCAAATCACAGTAAAGCAAAAATAAATAGCCTAGGCGATTCAAACACGAACCTAATCTTCAAGGGCGATCAGGAATCTCCCAATTTCTTTTCAAGGGATAACTCCCCAGTGCCACAAAGAAATAAAACGCAAGAAACCGCTAGGCAGAAAACAGTGCGTTTTCAGCCTGTCCAACAATCTAATTATGAAAATAACCATACAGTAATAAGATGCTATATTTGTAATCGACCTGGACACATCGCGAGGGAGTGCCGTTATTTCCCCAATAAAACACCAAGAATTGCTGTCGGCAGTAGGCAAAATTATGGCAACCATTTGTTCGGAAGAACAAATTTTAGCGCGGGTGGTGCACTAGGTTATAGCCAGGGAAGATTGCGCCAATCAGTACCTTACAACACGTACCAACCAAATTTGTATAACCCTCCCCCCAATAGACAAAATAATTATCGGCCGACGGGAAATACAAATTTTTCAAGCAGACGCCAAATAGTTAATTGGCCGACGGGAAATGAAAAGTTTTCAAGCCAACGACATTGGCAGTCAGCGCCAGCTGCTGCCACTGACACAAGGAATCCAAACTATAGTAATAATACCAGGCAAAATCGACAGACAAATGTGAATCAATTAGATATGCCTACGAAATTTCACGTGTCTGAATCCCTACTACAGATACCGACGTAAGAAACAAATCCACAGGGAAACGTTTCAGGCCCCTCAGAAATACAAATTGGACCCAGAGGGTGCCCAGAATATTTTAAAGGTTCAAAACAATAGTAGTACTGTCTTGTAGTGATAGTAATAATAAGTTACCTATATTTAATGACTTTTGTATGGCAAATATTTACTTTAAGGCTTTGATTGACTCTGGTGCTACTGCGAACATTATAAACTCATGCGTATTTGATATGTTGCCTCCCCATATTAGACAACCAAGAAATTTTAATAATCCCAATCTAACTAACGTGACAGGGCATAAATTGGATGCAAGAGGTTCAATTCGTCTAAACGTAAAAAGGGACAATATGATCTTTCCGACAAATTTTATAATATGCAATAACTTTCCGTATGAAGCAATTATAGGCACAAATTTGTTAAGGTCTAATAGAGTATTATTAGACGTAACGAACGAAAGGCTTGTCTACCCGGTTAGGTAGGGGAAGGAATTTCTACCTTAAGAAATTGTAACAGAGGTTACGAAGACAACGTAACAGTAAATAAAATTTCTGGTGGTATAATGTCGCAATATTTTGAACCTCATGTCTCGCAAAAAGGACATAGCATAGTTAAAAATTTGTTCAATTATTCTGAGAGACATTGCAGAGATGAAGTAAATTTGAAAAATAAGGGTATTGAATCTGCGAAAATAAAAATAGGAGATATGCGACAGTACAGGTCAAACAAAATCAAGAAAATAGCAGAATTTTGGAAAAACATAGTAAAACCCAACGTGACGCCGCAAGATGCCGCAATGGCGCAGCATAGCACCAGAATGAATCTAATAAACAATGAAAATAAAGAGAAATATTACGGATTCCCGATAAGGAAAACAAAAGTCCCTCCCAAAACGATGGAAAAAATTCAAATATCACAGATGATTGAACCAGTGGTTAGCAAATCCAAAATATGGCTTGCGACCCCGTCAAATGAAATTCCTGAAAATCTGCTATGTGAGGAACAGATTATATCTTACGACAAAGGAGAAGATTTTATTTGGGTAACTAATAACCACGAAACTGATACAATTACAATAAAAAATGGGACGTGTTTAGTTGAAATCCAAGTTTTATCGGAGAATGATTTAAATAGATGGGAAAATTCTAAAAGAAACCTAGTTAATGGCATTAAAACCTCAAATAACAAATATCCTCTAACTAAATCCAAATTTTTAAACAAATTTAATATGGATCATATTACGGACTTGGAACTTAAGAAAAAATTATGAGAATTATTATGGAATTTTAAAGATGTATTTTCCGCATCTGAAGATGACATCGGACTGATACCATTTTATGAACATTCAATTTTAACGACTGGTAATCCTGTAGCGAGACAGCCATATCGTGTGCCGTATATGCACAAAGAGTGGTTAAAAAATAAAATCCATGAATTACAAAAAAATGAAATTATACGCCCCAGTATGTCCGTATGCTGCACCAGTGATCTTGGTACAAGAAAGAATGGTGATCTTAGACTTGTAGTAGACTATAGAGCCCTTAACAAACAAGTAGTTAGTGATAAATTTCCTCTATCAAGAATAGATGAAATTCTTGACTCAATTTCAAGCAAAAACAAAAATTTGACTTCTTGGACCTCACCCAAGGCTACCACCAAGTGAAAATGGCCGAAAAAGATGTCCATAAAACTGCATTTTCAACGGCTGAATGTGGTTCATATGAATACTTAAGAGTACCTTTTGGACTTGAAACAAGTTCGAGCGCGCTATGTAGACCCTTATTACACCTGTTAAGAGGATTAAAAAATATCATTCATTTTGTTGATGATATCATATGCGTGGGAGAAAACGCTGAACGACACTTAGCAACATTAGCTAAGGTCTTCGAGAAGTTCAGACAGAG
Organism: Artemia sinica; assembly: GCA_027921565.1. Lineage (NCBI taxonomy): Eukaryota > Metazoa > Arthropoda > Branchiopoda > Anostraca > Artemiidae > Artemia > Artemia sinica. The sequence continues at coordinate 112,288 of JAPEVW010000023.1, read as the reverse complement.
CAATTTAAAATGCCGGCCTGAGAAAGTAAATTTATTTCAACCTAAAATTAAATTTTTAGGAGTAGTAGTAACAAAAGGAGATATCCCCAGACCCTGATAAAATAAAATGTGTTGAAAACCTAAAACCCCCTAGAACCATGAAAGAATTAATATGAATTTTAGGTCTTACTGGCTACTTTAGAAAATTCGTGCGCAATTACGCCCAAATTAAGAAACCCCTCACGGAATTAACTAAAGGGAACTCCCAAAATGTTACCTGGTCCCAGGAAGCTCAAACTTCTCTAGACCGTCTCAAAAAGGCACTCACTTCTGAACCAATATTATGACTTCCTGATTTCGAAAACGGACAATTTGTGGTCACAACCGATGCTAGTTCAAAAGGCATTGGGGCTATTCTTTCGCAAATAATTCCCATAGGAAACCCTGATCCTTTACAAGGACCTTCTAAAAAAAAAATAGAAAAAGTTATATGCTTTTCGAGTAGAACCTTATCAAAAGGTGAAAGTAGTTATTCCGCCACAAACTTAGAATTATTATCTATAATCCACCACTTGGACAAATTTAGACACTATTTAATTGGTAGAAAATTTATACTACGATCAGACCATAAAAGCTTGCAGTACCTGCGCACATTTAAAAGCCCCACGGGAATTCTAGCCAGATGGATTATGAAAATCCAAGACCTAGATTACGAATTTGAACATTTAAAAAATTTTACGTGCCGTCGGCAATAACAAAACTTAAAGAATTTGTAAGTACATGCGAAGCGTGTAACTTAAGAAAAATCCCCCAAGCTTATCCTAATCCTCCAATGGGAAGGGTCCCGGTAGCAAAGTACCCCTTCGATATTGTCTCATTTGAATTATACGGAACCAGCGGAGGCTTGCCTGTTTCCAACAGAGGCCATACTTGTATTCTTTCAGTTATAGATCACATTTCAGGATTTACTTTTGCAAAAGCATTAAAAAATCAAGGTGCTTACGCCATCAGTAAGGCGTTAGCGAAATTATTTTTACAATTTGGCGTTCCAAATAAAGTTTTAAGTGACAACGGAAGCAATTTTGTATCAAAAGTAACAAGAGACTTAATGAGTTTTCTTAATATAGACAAGTTGGTGACATCCCCGTATCACCCACAAGCTAATGGTAAAATAGAAAATAGCCATAAAATATTTTCGAATGTATTAAGCATTTATACAAAAGACAAAAGGAACGATTGGGATCAATTCTTACCTTATTTAACTAACGTAATCAATACTGCTCATTCAGAAACAACTAAAGACAACCCATTTTATTTACTTTTTGGTCGTGATTTTAGAGTCCCGTATGATGAGATTATTGAATCTCGGCAGTATTATAATAACTCGGAGGATTACAAATAAGAATTCATAAATAGGACGAGGACAACTTATAAAATAGTTAGGCAAGAGTTGGAAAAATGTAAAATAAACCAAGAGCTAAGAAACCAACCCAAAGTCAAGGGGAGTATAGATTCCAAAGTAGGAGACTGCGTCTACCTAAAGAACGAAGCAAAAACGGAAGGCAAAACTTTCCAACAAATATTCTGGACCGTACAGAATAATCAAAAAGTACGATAACACTTTTAAATGATTATACTTTTAAAATGGTGAACCCCGATAGCGGAAGAACTTACAAGGCACATATTAACCGAATAAAAAGAGCCAAATTTCCGGAAAGATGGGTACCGCTTCCCTCCTCTACTGATTCGTCAGATGCAGAAAATGAGCCCCCTAAATCAAGATTGGCAGAGCTAAAACCCTTAATTTCAAGCAAGACTATTTCGAGGATAAGAGCGATGAGAAAAATTTTGAAGAATTTTTAGCTATGAAAAATTTAGTTATTCCTAAAAGAAAATCTCTACTACCAGAGAGAGTAGAAACACCCAAAGATTCAAAAAGTTCATCATCAGATAGCGCGGGAGAATTGGATTATACAATATCTCCAAAAACCCAATTTTTTCCCGATAGAATTTCGACCCCAATTTCGGCGCGTGGGAATTCCTTATCTTTTTTTCCTCATCACCAATTCCTCTACTGTCTGGGGAGTGCTTTTAATGGGTGCTTCAATAGGGTTTTAAGATGCTTTTTTCCACAGATGATCGATCTGTTTTGATGATAAAAATTTTGAATTTTACAAACTTATTGCACAAATTGCCTTAGAATTAGGATCTATTGCCCTAAGTGTTACTTTATTTTTTTCTTTGCAATATATATATCTAGTACATATTTTTTTCTTACTGTTGTACAAATTTGCTCATTTCTTCTCCATTCTATAATCTTCGCATTAGTCGAAGACCCAATTTGGGTTTGTGATCGCAACTGCTCAAGGATAGTTGAGAAAAGGGTTAGAGAAGGCTATTATTTTTTTATGGGGGAGAATTTAGGAGACCGAAGAGATTATGCAAAAAAAATGAAAGAACTAAGAAGAAAATTTGAACAGAAAACGGTTTTAATTGTATTTATTAGTGCTGAAGAAACAGAGAAGCTATTAGACCCAAGCATTGCAAAGCTGAGATCGAAAACGACAGAAAATGAACTTCGTATAATAAGTTTTACAATGCAATAGAAAGGTATGATGATAATCCTATGAAATTATACACAGATAGTTCTTTGAAGTTGAATGAAGGATGTGTATGTTCAATAGCCAATTCTCGCTGTTCACAAGTAATATACATAAGAACAGAAAATAAAAATTCAACTCAAGCCGAAGATGAATTAATATTAAGAGCATTGGTGGTAATTTAAAGCCAGAATTGGGGATCACACGACTCAAATTTTGCCTTAGATTCTTTGTCACTGCTTGTTTGAGCTACTTAGACTCTATAGTAAGCATAAAAGCTCCCAAGAAAGAGGTACAGGTAAGGCGGCTTCAAGACAAACTTATAAGAGACTGACACGGCTTAAAACCATAAGGTTGTTATAGATGGCTGAGCATGTCGGAATTTGGGACAATGAAATGGCAGATACGGGAGCTAATTATGCAGCAACAAGAATGCAAAATAAACTAGAAGTTATTATATATTACAAAATACAGTCTATGATGAAACTACCAAATTCACTCTCAGTATTTACCAGACATAAAATTGCATCAGTCCCCCACTATAACAATTACGCTGTTGAGTTAACCCCACTCAGGGTAATGACAGGAGCTGGGGTAAACAGCAGAGCAAACAAACTTTAACTAATGCTCAACATTTTCAAAAATTGGGATTGCGAGGTTTATTTGACCAAAGTTTTGTAACCAAATGATTGTTGAGAAGAAATAAAATGCCTGGACCGAATTAATTTTTTTTTTTTTATGATATTACCACGAAAATGTGGTTTTTATCCTAAGATGGTATGCAAAAAAAGGATCTGGTAGGAACACCCCCCCCCCAATTGAAGTCACTTCAATTGTACAATACAAATTTAACATAAAAGCCTCAATATTTGGTCTCGTTTCTTATTGCTTTCAAATTTTTGTGTTTTTAGTTAAAGCATTAGAATTAATTTCAGTACCAATTTGCTGGCACACTTACATCCATCTTAGATTTTCTGAATTACACAAGTTAAAAATAAAAAGTTCCAAAGTAACAGGTCTTTTTTAAATTGAACACTAGTTTCGACGGAATTCCACTATTTTCTACCCATATGCAAATTCGCAAGAATCAAGCAATGAAAAAAAATCTACCTCTAGAAAAATGACCTGTCTAACCTTTAGTGTAAGTTTCCTAAAAATCCTGCCTCCTTATCAAAACTGAGAATAAAGCGAGTTCAAACAAACACAAACGCATCCAAAAATCCTTAGCTCGCGCTAAACTGGGACCTCAAACTATAAAAGTCGACTTGAAATATAATAGTCCTGGTCAGATGGTGTAACGGGATCAAAATCCGAGAAGTAGAAACCCCTCCGTCAAGTTGTTAATTGAGACAATATTTTCTAATAGAACGCTAAGTTTAAGGATACGGAATTCGCGTCGTACTGTACCATGAGCAAAATGCGATATATTTAAAATACCAAAATAAAGTTCCTTCTCTCTAAAGATAATTCCTTCTTTCTTGAGATAAATCTAGTACAAATGGAGCATTCAGGTATTTGTTGTAAAGCTCAAAAGTGATGCTTAAATTTTGAAATCATTTGATTGGTTGAAGTTTGCGTAAGAAAACCCTATATACATCAAATGGTAACTAAGTATGACTCATTAGGGTTACACATTATAAGCTGGAGAATGTATAAAGGCAGTCCTAATGTATGGGCCATCAGTCAATATTAGGGGTAAAAATACTTTTAAACGGAGGGATACAAAAAATCCGATCCGAACTTTATCTATAGTTGGCTATTGGTACGTTTATATGTAGAATTTCACGGCGGATGTGGAATTATATCTCAATAATAATATGTAAAATTTTAAAACCATTTGATCAGCTAAGATATATGGATTCAAACCCTGTGTATGTCCAATGGCGACCAAGTAAAAACCCACAAGGAATTCCCTATTAATGTGAAGGTGTTTTTCGCCTAACGGATTCTAATAAGACTTTAATATCATATTTATTTATTTAGTGCTGAAGGGTTTGCTCAAACAATAGCCTTCTAAAAAGATATTGATGTCAGTTCTTCATTACGCTTATATTCTTTGCCAAGCATCAACTGGAATCTACGCGGACAAGCTTGGAAATCCTGCATCTAATTACCTTATTCGAAAGGCGAATATGAGGCACCAATGTTGACTTGTAATTACGGAAATAAGAAGACCTTTAATTTTGACGTTGACAATTGGCAGTTACTACTTTTTTCCAAGTGATTTCAAAACCTAAAAATGGTTCTTTCACAAAAGGAATTCGTGTTCGCTGAAATATCTGAAAATAAATATGTAAAAGATTTATTCAGTGAAAGAATTAAGGCAAAAACATTTTATGACCAAGTTGTTTATGACAGAGCTATTCAAGAACAATCTGGTTTTGTATCTCTGGAAAGGAATTACAATACATGGATAATTCACCATCCATTAGATTTCCTAAATCAAGAACCTGCAGATGGATTGGGGAATTATATTATACCTACAAACTGGAAACCACCAATGTATAGGTTAAATAAACGGAACGTGAGCAGGGAATTACGGACCATTGCCGGGAATGCAAATGCATGGATTTAACTCAGCCAGATTTTCTTAATGAAGTTGCAAATCGGTGGTTCGACTTACATTTTTTTTCCATTTTGAAGCCATTTGTGCAAGAGGAATTTCAGAGAAATATAGAAGCAATTGAGAGAGAAGGTGTTGTTCTATGTGGAAGAGATGAGTTCGGCAGTGCCGTTATGTTATATGGTCCTGGGAACAATACCTTTTCAAATCAAATTGGTAATACGCTAATCATGCAGCTGGAAGGATCTTCATGCATAAAAATTGCAGGCGGGGCTACAAGGACAGTCCAACCTGAGGAAATTGAACTAGTAGACTGCGAACGAGAGTTCCAAGTAACAAGAGGAGCCGGGGCGAAAGTTCTGCGAATTGTCATGGGAACTGCGCCCCAATGAAGTTTTAATTCCAATATCTTTCAATTTTTCTATAGTGTATACCAGTTAATTAGATGATGTGTATAGTTTGTTAGTGTCAGTGAATATGCTTACCGTTCACTGAGAGTGGAGCTTCCCTAGACACAGAAACTTTAGGGGGGGGGGGGTGTAATACTTCAAATAAATATTCTAATGGTTATAATTACTTTGGGGTTTCGAAATTCATTTTTATAAAATGAAGTAGAAGTTACAGTTAATAAATGGAAATAATTAATAGATTGTCAATTAACTAGTAAATTAAAAATAAAAAGTAATTATATAATTAAACAATAATAAATGAAAAATTGTTAATTCAATTCAATTCAATTTATTGAAATAAAAAAAAAGATGAAACATAACACCAATAATAATATGGATCCTGGAAGCGAACTTGAGGACCATAACAACAAACAATTTAAAATGAACAGCTATTTGTAGTAGTAACAATTCCATTGATAAATCAACAATCCGTTTACGACCTGTACAAAATTTCGACCTTCCCGGCTAACATAAAGAAGACGAATTCATTTATGACTATCACGCCTGAAGCAGAGTACTTGCTTATTGATCAAGATAGACGAAAATATGCCCTAGCCAATCCACAAGACTTAAAAGAGTGCGTACCATTCAAAAACTTAGTATGCCAACTTACGTTACCTATTTATAATGTCAAGTCTGGATCCTGTATGTTAGATATATTTTTGAAAGACACACAACAGGAAGAAACACCGAATTCATGCGAAGCCGTGATAGGAAGTACTAAGCGAGAAATATTCATACACCTCAGAAATGACCTTTGGTTATTCTCAGTTCCAAGAGAAACTGTCGGAATTCTAATAAGAATTTTTACAATTCCATTGATAAATCAACAATCCGTTTACGACCTGTACAAAATTTCGACCTTCCCGGCTAACATAAAGAAGACGAATTCATTTATGACTATCACGCCTGAAGCAGAGTACTTGCTTATTGATCAAGATAGACGAAAATATGCCCTAGCCAATCCACAAGACTTAAAAGAGTGCGTACCATTCAAAAACTTAGTATGCCAACTTACGTTACCTATTTATAATGTCAAGTCTGGATCCTGTATGCTAGATATATTTTTCAAAGACACACAACAGGAAGAAACACCGAATTCATGCGAAGCCTTGATAGGAAGTACTAAGCGAGAAATATTCATACACCTCAGAAATGACCTTTGGTTATTCTCAGTTCCAAGAGAAACTGTCGGAACTCTGTCTTGTTACAATAATACAGAAAGAATAGACCCAAGTTACAAAACAGAATTACTATTACAAAATGTGGGTACGATAACCATAAAACAAGGGTGTCGACTCGTAACTAAAGGGTCAACCGTCCGAACGCAGTTAATTACCACGAGCTCAAAGATAATAAGTCCCAAAATAACTAACTTCAAGGCGATCAACCTGTCGTACACTATTCCCAATATAGAAAACGAGGAAATAAAAACCTCGATATGGCCAAAAATAGAAAAGAATAAAGGGACAATAAGGCTTACAAAAATAAGAGAAGCATTAGATTCGCAAATTCCTCTATTTACAAATGAAGACCAAAGATTAACGTATGTAGATAATAGATACGGAGGACAATCTTTGGAAATAAGTCATCCTTCACCTATAGAACGCACCCTAGCCGTCTCAACTTATCTGTCGTTGTAGGCTTAGAAAGTGGGATTGAACCACACTTTTCATAGAGCATACTATTTGAAAAACGGTCAGTCTGTCGGGTACCCAAAACAATCCGTAGACAATTTCTCTTGACAACGTTTGAGAAAATTTGGACTTTCAGCGTTAGTAACACGGATTATAGAAATTTTTTAACAATTTGGTAAATTTGACCCTAAATGGTTTTGATGTCATGGACAAAAATGGTGCAACTCAGGAATCAACTCCAGACGAGACATCCTTATTACCGTAGTAACGAGCTCAAAGGAATTCTGGAAAAATGAGGGGAGGGGGGGGGAAGAATAGCGCTTGTGGATGGGTGTGTGGGGAAATATATTAAGATGTATTTTCTCAGGAATATTTTTTTGAAACACATATAGAGAAAGAACTCCAAATAAAAATACTAACTAATTTGACCTGTAAAATGAAACGAAACTCAGCATAATTTGGAACTGAAAGGATTACCGGTAAAGGGTCTTTCCGTTTAATCTATAACAAGTTTAATTATTATGCATTATTATATGTTCATTATCTATTACGCCCCAAATCTAGAGTAGAAGAAAATACAGAATTAAACCGAAATTTCAGAAAACTTTATTATGTCTTAAAATGTAGACTTGTCTTTATGCAATTTCTTAAGCGTTTGAATAGGCTACAGAAGGAGTAGATATAGAAAATTAAAAATGGCATCAAAGGGAATATTTTTAGCTCTATTTTTTTCCCCAGAATCTTTATTTTTCTGTCCTAGATCAATAGCTTTCCCTTCTTATTGCAGAAAAATGTTACTGAAATTTGTCTGAAACTTTTTTTTGTAAACTGATTTATGTTTCTATTTCAAAAAATTGCATCATAAAAGAGCATCAGCTATCGTGAATGAGGGATGTTGGGTCATTTTGTACTTGGGGGGGGATAGATGCTTCAGAGGGTTTCTTTAAACGGCAATGCATATAGAAAGTTTCCAATGATCGAGAAGGGGATGGGGCGCTTCCAAACTGTTATGTGATTCCTCTTGATTCCCAGAAATATTTTTATTAGAAATAAATATTTGTAAGGGCTACTTGATTATTTTTAGGCGGAAATTCTTCTTCCACAACAAGGTGATTGGAAGTGCTAGAGTTAATGTCTTCACTTTGTTTACAAGTATCTAAATCTGGTTAATGGAGTACGTCATTTCCCATTTCTAGAGCAATTCGAAACACATAAATAGTTTTTTGTTTTTTTTTTCAAACCAGCTATGCCAATAGCGACGGAGACCACACTGCCATTTAATATTCATTTAAAGTTGTATTCCACTGTCTTATTAAAAAATTTCTCTACCGTTCTACTTGTTGTTTAAAACAAACTATGGCTATGTAAGTAAGTAAGTAATGCAGTATTGAACTTTTACAGTACATATTGTTGGTGTTGATCTCCGTTTCATAGTCCTTCAGCCACTAAGTGTAATTGGGGGGGGGGGGGACTCGGGGCCAGCCATCCTGGTCTGTTGCACTCCCTTCCTGCTTACTTTCCCCAGATTTCTCCAGGTACCTGTTTACAGCTTGGTCGACTCTGGCTGAGTTTACAGAAATACACCACTGCACCGTCCCGCAACCAAATAACCAGTGACACCAGTGGATATCCACTGACACCAGTCGATTCACTGTGGATATCCAAAAATTAGGCCATTTACAAGAATTGTTTGACTTTCTTACCCTTTTCTGATCAGCAGTTTCTGAGCACACAAACGAAATGGCGGATATTTACGGAAGCGTCTATACAAGACTCAGCGATACCCAATATAACACCAATCCCATACACCGATCTACAATTTTAGCGGAGCCCTCGCTGCCCTGCTAATGTTTATTTTTGTATTTTCGTGAGCTAATTGTGACAGTTTAATTAACATAAATTATGTACTTTTTCAGTTGTGGAAAGTCTCACCGTATTATGAAAGAAGTACAACTTGGAAAGAAGAAGAACAGCGTCTATAGAAATAATTTGGAAATGTCAGTTGGATGTTCTTTAGAAGAAAAGAAGAGATTCAGTGACACCCAATGTAACACCAACCCTTTATGGCAAAGTAGGATAAAAGGTAGTAGACATAGATCGAGACAACATATTTGTATCATTCCTTGGATAACGGCTGAGGGATATGGGTTGTCTTACATATAAACTCTCGATATATAATAAAAGCAACTAAGACATAAAATATTAAATATTTAATTTTGGATTTATATTAGGTACTGGAGAGAGGCTACCAATTTTGGTGTGAAAAGTGTTCGCACTTGTAACTCATCAAATCAACCTTAATCTAGGATTTTTTTTTTCAGAAAAACATTAGTAGTGATTAGATTTGCCTGTATTTGTAAAAAAATTTTAATATGAATCTCATGGAAAAACTTAAAATTATTCGAATAATTTAATATAGCTAATTCTAAGAATAGAAAAAAAGAATTTTATTAGGCTAGAACTATGCTGGTAAATGAAGTATGCTGATTACAGGGGGAATAAAATTTTCGGGGTTCCTTGTTTTAAATTTCACAGAAAATGCATGTGCCACATGACCCCCCCCCCCACAAAAAAAATTACTATTCTTTATGTAATTAAAGCTAGGATTGACAGTAGAGTGACAGTAGGACCAGTAGAAAATACTGAGGAAGTCTGAAAAGATATTTGGGCTTTTATCCCTGAATGAATTGAGCTATTTAATTCTAATGCCCCTCAAATCACACTAATTCGAGCGGATGGAAATCACAAAAGCCGCCCATTAAAAAAAAAGAAAAAGAAAAAAGTATAATGGCCCGTGCGAGTTTGCCCTTTGTCTCTCATTCAGGTAAATAATATATTTGGTGAAGAAATTTCGTTTTTCTGAAAGAAATGTAAAGGGGAATTTATAGAAGGGGACTTGAGCTAAGTTTGTTACATTAATGAAGATTATAAAATGTAATAACGTGCTTGCGTATTCATTAGTAGTCAATCAGTAAGAACAGATTAATGTAACTTAGCCTACTGTTCAAATTTGCAAATATTTTTATTTTGAAAATATTGAAAGGTTTCCAAAAATCCTTTTTTCAGCCAAAAAAATACTCAAACTCATTTTCTTTGACTCCTTGAATTGTGGCAGCTCTGTAATGCCGCAAGGCTTTGTACAATGGAAGCATGGGATATGTAAAGGTTATTGGTGGTAACATCAGGTGATTCAGATAGATTTAAATCTGTTCTCCTATTGCGTAACTTTTTATCCTCAAAATATAAATTCTTTGGTTTGCTATCAAACAATTCTTCAACCTTATTTTCACAATAAAATCGAGAATTTCCTGAAAAATTGATCTGTCTTCTTATTGGATTGATTGATGGCTTTATCTCTGGAGTCCTTTTTTCTGGGAAATAAAATAATCATTTAGCTTTTTATGGAAAGCAGCACTTTAGTTTCAAGGTTTTGTAAATTGAAAATATCGGACTGATCTTCGGTATTCAGCCAAGTAACAAAAAGCAAGAAAGACAGAATTTTAAAGAGGGTTGTAAGAACCATTCTCTATTGAAAAATAATAATGAAGTTTTAAGAGGGAAACAAAAGGAGGGAGATAATGCTAAAAAAATATTATTAAGATTAACATCAAGATGGTGTTTCCACTTGTAGTTGGTATTTTAAGTATATTCTGAGCATTAGGAAAAGAGCAAATTGAATCCATCTAAAGGTCTTTGGGGTAATGAACTAAATAAGGTCCAGCGATGGGGTATAGTAATAACCAAGTCAGCGGTTTATTGCAACTTCCGGGTGAATTTATTTCTTGTTACCATTTTGGTTTTGATAGTAATAGAATAAATCAATTGAAATAAAATTAACAGGACTCGGGAGCACTTACAGCCTTTATCACTTACAACCAAAGGATTTCGTCATTCTCAGATAAACAAGGGCCAACACTAATTTTGGGATAAAGGAGGGGATAATTTTGGGATCAACTGAGGACGTCCTGCTTTCCGTTTAGCCCTAGACGGTTGGATGAGAAGGACAAATGAATCGAGAAGTCAAAGTTTGATCGACACGTCCCCTCCCAACCTATAACCAAATTATTCTAACCCTACTAAAATGCTTATTCATAATTTATAAAACTAAATGATAAAGGGACTGCTGACTCATGTGCCTCTTAATTATTTATCGAGAAGTCAAAGTTTGATCGACACGTCCCCTCCCAACCTATAACCAAATTATTCTAACCCTACTAAAATGCTTATTCATAATTTATAAAACTAAATGATGAAGGGACTGCTGACTCATGTGCCTCTTAATTATTTATCGAGAAGTCAAAGTTTGATCGACACGTCCCCTCCCAACCTATAACCAAATTATTCTAACCCTACTAAAATGCTTATTCATAATTTATAAAACTAAATGATGAAGGGACTGCTGACTCATGTGCCTCTTAATTATTTATCGAGAAGTCAAAGTTTGATCGACACGTCCCCTCCCAACCTATAACCAAATTATTCTAACCCTACTAAAATGCTTCTTCATAATTTATAAAACTAAATGATGAAGGGACTGCTGACTCATGTGCCTCTTAATTATTTATCGAGAAGTCAAAGTTTGATCGACACGTCCCCTCCCAACCTATAACCAAATTATTCTAACCCTACTAAAATGCTTATTCATAATTTATAAAACTAAATGATGAAGGGACTGCTGACTCATGTGCCTCTTAATTATTTATCGAGAAGTCAAAGTTTGATCGACACGTCCCCTCCCAACCTATAACCAAATTATTCTAACCCTACTAAAATGCTTATTCATAATTTATAAAACTAAATGATGAAGGGACTGCTGACTCATGTGCCTCTTAATTATTTATCGAGAAGTCAAAGTTTGATCGACACGTCCCCTCCCAACCTATAACCAAATTATTCTAACCCTACTAAAATGCTTATTCATAATTTATAAAACTAAATGATGAAGGGACTGCTGACTCATGTGCCTCTTAATTATTTATCGAGAAGTCAAAGTTTGATCGACACGTCCCCTCCCAACCTATAACCAAATTATTCTAACCCTACTAAAATGCTTATTCATAATTTATAAAACTAAATGATGAAGGGACTGCTGACTCATGTGCCTCTTAATTATTTATCGAGAAGTCAAAGTTTGATCGACACGTCCCCTCCCAACCTATAACCAAATTATTCTAACCCTACTAAAATGCTTATTCATAATTTATAAAACTAAATGATGAAGGGACTGCTGACTCATGTGCCTCTTAATTATTTATCGAGAAGTCAAAGTTTGATCGACACGTCCCCTCCCAACCTATAACCAAATTATTCTAACCCTACTAAAATGCTTATTCATAATTTATAAAACTAAATGATGAAGGGACTGCTGACTCATGTGCCTCTTAATTATTTATCGAGAAGTCAAAGTTTGATCGACACGTCCCCTCCCAACCTATAACCAAATTATTCTAACCCTACTAAAATGCTTATTCATAATTTATAAAACTAAATGATGAAGGGACTGCTGACTCATGTGCCTCTTAATTATTTATCGAGAAGTCAAAGTTTGATCGACACGTCCCCTCCCAACCTATAACCAAATTATTCTAACCCTACTAAAATGCTTATTCATAATTTATAAAACTAAATGACGAAGGGACTGCTGACTCATGTGCCTCTTAATTATTTATCGAGAAGTCAAAGTTTGATCGACACGTCCCCTCCCAACCTATAACCAAATTATTCTAACCCTACTAAAATGCTTATTCATAATTTATAAAACTAAATGATGAAGGGACTGCTGACTCATGTGCCTCTTAATTATTTTTCGAGAAGTCAAAGTTTGATCGACACGTCCCCTCCCAACCTATAACCAAATTATTCTAACCCTACTAAAATGCTTATTCATAATTTATAAAACTAAATGATGAAGGGACTGCTGACTCATGTGCCTCTTAATTATTTATCGAGAAGTCAAAGTTTTATCGACACGTCCCCTCCCAACCTATAACCAAATTATTCTAACCCTGCTAAAATGCTTATTCATAATTTATAAAACTAAATGATGAAGGGACTGCTGACTCATGTGCCTCTTAATTATTTTTCGATAAGTCCAAATTTCATCGACACGTCCCCTCCCAACCTTAAACCAAACTGTGCTTCTCTTAGTACTTTATCTGGAGAATGTCGAAGTAAATAAAAAATATCATCATACATAGTAGATTGCTTCCTACAGGAAAAGCTAATGCTTCTACAATTACCGCAATCATTTTGATCTTTTTTCTTATTAATGAAAACAAAATTTCCAAAAACAAGTTTTTCAAAGAAAAGTAAAAAGCCATAGTAAAGTTAAGACCATTAAAAATAATTCAAGCAATATTTCAAACTCAAAACGACCAAAAATTACTATTAAAGAATAAAATGAATCCTACAACAAACCGAAATTAAAGAAACAATCATAGCAAACATAAAAGATATGGGTAATAATTTAAATAAAAAAATAAATTTTAAAACGAGTAAAAATTAAATTAGATATTCAAGTCAAACTTATAACGAACAAAACTTCAGAATTTTGGCTGCTGCCTATTCTTCTCTAGGTTTATTACGTCATTAAATAAATAAAAAAGTTTTTAACTGAAAGTAAGGACTGACATTAAATCTTAAAACGAACAGAAATTATTCCTTATATGAATGGGACTGTCGCCTCCTAAACGCTAAAACTTTCGGCTGAATCAAATACTTATTCATAATTTACAAAACTAAATGATGAAGAGACTGCTGACTCATAGGCCTCTTAATTATTTATCGAGAAGTCAAAGTTTGATCGACACGTCCCCTCCCAACCTATAACCAAATTATTCTTCTCTTAGTACTTTATCTGAAAGTAATCTCGAAGTAAATAAAAATATCATCAAACATAGTAGGTTGCTTCCTACAGAAAAATCTAATGCTTCTACAATTATCAAAATCATTTTGATTACTTTTCTTATTAATTTAAACAAAATTTCCTAAAACAAATTTTTCAAAGAAAATTAAAAAGCCATAGTTAACTTAAGACCATTAAAAACAATTCAAGCAATAATTCAAACTCAAAACGACCAAAAATTACTATTCAAGAATAAAATGAAACAACCGAAAATAAATAATGAAACCTACAACGAACCAAATTTAAATAAACAATCATAGCAAACATAAGAGATATGGGTAATATAAATAAAAAATAAATTTTAAAACGAGTAAAAAGTTTAATATATCATTAAATATAAAAAAAGGTTTTTTAACTGAAAGTAAGGAGTGACATTAAAACTTAAAACGAATAGAAATTATTCCGTATACGAAAGGGGCCTTTCCCCTCCTAAACGCCTCGCTCTTTACGCTAAAGTTTGACTCTTTGTCACAACTCTAATTTTAAAACAATAAAAACTTTAGCGTAGAGTGAGGCGTTGAGGAGGGGACAGCCCCTTTCATATACGAAATAATTTAAGTTCCTTTTAAGATTTAATGTCGCTCCTTACTTTAAACTGAAAAAATTTATTCAAGAACGTTTTTCAGCTAACGCAGGTTCGAATTTAGCTTACCGTACATGAAAATTTAAAACAAAATTTCCATATTAATTTCGGCAGATTTATTCCATATATTAAGGGTTGCCCCTTCCTCAATACCTTTGTCTTTACACTAAAGCTGTTAGCATGTTTAAAAAAAGCTTCCAATTCTAATTATAAGGCCCCCTGTTTCAGTAGACACTTAAAAAGTTGAGACAAACGGTCAAACTTCAGCGTAAAGAGAAAGGTATTGAGGATTAGACAACCCTTTATATATCGAATAATTTCTGTTCGTTTTTCAAATAATGCCGGTAAATCTAGCTTACCATATGTAAAATATACCCCACCCCTCACGTAAAACTACTTCATGGAAATTTCAACCAACATAAAGTGCACCCCCCCCCCTGTCAAATTCCCTCCAGAAACGCATCCGTGATCTTTCTTCTGGCAAAAAATACCAAAATTCCACATTTTTAAACATAGGACCTGGAAACTTCTACAGTAGAGTTCTATGATACGCTTAATTCAATGGTGTGGTTTTGATTAAGGTTCCTTCAATTTTAAGGGTTGTTTTTGCCCTATTTCAAAAATCAGGCAAATTTTCTCAGGCTCGTAGCTTCTGATGGGCAACACTAAACTTGATGAATCTTATATCTTTGGAATCAACATAATAAGCTGGCTAATATTCTAGGAACGTAAATAATTAAAAATGACAATACTAGTACGACCATAAAAACATGATCCAAGAAAATAGTTCTAACATTTTGATCGCTTTCTTTTGAAATGCAATAACTGTTTTTAGATTTTCTTTGAAAAAAATAATCTACTAGCTGAATTAGGTATCTTAATTCTATTGGAAATGGCAAAAAACAAGGTAAAGAGGCGCTTTTAACATAAAGTAAATGAAAATGTGTAAAAATACATGCCTGCCACGAAGCTGTAACTAAAAAGAAAACCATCAAAAATTTAGAAACTATCACGTAATACCCTTTCCCTTTGCCAGGGTACACTTCCAGAAGATGAAACTAAATATCTAGCCAGATTATCTCTAAGGCATTGGGAATTTCTTGATGCATTATTGCTTCCAAACCGTCCGCCTTCGGATAAGACAGAGCTAGTTACTGTTTCTTGTTGATCAGTTTGAGCTCCACGAGTTTGGACTAGAGAATTATGTAAACATAGACAAGTTGAAACCAGTAATTTTGCATTTTCTGGCTGGAGAATAATCTCAGTCCGAAATATTCTAAGTCTTTGTGCAAAAATACCAAATGCATTCTCAATTGATCGCCTGGCACTTGATATTCTATAATTGTAGATTTTTCGCTCTTCTGAAAGCCTATTCCCAGGGTCTGGAAGCATTATGTAGTCTTTTAGAGGTAAGGCCTCATCAGAAACAACGTAATAAGGAAAGTTGTCATTAGTTCTTGGCAATAGGGTGGGGTCTGGAAGTTTAATTTGACCACTTTCTATTGTAGCCAAAATTTGGATCTTGAAAATATCCCACCATCACTCTCACTCCCATATGCGCCAACATCTATAAACTTAAACTGGCAATTTGCATCGCATGTAGCTAGCATAACTATACTGTGATAGTTCTTATAATTGTAAAATTGGGAGCCTTCATTATATGGACACTGAATTCTTATGTGTTTACCATCCATGGCTCCCACACAGTTTGGAAGGGATGTTTTTGTTTTGAATGTTTCACTTATTTTTCCCACATCACTTCTGTCAGACAGTCTTAAATGCTCATCCTTTAAAGCTTCATAAATGGCATTGAAAACATCTTTTATTATGTCAGATACTGAAGATAGTCATACTCTAAAGTCATACTGTAATGATGTCATTGACATACCTGTGGCAATCTATCGAAATGTTGATGCCAACTTTATTTCAGGTAGTATTGGTTTCCGAAAGTTGGTATGATTTTTTGTTAGTTTGTCTTTTACTTTTGCTAATATGTCAAAATACTCATATTTTGTAAACCTTGTGTAGTTTAAAAATTTATCTTCATCATCTACAAGCAACATATGCTTTACCAAGGCAATCTAGTCCTTCTCCTCTCTTTCCTTTTCACTGAAAATTGGGAGGACCCACATTTTTCTCTTCTTTCTGAAAAAAAACAGGGTATTGCTGGAGGTTAGTATTATTTCTGCTGCCAACCAGAGGTTTTAATTGATTTGGATAGAAGGAAGTACATTACCCAGATTTGATTGCTCAACAACTGGTTTGCCTGGCATGAAAGACTCTTCTCAAATGAAACGTTATTAAATACCACAATGTTTTACCTTTAATATTACATCTTCACAAAGCTTCTGACCCCCCACGATAGCAAAAATATAGCTATTGCTCCTATGAAAAAATAGTCTTGACTAGAAAAAAATAATGTAATAGAGTTTTCCTTTAAAATAAGAATCTGCAATGGATTTCATTGAATCTAAAACCATTATAATATACCAGGCGTGAGAATGCCTAAGGAATGTCCCTGTTCCTACCTCACCTTAATTATTAATGTCATCTAGCAATGACTAGTGAACACAAAAGGAACCCAGTTAATTTTTTTTCAGATTTAGATTATTAAGTGTTACCAAAAGAGTTAGTAATGAAAAATCTTAGTAGTTGGATTAATAGTTTCATATAATTATATAATATAATTAGTTAGGCCTCTTCAATGCTGACTGATGTTAGACTTATGATGACATTACTTTAGCTTCTTCTAGATGTTTAGACTAATGGTATAAAATATTTGAAAAAAGATACATGGTATTAAAGCATTTATTAAAATCTTTTTGTCATAGAAAACAAATGAAAGATTTGAAAAGAAAATGCAAACAATGGTTTTATTAAAACTAAAGCAAATGAAAAAACGCAAATTATTATTAAATATAGAAGAATAAATTTGCAGTTTACAGCATTTACGAAAAAACAAGCAAGAAAAACGGGTTTAAAAAAACGGGTAAAAAAATATATATATAAATAAACAAACCATAAAGCAAACTCTTATTATGAGTTGTTTTCTTATTTATCTTAAAATATTTTTTGCTTCGTGTGTTTAGTTGTTCTTTTTTATGTGTGTTATTTTTTTTGAAACATTTTTTTCTTGGGGCCGAAATATTTGGAATATTTTTTAATTAAAGCATTGATTTGTTTTTATTTATTTGTGTTTCACTGCTTTATTAAAATTAAAACCCGTTTCTTCTTGCTTATTTTTTCGTAAATGGAAAAGCAACAGGAAATTATTTAAGTTTACAACATTAGTTAGGACGAATGTTAATATATGACTAGATGCCGTTTTTATACTTTTTCCTAATCCAGTAATTGCTTCTGGGGAAAATTATATTTCAAGGGCTTACGTGCCTAAAAAAGTTCTAGGTGCCTACCTCCCAGAAAATAATCCTTGTTGAAAGGAATTTATTCCCCAAAATTTACTCCCCACTGAAAATTTACCCTGACAATAACACCCCCCATCTCCGTCCTGCAGAAAACTCCGCCAAAAAAGTCCCTATGTTTCCCATAAACGAATACTATCTGTGAGCAATTGACAAATTACATAACTTAAAAGGGCACTTAAACATCTGCAATGGGGTTCTCTGATCCTTTTGTAGTTTGGGAGGAAGGGAGATACCTCAAAGGGTATATAAGATAAATATAGAACTAGTTGTAAGGGAGGGTGTGAGTAGAACTTGTTTTATTACCCCCAAAGCTGTAATTAAGATTTTTCTTGGGGGAGGGGTACAAAAGAAACTTTATGCTTTCATGGTATATTTGTAGTCTACTCTGCTATTATGAAAGTAAAGAATAACATTAAACCCCAAAATGAGCAGAATTTATTCTGTATAGGAGGGTGACTACCCCTTCCTCATCGACACCTCAACCTAATGCAGAAGGTGCTCATTAGATCAGAAATTGAAAATCAAGTCCTTTTCTTAAGTCAAAAGTGATTTTAGATAAACCAGCGGTGGGTGGGGGGGATATTTAATGAAAGAAAATTTTTCAGGGGAGGGGGTAAATGCTGACCACTGGCTAAAAGAGCTCAAAACAGCCCATAGTAACCAGAAATTTAAAATCCTGTTTCTAAAAAATAGTTACAGGAATTTTGCTGCTGCAAGTGGCAATTTTTCTCAATAGACAGTTTTTTTAGATACATTCTTGTAAACTTTCGGTTAGTATGGAGTGGTTCACCTTTTAGGGCTCATAATGAAGCTTCCCCCTAAACAATTATTGAATTAGGAAAGACCGGAATTATGTTGAATATTTACAGAAAATTTAAATAAATAAGACAACATACTTTACTTGTTGATTAGATTCCTCAAGGATAGCCACAGCAGCGAATACCAAATCATCTTCACTGTCACTGGTGATTGGTGCCATGTTTTGGAATTGAAACCTTTTGCGAATGATGATTGGGATGTTTTTTGCCCAGATTCGGAACTGTCCAGATTCGGGAATTTCATTGAACAGGGTGGATAGGAGTTTTGAGAGGTAATCACTGAAAGCTTTAATCAGAGGAACAGGAATATCTATAGGGCAAATGCTTGATCGTTTTAGATTTTTTAATTTTTTTACAACATCAAGCGGAGAAATATGTGGGAGTGAAAAAGGAACAGGAATATCTGGAAATTCGTAAGATAGTGGTGGGAGACTCTGGACAATAGAAGCCAGAAACTTATTGAGGTTATTAGCTGTGGTCTTTGGAGGTTCATTTATATTAAAATTTAGTTGTTCTTGACTCTTGCCGGTAAGTTTTTTTAATTTCAGAGTACCAGTTCTTTGGTTTATCATGGCACATGTATTTAATTTTATTTTTATAATAGGCTCGGGCAGCTTTTCTAATTTGACTTTTTAATTCCTTTCTTACCTTATTTGCTTCAGCTAAATTACCCCTCTTAAATAAGCTTATTTTCGTGCGGATTAATATTTTTATGTGATTATTTATGTAAGGTTTATCACTGGAGTACTTTCTGATTTTTTTTTTCTGGGAAACATAATGAGTAGGAATCAATTAGTTTTTTGTGAAAAATCAAAATTTTGTCATCAAGGTTATTAGAATTATAAAGGTCTGACCAACTTTCACTGGTCAGCCATGATCAAAAAGAAAAAAGTCCTGTGTCACTGAGGGGACGGCAAACCCCAATGGAGGTAGCAAAGGAATGTTCAATGGCTGAGGAGGGAGAAAAAAGAAGACAATAGTGGTAACTGCCTCCTTAACTGCTTCGTATACTTCCCAATAACCAATACTATATGTAAACATAGGGTAAAGTTCATAACTTTCAGCCCTTCCCATTGGGACTGTGGGGGTTTAAGTCATCCTAAAAGACATAGTTATTATTTTTTTTGATTGTATGACTTTGGGAAAAAATGAGCGTGGGAGGGGGCCTACTTGCCCTCCATTTTTTGTAATTTTAAAAGGGCACTAGAACTTTCAATTTCCGTTCGAATGAGCCCTCCCGTGATATTCTAGGACCAATGGGTTGAAACGATCACCCTTGGGAAAAAAAACAAAAAAAAAAAAAAAAAACGCATCAGTGATGTTTCTTCTGGCAACAAAAAATACAAAATTCCACATTTTTGCAGACAAGATTTTGAAACCTCTACAGTAGGTCTGATATGCTATATCTGATTGCGTGATTTTCATTTAGGTTCTATATCTTTTAGGGGGTGGTAGGATTAAACTTGATTAAACTTATATATTTGAAATCAGCATAAAAATCTGATTTTTTGATGTACCTATTAGTTTCAAAATTCCGTTTTTTAGCGTTTTGGTTACTATTGAGCCGGGTCGCTCCTTGCTTGCAGTTCGATACCACTAACTGTTTGAAACTTGACTAAACAAGTACTGTTTCCCGAGTCGGAAATTTTCTGGTCACGGAATTTTGTCAATGAAATTGTTTCTCCGCAGTAACACGCTGTAGTTCACGGATAACGTTATAGGTCACGATTATTTTTTTTTTCTTCCCCATCAAAACTTCCTCCATGGAAAGATCCTCCCACATAATTCTCAACCAACTCCCAACCCCCCACTATCAGGAAAAATTCCTCCTGAAAACGTCTGTATACTTCACAATAACCAATGCTATATGTAAACATTGGGTACATATAGTAAACATTGGAGGGGGCCTAGTTGCCCTCTATTTTTAGGTTATTTTAAAAGGGCACTAGAACTTTCAATTTCCGTTCGAATGAGCCTTCACGTGATATTCTAGGACCACTGGGTTGATACGATCCCCCCGGGAAAAAAAAACAAATAAACGCGCATCCGTGATCTTTCTTCTGGCAAAAAATACAAAATTCCACATTTTTGCAGACAGGATTTTGAAACCTATACAGTAGGGTTCTCTGATACGCTGAATCTGATGGTGTGATTTTCATTAAGGTTCTATATCTTTTAGGGGGTGGTAGGGTTAAACTTGATGAAACTTATATATTTGAAATCAACATAAAAATCTGATTCTTTTGATGTATCTATTGGTTTCAAAATTCCGTTTTTTAGAGTTTCGGTTACTATTGAGCCGGGTCACTCCTTACTTGCAGTTTGCTACCACAAACTGTTTGAAACTTGACTAAACAAGTACTGTTTCCCGAGTCAGAAGTTTTCTAGTCACGGAATTTTATCAATGAAATTGTTTCTCCGTAGTAACACGCTATAGTTCACGGATATCGTTATAGGTCACAATTTTTTTTGTTTTTCAAGCAAACTGTTTCCCCGCAGTTTTACTACCTTAACAGTTTTTTACTACCATTGTTCTTCTTACGAAACTTTAAGTTAAAATATTACTTGTAAGTATTTCTTTTAGGAAGCAGCTTTACAAAAAAAACCTTTGTAAGGCAGAAGAACAGTATCGTCTTTTTAGTTCGATAGTCATCCATATTGTTCTACTGACGTTTGTTTTCATCTTTTCAACGCCATCTTTAGCCGTTACCGAGCTTCATCTTACTCCTCCTGAAAAGATGCACTGGTTTGTTGCACAGTGTCTGTCGACTATTGTTCTCATGATTGTTTCTGCGCTATTAGAGTTGCCTATATGGATATCAGAAAAGACTTTGTTTCACGTGACCCGTTCTGATGCCAACATGTCAGTGTTATTGAAAACATTCGTTTTCTCATTGTTTGCGGTGTTGCTGCTCCCCTTTTTTGGGCGACAGAGGTAAGATTATTTTATCCAGTTTTGCTTTTCTTTTTTCTTGTGAAGGCTAGGTGCAAATGCATACACTAACAGACCATATTCTATGAGTTAGTAGCTCTTTTAAAATTTGTCATGAATGTATGCCTGGGTTTTTTGAACAAAAGCTCTGAAATAGGTTCAATTTACAAGAAAAATATAATATATAGGCATAAACACAAGAAAGGAGCATTTCAGACTTTACTGTCATTGTAAAAGTTTGCTAATATCTATAAAAATAGGTTTTGAAGTTCTACATTTACTCTTAAGTATTTAAATGTGTTTCAATACTAATGTGTTTCAATAGTATTGAAATGTTTTTCAATACAAATAAAACCATCATCAATATTAATAGAATACAAATGTCACAACTGATCCACGTAGGTCACAGAAGCTGATAGAGCAAAAATAATTGTAAATAGTCACTCCAATCATGTCGAAAATGTGGTAAACCTAGCCACGTTACAGAAAATTACACCGAGAAAGACGCCTACTGTGAAAATTCTAATAATGAGGGGCACACGGCACTTGAATAGCAACATTGTCCGGCCTTTGACAAGACAGCCGAGATCCTCCGAACCTCTGTGAGATTGAGCTTGCCTTCTTCATCGTAGCCACTACAATCCCTAGACAACAAACTCCAATTCGATCCTTAGATAGCTAAACTGAAGTTTCAAAGGAGCAGAGGAAACAGGTCCCACCCCCAATAGATAAAGGATGCTCGTTTACCCAATGTTCTACTCAATTTCCTCTACTTTACGCCAAATCCCAGCCTTCCTCTTCGCAACTTCCAGTTTTATCGCATCCACAAGTTATTCATCCTTATAATCAAGAATGGCAAAGGTTAGCCACATACGTCGCAGTTTCCCATCTTACCGAGGTTGTCAGTGAACCAGTGGAACTGAAAAATATCCTTAAAAAAGGCCATTACTACGCTCCTAGGAGAGGAATTCTGGCAAAAAACTAAGGTCTAACTTTTATCCTTCAAAGAAGGCATGGAATGCCATTCTAACACAACATTTCTTACGATTCCAACTGTTACCAAGTCCCCCAGTAATTCGAAAGAATCACCAACACCTGAAACGATGGTAGAAGCCCTAAGTCATAGCATAATAAAAAAAAAACAAGAAAAAGCCGACCAACACAATGACACAGAAATTGATGACTCTTCAGGAAGTCTTTTTTCGGGCAAGGAGGATGTTCAAAGCAAAACCCAAGCAAGAAGACACCCAACAAGAATGCCTGACGACTAATTAATGTGTAACTTTTTGTTTTAACTAATTTATCCCATTCTAATTACATTACTTTTAATTATTCCGATACAGAAAGTAACCAGCACGCGAACCCTATAAGCAGCCCCGATAGTACCTTAACTCATGTTAATTGTAAATATCTTGATATTCTCGATTTTGCTACCAATGTGAAGGAAAAACTAGTCAATAAAAATCCCCTTGATGTTCTTTGTTTCAACATCAGAAGCATCCGGGATAAATGGCTTAAATTTAAAGATTTAATTTTATTTAATGATGTTTACCCTTTTGACGTAATAGAATTAACAGAAAAATGGCTTTAGATTATGATGACACAACTGAATTTTTACTTCCTGGTTACCAAATAATCCATATGTCCAGGAGATAGACTAAGTGTTCTGGGCATATCTCTGGGGGATGTCTTCTACCCACAATTTTTCCCCCCGTAGAGTTGATCCTGTGAGATCAACTTCTACATTAATTAACAACATTTTTGTATATACATCCCTAGGAAATTCCAGCTCTTTTTGTATCTACTTCCCTACTAGAAATTGCAGCTCTGCGAATATGACCCATTTTATCGATTGCCTAAGAACCACTGACTGGTCTGATGTTTTAAATTGTCAAGAGGTAAATTCTGCCAAAACTCCTTTGCAATGGATATCAATAATGTACCAAGTGATTTGCAGATCAACGCGATAGATTTGCAATGTGATAGCACACTTAAACAGCTTTTAAGGAAAAAAAACTTGATGGATTTCTATGGAAGTTTGCCCTCTGAATACTACAAGGATTCAAAAGGTTTGCTCAGCAAATAATTAGTACATGTATTTTCGAGCTAACTTTTTCAATTTTGAATTATCGAAAAAACAAACACTGTTCTCGGTTATCGGATGTGCGTTAAGACGCAGTACTACGCGTCTCTACTACAAAAATACAAGCTAGTGTAAAAAAAATAGCAAGTCAAATGCAACAACAAAAATGTCATTGATTTTATTGATAACAATTAATGTTGTATAAATAATCATTAAGAGTTTTATTTTTAAACCTAAAATAATTCATTACAGTGTAACGAAATGTAACCTAAATGAGGCCCACGTAATATCTCCACAAAGAATTTTGGCCCTTTTCAACAAAAGGTTGCAGACCCGTGCTGTAAACTAATGGCATAAAAGTTTTGATCGATATATGGTATTAAAATAATTTGTCAAATGTAGTGTTATTCCTGAAACATGGTGTCTAAAAAAAAATTGTTTTCTCTACAACAGAAAATTACCTTTTAGAAAATGGTTATTAAAACTTAAGTCTAGTCGAGAGGGAAGAAGTCTTAATAGGGAGAAAAAACTTGTGGTTTCAACATGGAAACTTTTTTGTTATTATGTTATTTGTAAGTCGATATTTTTTTAACTGTGGAATATTTTTTACCACGTTAAATTACCAAAACCTACTGGGCAAATATTATCACCCACCATTTTTGCTAAGGGTCGTAAGACATTCGCCGTTGTTTATTGAGTTTTTTGTTATCTGCTTTTTTCTTTTTGCTGTTTTTTTTTGCGTTTTTTCATCCTTTCCTTCTGTTTCATTTTGATTATTGCCACTGAAAAAGAAGAAAAATATCTCCGCTGCTATTACTAGGAATTGAACTATAAAAAAAAGTCTGTTTTTAATTAAAAGGGCAATGAACTGAAGACCACAACAGTTGAGAACTGGCTGAAGTCAAGATGCCTTATTTCATTTTTCAGCTAACAATCCTCCAAGAAGGTTAAAAAAACTTCAATTGGTTTTGTTTGATTTTAGGCTTTTTATACCTTGCCGTGAAATACTTCGTTGATAAGCATAACTTAGTTTACGCTTATGGGTTCTCCAGGAACAACAAGTCGATTCACATTGCTGCTATCTACTTGCCGCTAACAGCTCCCTGCCTACTCCAAGTGATTATCTGCTATTTTGTATTTATGAATAACGGACCCACATCTTTCGCAATATATTCATGTGTTGGAACAATTGTATAAGCTGTGTGCTTCTACGGTTTGATTTTCCTGTATGGTCAAATTCATAATGAGGTAGTATGTTTCTTTTTTTCCCTTATTTCTTCTTTATTCTCTTGTTTCTTATTTATGGTATATCAGTAATTCGTTTGGGGAGGGGTTAGTGGGGTGATTAAGACTAAAAAGAACTTTATTTCACATTTTAAAGTTACAAATTTGCTTTTTTTAGATTCATGTCCAATAACTGTCATACAATTATAATCAGGAAAATATTGAGCTTTTGTTTAGGATTTTGGACATATTTTTACAGTATCCGATACCCATAGATAAAAAAGTAACTTAACAACCCTCACTCCTTTTGAAGACGCCCGTTTGAGGGATTCTTCTTAGATACACAATTCAGATTGAAAGAGAGAAGGAACAAGAAAGAGAAGTGGATCAAGTAATAAAAGAAGAGTGAAATAGAAACAGTAGGAAATAGGGGTGTCAAATCTTACAATCATTTTTGGAAAGAAAATGACTGAATGGGGATTGCGAATGGCTCAGGGCGACAATGTGTCGGCTATTGTAACTAGAGAAGTAATTGTTAAGTTGGTGTTTAGGCTTGGGAATTGATACACACATACCGACAGACTAAATTTTAAAGGGCTGTGAAATTTTTTGTTTAATTCCCTTTTTTGTTTTCCAAAGTGAAATCCCTCCGCCCATCGAAATTTTGTCCCCAAAGTAAAGCGAAGAGCCTCCGTCTCTTCTTCTGACTGATCTAGTCAGATGAACTTGTTGTTGGAGATCAGGGTTGGAAGATGTCCAATGCTCCCAAGCTATGTTTGGATTTATAGGGATTTCCTGCTCAATTGGTGGAATAGCTAAGGTAACTGGGTGCCAACAGTCTTGGGGAATCACTTTCTGGTCAAGTTAATTCTTAAAAAACATTTTATGGACATTGAAGAATTGCTGATGGCTAATACTACTATGATCTTTGGAGTAGGCGGCTTGATTCATCCTTCGAATGTATTAAAAAACCAAAAATTACTCTTTCTTACTACCCGAAAAAAAAATTGATTTTTCTGAAACTACAAATAAATTACTGGGTGCTCATGATCTGTTTTGTAGCTTATAATATAACCTTAACCCTTTCCGACGAAGTGGTTCCAACGTGAAACCACCTTTTTTTTATTTTTTTACCGTATGTGGTGAAAATAATAAACCACTGGTCTAGCATATGCCTAGCAACGCTATCTGAAGGGCAAAATTATATGGGCAGCCTAATTGACACCTAGTGAGGTGACACCTAGTATTTAGATTGGACCACGTGCTGTTTTTTAATAAAAAGTAAGAAAGTTTAAAATACTTGGAAATAGTAGTATCTTTAATATTGTTTTCCTGTCAATTTGTTCTTTGTGAAGTAGAGTACAAGTTAGTAGCATCACAGTTTCAGATATGAACCATGATAAGGAGATATTGGAAATGAGAGGCTGGTCATCCCCAATGACCACCTTGCAGCATATGCTAGTTTTTTTTGGCGTGGTTTGAGCTTGAGACCACTTCAGCAGCTCGACAAAAAAATGAAACTCGAGCAATTTCCACAAAACTGAGTCTAGCATCTAAAATCTTAAAATAAATTTGCTCATTTTTATTTTTTAATTCTAAATTCTTGATCTGATTGACCACATCGTATTTCAAACAAACTTCTAAGCTACTCAGAAAGGTGTTTCGTTCACCCAAATTACTCGAGATGAAATGAAAGTTTTTTTTTAGCAATAAGTATGCTTATGGGTGTCAGACAGTACCATCTTATTGAAATTTCTGGTCAAGTCATGATGAACTTAGAGATAATTACATCTCTGGACTGATGAATATAAGCCGTTTCAGCTGGCTTCTTGCTCATGTTAATCTCAATAACAATTTGATATTACCTCGGAAAGGAAGTGACAACTATGACAAACTCTACAAGATCAGGCCTCTGATTGAAGAACTACGCTCAAGCTTTTGAAAGATTTAAAAGCCTACCAAAGAGCAGGCCGTCGACGAAAGCATGCTCAAATTCAAAGGACGCATTACTTTCAAACATTATATGCCTATGAAGCCCATAAAACGAGGCTACAAGATCTGGGTCAGAGCAGACACGCACGGTTTCGTTTGTGATTTTTAGGTCTACACCAGGAAGTTATCTGACTCTAGAGAGTTTGGACTTGGAGAAGGAGTAATTATCGATCTTACCACGGGATTGGAAGGCAAAAATTATCACATTTATTGTGACAATTTCTTCAGTTCAGTAAACCTCATGGAAAAAGGAAGAACAACAAGCTCTACTGCTGTGGTGCAGTTCGGGCAAACCGTAAAGGTCTTCCCAAACTCAAAGCCGAAAAAGAGCTGAAACGAGGTGATTCGGACTACGCTGTGAGTTCAGATGGAATCTTTTGTGTATAATGGAAGGACAAATGATGTGTACAACTTCTTTCGACGATTCATAAAGGAAGAGAAGTAACACGGATCGGTAGGAAGGAGAAAGATGGATCTATTGCCCAAGTCACATGCCCAAACGTGGTCGTCGAGTACAACAAGTTTATGGGATGCGTCGACAAAGCTGATATGTTGAAGTCTCAATGGGATTGACAGAAAAAGCAGAAAGTCGTGGCACCGCCTACTGTGGCACTTCATAGACATTACAACGATCAATGCCTTTGTCTTGTTCAAGTTGTCCACTATACCAGATGCTAACAAGATCATGTTGAAAGACTTTAGATGTCGCATTGTTACTGGTTTGGTTGGAAGTTATTTGTGCAAAGGTGAGAGAGGTCGGGCATCCAGAAAATTGAAAGTTTTCCCCAAATTCAAGCCTTACGTTCCTCCATAAAAGAGATTGGATCAATAAAAAACACTTACCTGTTCAAGCTACATCAAGAAGATGTGCTCAATGCAGTACAATGATTGAACCCCATCGCACAAAATAGCCATGTTCAGTTTGTAACGTTCTATTGTGCATGAATTACACAAAGAACTGCTTTAGTTCTTTTCACTAGAAGTGAGGTTTTTTCTGCACATGTTTCAAAGTGGTCTCTACCAGACACCACCTTATATTTCATTTCATAGTTGGAATAAATTTTTTTTAGTTCAATATTTGTCGATTTCTAAGCCCAGAGACACAGGAAACGTAAAAAAAAGCGAAATTTTCTGACGATTTCATAATTCGTGCCGGAAAGGGTTAAGATTCAGTATTTTACATTGTTAACATTAAGACCACGTCACAATATTAATGGAAAACACTAAAAGGTTTCTGTATCAAGTGTATCCTACGCTGATGTTTTTAGTCTTTAAAATTTTTATTTCATTTTTACTTTCTAGTGTGTTCAAGGCAAGTTTTTTTTATGTATTTAGAGATAAAAAAGTATTTTTCTTAAAAATTTATTCTCTTTGGTAAAATTGTTTTGTTCTTTAGTAAATCTTGTTTCCGAATTTGGCCCTTCATACCTCAAAAAATAATCATGGATCTAGACTTGTTAAAAGAACGTTATGTATTTTTTCCTGTTTTCAACGTATTGTTTATCTATGAAACTGTGAACAAATCATTTTAAACGTAATTTGGTAGATGGACAAAACTAAATTGCAGCTATTGAATAAGCTGAAAATTGTTGTCTTATATTGAAGCATGAAAACAGTAATACTGCAGACTAAGAACCTGCAAAAACTTGCCGTGGGAACGTAAGCATTAAAGTTTAGGTTTCTTATAAAACATGCCGTTACGTAACCAGTGTAATGGTCTAACTTACCCTGAAAAGCCAATATACTTCTGCGATTGAACCCATTAATCTCAGTCTATCCATTAATTGGGGAGGATTTATGATATTGCGTCGAAATTTTCTATTTACGTAAACAGTCTATTGGTCTAACTTGCTCTGAAAAGCCAATATATTTCTGTGACTGAGCCCATTAATCCCAGTCTATCTGTTAACTGGACAAGATTTATGATATTGCGTATCTAAAAGAATGATGAAAAATTTCTGTAAAGTATGAAATCTTTCCTTTTTTTAAATTTCCGAAAAAGCATTTCATTGGGTAGATAAACCTGAATCTCACCTCTTGAATTATTTTATGTTCTTATTTTTCTTAAGTATTTTATACAGTTATACTATTAAATCCATTTAACATCAATGGGTTGTTTCGCTTGTTGAAGTATTTAATTTTTCGTTTTTAAATGTCATTAAGTATTTTATTTACTCTTCAATTTTGGGGGAAATAAATAAAAAAAATATTTAAAAGTTAAATTTCCTAGGTCATAATGTGCATTTTTTTTTAGGAAATGTCCACTGAAGATCAATAAGAGCTAAAAGTATAAAATAGAGCCGTAAGTGTAAAATTAAATTTTCTAGGCCATAATGTGCATTTTTTTTGTTTAGGAAAAGTCCACTGAAGATCAAAAAGAGCCCAAAGTATCGGAAGTGAGCCAATGTTCGGCAGCGAACGAACGGGGCAGCGAATGGTAGTCGGGGAATGAACGGGGCAGCGAATGGAGGTTTTATTCAGGGTAGTGATTTTTGTGCAATTGATATTCCCAGTGAAGAAGCTAAAGAAAAGTCCACCGAAGATCAAAAAGACCCCAAAATATCGGTAATGAACCAATGATCCAGGAGCCTATTGTTCGGCAGCGAATGGGTGTTTTATTCAGGGTAGTGATTTTTGTGCAATTGATATTCCCAGTGAAGAAGCTAAAGAAAAGTCCACCGAAGATCAAAAAGACCCCAAAGTATCGGTAGTAAACCAATGTTCCAAGAGCCAATGTTCGGCAGCGAATGAACGGGGCAGCGAATGGTGGTTTTATTCAGGGTAGTGATATTTGTGTAATTGATATTCCCAGTGAAGAAGCTGTGTATAAGAGAGCTTAGTTGTGCATCTGGACAAAAATTTTAATTCCATGAGGGAAATTTATTTTTATGACTTGTGAAAAGGATTGTTCAGTGTATGCCTTTTATTTACTCGCTTGTAGCGTAAACTGATATCACTCAATCCATGGACATAACTGAAAGAAATTAATTTAAGTAGACAGAATTGCTAATAGCCTTAACAAGGATAAGAGGATATACAACATATTTAATTATTATAAAATTTTTACCATTCTAATTTAGTTAAACATGTGTCTTCGAGTTTTATATACACATAGATGCTGCTTTATAAATATTTTATGGAGTAATTTGCTTAAAAAATTGTCTTGGTGACCATTTATGTTTTTGACTTTTCAATGGCCCTTAAAGTCGGATGCATGTGCAGATGAAGAGGGGGGGGGTTGGTTTTAGTCTTATCATGCGGGCTTCTTTTTTGTAGTGTGTCTTATTTGATCAGTTTTCTTTAAATTAAACAATGTGTCAACTTAGCACGTAAATGAAAATGCTCCTTAAACTGAATTGTTGAAGGAAAATTTCATGATAATTAGGTTCCTTTAAAAAAAATCGTTTCACTGTGAAGCCTAATGCCTGCATAATTAGTGTTATTATTAATAGTTGTTTATAGCCAAAGAAAACTGAAGGTAAAATAATTAAAGAATAGTCAGACAAAAATAATAAAACATAACCTATTTCAAGAACATGTAGTTCTTCCTGAAACCAAAGGATCCAGTCTATCTTACTTGCGTTGTTTTAGTGACCAACCGATATTGACTTTTCGGTAACAACAAAAACTTCAATGAAGTTAGTCATGTCATTTTTCCAGAAAATTGGTTGCTCTACACGTGGTAATCCTCTACAAGACCCAAGCCTGAGTCCAGGGGCGGGGTGATACTGGGTTTGAACCAGTTATTTCTGACTCATAAAAACATCAAACAAGATTTAAAAAATTGGAATGTGCATTTTGTTAGCATAATAATGCTAATTATTACAATAGCCGGGTGGCCGGGATACAATGGCCGGGTGACTATTTGATATTTAACATATGATATTAATTTGATATGTGTGCCTGTCTTATCGCTTGAACTGCCGTGATGAACGTATGTGATTGTTTTTTTCTTTTTTATGCTAGTGATATGAAATTTAAGCGTTTATTACTGTAGATTCTGTGATAAATATGTATCCAAGGCTCAAGGCCGTATCCAGAGGCGTGTTAAGGGTTTGAACCCTCCTGCCTCCTGAAACATGTGCCTGACTCGTAAAAACATAAGAAAATTGAATATAAACAAATGGTCGATACGATTTTATTTTTTTTTGGGAAATACATCCCCCAAAATAAATCTTGGATACGTTCTCATCCTTAATAGATGCTACTATACAAACAGAATTTTATACGTTTGATATTCATATGATACATTTAAGTACTAGGTTAGTTTCTACTTTTGTACACGTTAAGTAATAAAAGGTTGTTTACTTACAACTGGTGATATTCTCAAGTTTTACTGGTTTCTATATATTATTTGATTTCTTTGTAGTTTTTATATTTTCAGTACCTTTGAAAACGTCTGCAAAATTAAGGCCTAAAAACAAAAAAATATAATTTGGCCAATAAATTACTAAATATTTAGAGGACCCAGTTAATTACATTCTAAAAACTACTTAAATCCTCTGCACATAAAGAAAAAACAATTAAATACACAAATATAAAAAAAGTAACATAAATATTTAAATGTTTTTCTACCTGATTATTGGCACAGTATATTCAACAGCAGTTTTAATGTCTTCTAATTTGAGGATTTTGAGCTACAAAATTAACAATTAATTTTTTTTCGTATTTGTTTGTTTTCAGTTGTTTTTTTTCTCTTTTTTTTAATTTTTAAAATACAAAAGAAAACTAAAAAAGGGCGTTATTCAAAATCTAGGGATTTTCGCCCTTGGTATTACCTTAGAGGAAGAATTGATTGAAAACTATCATCCCTACTCTACTTACGCTTGTAAATATTTGACGAAAATCAAAGGAATCGTTGATATTAACAGAAGTCATGAGAACGATTACTTGTGCATCGTCATTACCAGGTTTTCTGATCTCTCGAAATTTTTCAAGTAATATATCTATTGGTTTGCCTCACTAACAGAGCAGACATAAAAGTTCATTCTTTTAGCTGTATTTGTTTTTTCCGAAATTTCCTAGATTAGAAATAATAATAAAAATATCTTTCAGTTGTAAAAAGCTTTATATATTTCAATTCGTAAGCTGTGCTTTCAACCACTAACTACTGGGTGAAAAAAAAGTCTTGTTAAGATCAGACAGCCTCTTCTGTCGAATGTTTTGATAATGAAACTTAAGTTTTGGATATATTTTTGGTTAGCTTCTTAAAAAAATTAGAGAGAATTAATGATATGCTACTTTAAGTTCTTCAATTCCGCTTTGATTACTAATAAGCTATTTATATAGGGAGGGGCGGCAAAGTGGACGAAATTTTTAATAGCAGCCGAGAAAATGAAAACTGCCAAAAATATGGTGTTCTTTTAAAGAGAATAAACTGTAAAACTCAATGTGCAGTTAAGCTTGTCGTGCAGAATTCAGTTATATTTATTAAAATTGTTCACCAATATATACTGCATGCATTTGGAATGCCCCCAAAAGACATTTTTTCACGCCCTTCCATCCAAAATACAGAAAGCTACAATGTTTACTTAAAGTACCAAGGACACCAAAATGAAAACATATTTAGCCCTCTTAATCTATTTTAGATCTATTCATACCTGAAAATCCGGGTTTCCTACGAGTTTTTGTTTAGCTGCTATAAGCAATTTTAGTTAGAATAAATTCGCAAAACAGTGTTGTCAATAATAAAACAATGATAAACTGCGGAGCTGGATAATATTAGCGGAAACTAATTCCTATGAATCCAACAGTGTCTTTCATCTGTGAAAATTCAAATTTACAAAATCTGTTGATTGTTATATATATTAGTGAAAATACATTTTGTGAAAAAATATGACCTCAAGCTCAGAAAGTGACTATTCTGATGTGTCAGAAAAGATTTTTGATGATGACCAATCACTAGATGGTATGCAAGATACCATTTCAGGATACTTGTTCAAGCTAGACCCCGACGCAGCGCCGGCGGATCGTCCGAACGCCATCGACGAGAGGCCCGATTGGACGCCGCTGAAGTGTCGTAACGCAGCCGGCGTGCCGCAAGCACGCCACCGCCGACAGAAGCGGCGGCGTTCGGTCGACTTTAAATTAATTTTGCGGCCACTCTTTATTGCGTCAACCGCAAATTCGGAGCTTTTTCTTCTCGTGTAGTTTAGTATTTCGATTTTCCTCATTAGAAATCAAGCAGGGCTTAAACTATCCCCAAATTTTCGGGTATTTCCCCGAAAATCTATGCGTCACCCCGAACAAAAATTTGGTTCCCCGAATCCCCGAAAACCACGCAATCACGGTGCCACCCCTAGCGATTTATCACCAGTGAATTTCCCTGCCAAATATTACTTGGTATACCATAATTCTTCACGACTCTCTTGTTCATTAATTTTCGTCTCTTTTGTTACTTTGCATAAAAAACAGACTGATGCAATAAGCAATATACACAGTTCTTCATATGCTGACAAAAAACAGGATCGTCTTTATGAAATGAGTTTAAATCCTTTCGAATGCAGTTTCCCAATCGCTATTTCTTACATCGTTTGTAGTCAAGAATTTTATTTTCAGGTTGAATCCCAAAAAAATTTTGTGACAAAATTTAGCTATAGACTAAGCTATGTACAAGGTTTGGGAACTAAAGATTGAACTGGAAGTTACCTCAAAAATATGGTTCATAAATAAATTGTAAATTATTGCCTATAGGAGGGGGATAGGGGGCTATCATTTTTAAATGATAATACCTCATTTTTTTTATTGAAAGCGGAGATGCCAAAAAGATAGTTATTTTTTTCATTTAAAGTGGAGACAGAAGAAAATGATATCAAATTCCCTGGGAAACCATTAAAATATTTTGATAGACCCAGGTCCCCCCATTAGGACTTGTTCATTGTCTTGGGTATTTTGCGATTTCTCATAGGCTACTGGCCTAATTTGGCTTTTGTGTGTGCTCCCTTTTAATTGTATTCTTTGGATCTTATTGAATGCCATGGCGAATCTATGACTCAGTTTTCCAATAATTTGAGGTATATCTGAATAATTTTGACATTTTTGTTGCTGTTTTTGTACCACTTTACTCATACCCTCAATTTTTTTCAAGGAACACTAAGCTTTTTAAAGTTATTTTGCGTGTTTGTTTGAACCATATAGTGACCTAGTTAATTATTAAGTAACTTATTTTTCTAATGAAACCTGAGACGGTATCCTATTAATGTGGTATCCAGAGGGAGGGGGGAGGGAAGTATTACATTTAAGTGATAATATCTCAAAATTTTCTTTATTGAAAGCAGGTATCCAAAAAGTTATTTTTTTTAATTTAAAGCAGAGACGGCATTTTATCAAGGCGGTATCCAGAGGGGGGGGGGTAGTGAGCTATAATATTCAAATCATAATACATTGATTTTTTTTTGAAAGCAGGGGTGCAAAAAAGATTTTTTGAAAGCAGGGGTGTGCTTTTTATTTAAAGCCCAGACGGTATCATATCAAGATAGTATCCAGAGGGGGGGGGCATAGGGATCTATTATATTTAAGTGATAGTACCTTGATTTTTTTATTGAAAGCAGGGATGCCAAAAAGTTGAAAAGTTGACAAAAATTAACAAGATTTTCGTGAGTTATACTTGATAAAACCCTTGCATGGTTTTATCGCCCAAAGGGAAAGGGACATATGCGTCCTACTCGTTTTTTTCTTATTGATGAAACGGGTTTAATTTGAAAACATTCATTCATAAGTACCAGGCAGATTCACACTAAAACGAATTGGTGTGACGAAAGCGATATCGACATCCCCACCTAACGTTGCGCTCGAGTGACAATGGCGCCCTTGGTCCAGTACCCAAGTTACATTCAAAGGCCAGGTCTAAATAAAAGCTTTCAATTAGGGAGGTTCAAGGAGGAGTCTTTGAAAGTCTTATGACCTCAGGGTGCCAGATGTCGCAACGTTCTTACGTATCTACAGTGGTTTAAAAAATTCAATCACCCCAGAAATGATTACCAAAAATATGCACAAATATAACAAATGTAACATTGGGAATATTATGACACTTTTTTCAAAGCTTTGACGAAAAGCAAAAAGGCTAAATACCCCTAACTCCGCTTGAAAGCTATTTTAAAAAGAAACTCTTTGGAGATTTCCGTGGAAATGACCATAGCAGAAGCTTTGAGCCGGGGTGGGAATCAAAGAGGAGTCTTTGAGTATTGTGACCACAGGTGACTTATTGTTGCGACTTTCTTAAATTTGGTAATTTTTGTGAGCATTTGGAAATCAAAGCTTAAGCTCAATAACTAATACTAAGTGTCCTATCATTTTGCTTGGATTAAAAGTGACGAACTAGGATGAAAATCGCAACATCTTCCTGGAGCTACTTCAGTCTGCATATTATTTCATTGAGTTACATTTAAAACAGTTGAGCTTTTCATTTTTTTACCAGAAAATAGCTGGCACTAAATTTTTCTTCATACCAAATAAATCATTAAGTGTTTTTTGTTTCATTGTAATTGAAGTGTTCTCATGTGAAGTGTTCATCATGTATTTTTCAATTTAATAAATTTACTCCTTTAAGATGCAGTTTATAATTTGACTGATATTAGATATTTATCAATTTATAATTTGAAATGAATCCCCAAAAGAAAAAACGAATCATATCCAAACGAGCAGCCAAAAGCAATAAAAAAGCAGCAGTTCAGCCTTAGCTACATGATATACATTCTATAAAGAAGCCAAAACAAAATTTAAATGCATTTTTTTTTAAATTGTTATTAAAAACCAGTTTTTAATACAAGATGTCTTTTTAAGAATCCAAAAGAACAAAAAAAAAAAACAATCAATATCAAAGTCGCCCATTTCAACTGTTTTAAAGATGATAGGCAAAGGGCATTATGAAAAAATTAAGCTTCTAAGTTCAAAGCTATATTCAAAGTTTTTACCGAGATAACTGACGAATTTTGTGATACGGTATTTGAAGTTTTGTGTGCAGTAATGCACGACGAAAAAAACTACTAATTTTGATAATTATTTATGTTAAGAATACATAGCTAATAGATACTTCAACTATTCGTATTATACCAGGGTTCTGAAACGCCACAGGAATTTCGTTTCTACCAGATTTCTACTTTTCTTGATGAATAACGACCAGTTTCCAGCCAGAGACTTGCGAATTTTTGAACTCATGAATAGGCTCGAATCTGTTGTAAATTTAAGCTGTGATTTGAGAAAGACTGATGAAAACATTGATGTTTGCGATCAACATTGATCGTGTCGGCGGCGCGCCGCCGACCTCTTACCGGCGGCATGGCGTGCTGTTTTTGACCCCACCGCCACCGGTCTTCCTTCATCGGCGCGGCGCCGGGGTCTAGTTCCAGCCTCTTGTGACACCCAATGTAGCTTCTCTTGTTGTCCAAGATCATAGCACAATTCCCGAGGAGCCGAGAAGTTCATTTGAAGATTCATCATCATGGTAAGCAATAGAATAAAAATGCTTCATTTCATGTAGATTAGCCTATGCCTAGCCTATAGAAATGTAGGTAACCAAGGCCTATTTCACAATTAGTTTCAATAGCTTACAAAGGAAAGGCTATAGTTTTAGAACACCTTTATATTAGTTTTGTGCTATCACCCTTTATAAAGAAAAACTATAAAATTCTTTAGACTGGACCACTTCAAAAAAGATAAATTTTCTGATTAGCCGAATTTAATATTAAGATGGTCTGGCCTAAAAAATAGACACACGTTTAGTCAGAATTCCATTGTCAATCCATATATAGCTAAATTTATCAACTTCAAAGTCTATTAACTATAATAATTAATTTATTATGAAGCAACTAAGTAAGAGTTTTTTATTCAGGCTCCTCACTAAACAAAATATAACCCAGTTGTGCTGATGATTTGTATCTAGTAATTATGTCAGTGATTCCAATTCTCAAAATGTAAATGGGGCAAAAATAACCAGTTATCCATGATAAAATAAAAAGTAGCAAAATAGAAATAAGAAGGTATTTTTCAAAGTCTAACTGAGGCAACTGCTCCCCCCTCAGATAATTGGCACCCCAAAATTATGTGGTCTAATTCCGAATTAGAATAAACAGTGTACATTGGCAAGTACAAACAATACAATAATATATTGTATATGATTCATAATACAATGATATGTATTACATAATAACAATGACAGATAATGATCTAATAGTATTGCTTTATTTTATCAACGTTTGTCATTCAGAGAAGCCATGACTCTCTAATTTTGTTCTTAATATAATTCCTGTTTTTGTTCCATCAAAAAAATTTTTTTTTACTGTTCTAATATCTGGGCAACATGCAAGAATGCAACTTGAGAAAAGCCAAGATCAGATAACATTACCCAGTAATTTCCTATCTTATGCTCTATAAACAAGGGGTTTCTCACTCCAGGAACTATATTTAAGCTATAGTTTTTTGGGGTTTAGGAGGAAAAAAGGTACCTAGGTTAGTTTAGGTTATGTATTTATTATATGCTAAGCTTTACCCCACCCCCCTAAAGTGAAAATATACAGCCAAAACTTGTTTCTTAACTATTATATTTTTATCCTATTTTGTTTTATTTCACTAGCATTAACCAAACTTCACTTCTTGCATGTTCCCCAGATATTAGAACAGTACCTTTTTTTCTTGCATTGCTTTAGTATAACAGTGTGACATCCTTTTCACTAGTAAATACCCATAATTTTTAGAAGGCCTATAGGATATATATTCTGAAAATTCAATCTATTATTATTATGGTTGCTGGTTTGCCTGTGAGTCCAGGCAATTTGATGTTCATATGTTAATTCTAAAACTCAGCTGCCCTTGTCTGAGACTATAGGCAGGCAGACCTTATGTCACGTGTTCACCTGCAAATCCAGGCAACTTTTTGGGTCAAACAATTTTGAATGAATTTTGTGTTAGTGTAACTGTCTGAGCTTATAAACTGGGTTGCCCGTCTAAGACTTTAGGCGGGTGGACCCTATGTCACTTGTTTGTACACAAGGCCAGGGAACTTTTCAGTCAACCAATTTTCAATTAATTCTGTTTTAGTGTAACTGTCTTGGCTTATAAATTGGGTTGTCTGACTGAGGACTGCAAGTCCAGGTGACTTAGTGGTCATGTTAATCCTCAAACTTGGTCAAACTGACTTAGACTCTAGGCGGACAGGCCTACTTGGAAAGTCTACTTGAGTTACAATAGAGATGACTAAGATTTTTGGGTTGACTCATAACAGACAATGTCTACTGAACTTGCTGATGAAGAAGAATCCTAAGCCTAATTTTCCTGGCCATATAAATTCTCAGGTAGGTTGACTAAGTTTTAGGATTGACAAGTGACCACCAAGTTGCCTGAACTACAATTTGAACTATGAAAAGCCATCTGTATGTTTTTGTTGTTTTCTTTATGTATCAGTGGGGTAATGTAATATCTTTTGTATGAGATTTTAGTGGATCATACATTAATAAGAAAACCAAAAAGTATTCTGTATAACTTTATTCATGTTTCTCCATAATAATTTGATGTTTAAAAAGTCATACAGAAGACTTTATATCATTCTCCATGCTTAAAGGAAACACAATATTGTCTATTGTTTGACTTTATAGTGCTTTCTATATAAGAATAAATGACAATATTGGTTGCTTAGAGTATAAAGAACCAATGACTTTAATAGTCAAACAGTGCTCACCCAAGTAATTTGTATATCTAATATAAAAAAAAGCATAAAAGGTATATGCTACTATTATATAATAACTATGAGGTAGATTTATATCAAAATATTCAAGCAAATCAAACAGCCTGCTATGTGTCTTACCTTAGCCTACATAAGGTAGGCTATTAGTGGAGGTCATTAAGTGGAAGAGAATGAAGAGAAATCTTGGGTATCGCTTTGGTAAGACACTTGGAAAGTACGTACCTAGTGGCAAATCCTTTTAATATCTGAAGGGAGTTACTTCACCAGGTGCAGTTATTACCCAAGTGAGAGAACTGATAACGTCGTTGGAAGAGACAATTGTAGTAGTGCAGTCGTCTGAAGAAGATAGTGACGGAAGTGAAAGTTCCAAAATCTCGTCAAGTTCCAGTCAAAGTTCCAGGATCTCGTCAAGCAAGGTGTGACACTGTGTCTCTCGGGAGGCTTTTCAGATCGGATGAAAGTTGCGAAATTGTCAGCAAATGTGAGTGCAGAAGATTACGAAGAGCGTCTCAGCACAAACCATAAGGAAGCGGACACAAGAATAATTTTACATGTCCTTGATGCTCTAGGGAGAAACTTCAAGGAGATTGCTGTGCTAGCAAATGACACTGACATAGTTGTTGGACTTCTGTATCACTGCTGTCAGCTATTTGAAAAGAAGGAGCTGGTTGGTCGTGCCATATATGTGAATTTTAAGAAGTATTCTGCGCCAATTCACCAGCTTTGTGAAGTCCTGCCGAACAGTTTGCTCACTTGCCTGCCAGTCTATGTTGCCACAGTCACAGGTTTCCTGTGAAACTTCACAGGTTTTTTCGATGGTCACAGGTTCACAGGTTTTTGCCGCTGAATGGTAGAAAGTCACAGGTTTTTGTGCTAAAGGCTCCTAATGTGACCTAATATTCTGCTAAAAGTTGAATTTTGTAGAGCTCACATTTTCAAATTATTTTTAGTGATTTTGAGACGACATCTATGTATCATAAATCT
This sequence comes from Artemia sinica, assembly GCA_027921565.1. Lineage (NCBI taxonomy): Eukaryota > Metazoa > Arthropoda > Branchiopoda > Anostraca > Artemiidae > Artemia > Artemia sinica. Next base: position 72,438 of record JAPEVW010000023.1, on the reverse strand, counting down.
AAAGCTTCATCACATTAATCACAAATGACAGCCATGGCCATTTTGAAACAATCACTTTGAATTGAATTGAAAAAGACGATAGGTCGGACTGAAAAGGTTTTTATTTTATTGAATTTTTTCCCTGTATAAACCAATTTACAGAAATTATCTGTCTGTTATTAGATTGTAAAAAGTGTCTTTTAAGCTTCTTTTATTAAGTTTTTTAAGCTGCTGCCTCAGCAGCATCTAAAACCTTGTCAGACTGGTTAGTCTTTTGTGCATGATACAATACACTAAATTACCAATAGTCCAAAGAGGATTGGAGAAGTTCATGACCACCAGAAGTTCACTAAAATTGAAGTGAAACAGTTGCTATCGGTGGTTTCTACGAAATGGCTCAGCTTTGAAGCTTACATCAGACGGCTATTAGAAACCTGGAATGCCTTGTTATTGTTTTACGGTGGTCCTGCGTTTGGCGAGGGCACTGCAGACAAGGCGAGCAAGGAGAAGGCACTCAAAATATACAACGCTTTAAACAATCCTGTCACGAATGCCTCTCTCTATTTTCTTGCCCACGTTCTTGGGATTACCAACTCCCTAAACACTGACTTTCAGAGCAGTGACACAAGAATCCGTTGGCTGGTGAGCATCTTCATTACGACGTACGCAATATTACTTCAAATGTTCATAAGAAAACGCCTGATACTGGTAGCGAAATTAACTTTCTCCATAGATCTAGTTCCCGCGAAATATCTTGAACTGGATGACATGAAATTAGGCACCAATACCGATTGTTACCTGGAGGAACGCGGATCAAGGATTGCTGAGGACTCACTCAAAGCCTTTAAGGTCAGCTGTCTGAGGTTCTGCAAGCAGATGAGACAAAGAATAAGCTGGGAAGATCCAATTTCGTCCGATCTTAAGATTTTGGATCCCTGCGTTGCACTCGGATCTGAAGAGGTGTTCATTATTCGCATTCTCGTGCACTTTTCTACGTTTCTGGGAAGCGATGCAACGATTGTAGAGCACAAGAGAGAAAGCATTGACCGTCAGCTGCAAGAGCTCAGGTTGAGCCGAGCTGATCTTGGTCAAGATCTGGTCGACCAACCATCTGGTTCCTCGAAAAGTATTTTGCATCTAAAGAACGGTATTGGCGAAAAAAAGTTAGCTGATCTGTCGATCTTTATGTTGCACCTCTGTTGTCTTCCCCATAAAAGCACTGCTGCAAAGCGACAGTTCTCTTTCCTGTCGCATATGAAAACGAGACTGCGTAACAAGCTGAACACCGGGACAGTTAGTGCATTGATGATGACCAAACAGTTTGTTGGTAAAGCCGCTTCCTGGACTGTTCCAAGTGATCTACTGGATAAGGCTATCAAATGGAGAGAGGCAGTTTGTAATAAAGAAGATCCTCGTTGTGCTGAACCTGACAGCTCACACTCCGACACTGAATAGACTACTGACTTTGATGGGGTGAGTACTTCAAGTTCAAGTTCTTTATTAATCAATAAAAAAATTTTTTGACAAAACTATCAAATTAATTACCCACAGTGAGAATTCCTTCCCATGTACACCCCAATCGTCTAAATTCGTCTTGGTAGCGTCACGTGCTAGAGGCTCGAATGCTGATATGAGGAAAGCATACTTGAAACATTTTTGACCTGTTTCAAAACAGATCCGCTGGACACCTTTTCAACCTTCTAGATTTGGATTATATTTGAAAACTGTATCCCTCTCACCACCACCCCCTCTTAAAATAAAATCTTTCTTAAATTTACAAATATTCACACTTAAATTTTCAACTTAAAGAACTACAGAGCCGCTCCCATTTTCGTTAAAGTTCTCGAGATGCGCAATAATTTGACCTACCCACTCGCAAAAAACACCCTCAAAATTTTCTAAATTCGGATAGATCAAACGCATCTCGGTCATACAGAGTGCTATTGTAATGTTAAAAAAAATAACATTAGCTCCACTCCACTTGAATTTTTCTCCTTTGCTCAGATTTTTGTCAGTTACTCTGTTTTCTCTCTCCACATATATGTACAACTCTCCTCTTGTTCTCAATAATATTTTGCATATTATTTCCTTTTGCAGTAATATGTCTTTTTTACTAAGAGAAAAGCTGTTGTTTCTTTGTTCTGGAAGAAAAGAAGTCAACATAGGCCATTTCGGCCAACCCTGATACTTTTTTTGTAGATAATGGTTTCGGCAGTGGATGGCCTGATTATTTAATAGGTGATATTTTGTAGGGGTACCAGTTTTGCAATAGTTACGAGGGGTTTCAATTTTAAAGTATAGGGGGGGGGAGGGCAAAATTGATATATACAAAATCTGGAGGGCAATTTTGCATATATTTTCAGAGAAAATATCGCTAAAGATATTTTTTTAATTTATAGAGGGAGGAAAATACAGGAGGGTCAATTGCTCCCTCTCAGCATCGAAACTACTGGCATCTCAGCTTGTCCTTGTGCGTTTATAGTAAGGCTTGTTTATATGTAAATTGTCCACCATAAATTGATCGGAAAAATAAGTTGCTCAAAACGGACAACAAAAAAAAGTCAAAATTATATAAAGATGGAATGGCTTATTTTTGAAGAAGCTGAAATTGTGTTAATCCATTTTTTTCATTTGTGGATTGTTTTTTTCCCAGAAGGATAGGATTTACCTTCTTAATGAATTGAATCGAGGCCCTTATTTCCCTTAACCATCTCCGCTGACACCTCTATTAACAGCCACAGGATTTTTCCTTTTTTCAAATGACCTCTCTTAGTTTTTTCCAACACTCAGGTCTTCAACGACACAATTTTTGCCCTGGGATGCCCGTTTGGAAATGATTTTGTTTAATAAATAAAACTGTATATTATTTCCAGCTAGAACACCTTTGTTTTGGCCAGATCCTATCATTACCTCGTGTGATCAGCCATCAGCCTGATCCAAGAGATGGTTTCACCGTAAGCGTTTTCATCATGGCGTTCGTGAGTAGAAAGGCCTTATTGACTTGTGACGGGCACCCCTGCTGCCATCTACAATTTAGTCTAACTCCGTACGAACCCCAAATATGGGCATGGAATCCCCAGGGAGAATGATTGCATAATCGAAGTGGGTCAATGACCTAAATTTCCAAAGGTCGATTTATTTGTTGTTTTTCTCAGATGTCAACAGTAATTTATGACTATTTTATGGTTTTTGTCAGTTAGTATGGAAAAACAGTATTTTTCTCACTTTGATGGATGTTTTCTGGATTATTGAGTCTAACGGGGACAGAGTCAATGACCTCTTCTTTCAAGATCTTGTTTTGTTGTTGTTTTGGCCAAGTGCACACTCGGGACGAATGTTATGATCCTTCTCAGCCAATCAGCGAGTCGGTTACATCTCCTTTCTCAGCCAATCAGATGCTCACTTACATATGGTTTTCCCCGTTACATAACAATTCATCCTTGAGATTTCGTATATAACAGACATGCATTGTGATTAAACTATCAGAAATTATTGTGACACAGTTGAAAGAACAAGAATGGATATTTTTGATGAGCTTGAAGCATTGGCAACCTCAATTTACCATTTAAGTTCTGTTTTAGTACATTTTTATTTTCAAAATAAAATTATTTTCCTTGGTCACTCTCCAGTATATCTTAGTCCCCCCTCCCCCCAAACACCACCATGCTCTTTTTATACTCGCTAGAAAACATAATATATGTTCTTTTTACCCTCAAAACCTAACCCCTCCCCCACTGTTTTACAACGATAATTCTCGCAATAGAAATAATTCTCTTTCTCGATAAATTTTGGCTTTTCTGTATTGTAATCTTTTCTCTAACTGAGACATCCGTCGCTCTGTGGTTATTAACCCGCTCTGTTTTGACATAATGCTCTGCGTGAGGTTATAATGAGTTTGTCCCCCTTTTCCTGTATATTTACGATAGCGGCGGCCAAGTCAAAGAACTGTTTCTCCGTCAAATTAAAACACTTTCAGACAATCGCAATAATTAAGCGCAGGCCTATGCAATCTCTATTTGCTGGAGAACCGGTGAAACGAGTTATTTTCAAATTAAGGTCTAACAATATATTTAGGACATTGCTGAAAGGGGGGGGGACATGGGAGGGAGGGGCAAATGCGTAAGAATTATGGTTTTTAACTTTGATATGCAAGGCTAGAAAGAAAAGTCTTTAGGAGTTGCATGAAGCTTATGCGTAAATTGAATAGCATTTTAACCTATGTTTGCAAAATTTAGGCCTATAGGATTGTAAAATGGAAACAAAACTGTTTCTTCACATAAAAAGTAAGGGGGGGGGGATTCGTTGTGTAGACAAGTACACCATTTGACAAGAAAACTAATGTGTAAATATATGCGTTGCGTCTCTAGGCATGTTTTAATTTTTTTCAAGCTTTCTTTCGATAAAGTTTCTTTTATATTCCCAGGAGGGGGGGGGGTGAAAACAATAGTTTTTAACTTTGATATGCAAGGCTAGTAAGAAAAGTCTTTTAGGAGTTGCATAAAGCTTATATTATCCGTAAATTGAATAGCATTTTATCTAATTTAAAGCCTATAGACTGGAACATTTAATTTTTTTCTAAAAGGTAAAAATAGAAACATTGATTTCTATCCTAAGGCTATAGACTTTTTTCTCTTCTTTTAAGGCAAATTGTGAAGAATGTGTGTCCCCTCCATCTAAGAAAGCGAGAGAGGACGAGGCAGCCCCCATGAGACCATCCATTATTAAGTATGCTGGCGCTTACACGACCCCAAAACAAGTGTTGACTGCCCAAGTTTCATCTGTGCAGGCAACAATGCAGCCTGGCAGAAAATTAAAGAGAGACTGGGCGGCTGCTTTCCATGGACCTTTAATACCTGTCCCGTCTACACAAGAGCGTGGTGTTACCGCACCGTCCATCCGCCAACACGCGCTACCCGGGCCATCTGGCACTCAAGTGCAGCCAGGATTTGCAAATGTGAGCATTTTTACCTCTAGTTATAGAAATATATATATCTATTTCTTCCAATGTTTTTTTTAGTCTTTTCTTTTTCACTATTTTTCAACACTGTAAAAGTGTCTCTCAGAGATATTTAAAAAAGTGTTATTTTCTCTATAGTCCTACACCCATTGTTTTAAATTTCTCTGCTCCCCCCTCCCTCGGAGATATCTAAATATAATGTTTTTTTTTTGCAAAGAAACCGCTCTTTTTCTAATCTTTCCAATTTTCTCTGTTCCCCCCATTGTAGGCATCTTCGCTATTTTCAACCTTATAATAATATTTTTAGCTAATTTTCTAGTTTACTGCTATCTCAACATTTGAAACTCAAAATGCTATTTATCGCCGTGAATATTATAGTTTTAATTTTTGGCATAAGGCTCTGCACATGCATATAAATAGATCTGTTTCACCCCTTTTCCTGTTTTGTTCTATCATTAACGGTTAGTTGTTAGGCAAAGTCTAGGCTTTCAGTGCTTTTACATAATTCTGTTGTTTGGCCAAGAAAATAGTGGAATTGTCTGCAAAATTAGCGATAGATATTTAGGACATTGGAATTCTATGTAAGAGCGAAACAAGTTATACCCCCAAAAATAATAATTGCTATTTCTGACATTGCTGAAAAGCGGGGAGGGGGGTTGTTTTTTCTCCATCAAATTAAAACGGTTTCATGCAGACAATTGCAATAATTAAGCGCAGGCCTATGCAATCTCTATTTGCTGGAGAACCGGTGAAACGAGTTATTTTCAAATTAAGGTCTAACAATATATTTAGGACATTGCTGAAAGGGGGGAGGGGGACATGCCTCAATTCTATCACCACCAAAGTGAAAAAAAACTGTTTCTTCACGCGTCGGTGAACGGGTATGGGAACCGGGAATTCAGCTAAGAAAAAGATAGCTTTTTGCGCCGTGGCGGCTGGGAAGCGCCGGTGGGCCCGAGAAGCGCTGCGGGAAGCGCCGCGGGAAAGCGCCGCGATGACCGGCTCGGAGGGGGAGCATTAAATAGTGGAAATTGAGGGGAGTTGTTTGAACAAAATCAAACAGTGCCTTCTATGTAATGTGTTTTAGATTGTAAATATCTTATATTAAGTTGGAAATTGGAACTTTCAGAATATCGATAGAGTAGGGAACAGTGAAATAACCAAATGCTACTATGTGCTATATACGCTATTTTCAACCTTATAATAATATTTTTAGCTAATTTTCTAGTTTACTAATTTTCTAGTATTCATGGCGCATGCAGAGCTGACTTCACGTACCTCTGGATATCCGGCTAGCCACCGGAGAACTAAATGCCCCTAGGGACGGTTGGGCTAGCAACCCTCCTCGTGAAATTATTTACTAAGAAAGGAAATGTATATACAGCCTCGGATGCCCCGTCGCTTGGAGAGGGGGGGGGTGCACCCCTCCCCCATCAATCGATGGGGGAGGGGTGGAGGGATTTCTCTCTTACAAAACAGAATCTAAAAAACTTTCGAGGCTTGTCCTTTTGTAACAAGAAATAAAGTTTGCCTGCCCATTCATCTACATACAAAGCATAGGCATTTATTGTACGAGAGGGGGCTCATTTTCCTAATCTAAACTAGGAAGCTATAGGGTAGCCTAGGCTAGTCATTAAAGGTAGAAACATTTTAGGGGCTTGCCGTTTCGTTTCAGAAGAAAATGAGGTTAAAAACAATGAATAAACATGTTTTCATTCTTGCTAAATGTTATTTTACTGAAAACATTGCTTCATGACTCTAAAATTAGGCATTTTATTTCTTGTCGGTTTTTTGGACCAACCATTATTCTGATACAAAGCTTCCTTAGCCAACGGCCATACCACGTTGAAAGTACCCAGTCTCGTCAGATCCTGGAAGTCACACAACGTCGGGCCCTGTCAGTACTTGGACGGGTGACCGCCTGGGAACACCGGGGGCTGTTGGCATTTTTTAATTAATGTGATTTTTTTTTCTCTTTTCCCAAGTAAAATAATATTCCAAAATTAACTCGTTTCCTTATTCTAATAGCACCAAGCTGATTATATCTTTTATAAGAAAAAAAAAGAACCTTAGCCCCCATGATTTGAAGACGCTGCTCAACCCATTCGGCTATGACCAGGTATTTGTAAGCTTATTATTGTTAGCACTTTATTAATAAGCTTGAACCTTACGAGCCAGCCGTCACAATTAGTCCTGAAGATGCTGTTTTTTAGACGGTAATAACGCTATAGTTCAAAAGTAAATATTGTCGAACGTGTTTTAGGCATAAACAGCAGCTGAATTATACTTGAAAGGGAAAATTAGAAAGTCGAATTTAAAATTAATATCATTGTAACTTTCTGAACAGAAAGTTTCGAGCGTCGAGCATTTGCTTTGATAGCCCTGAAAAGGGCTGTTTGGTAGTATAGGATAACCTATTATGGAAATTACTTTTTTGCTGCTTTCTTGGCTACTGGCTTTTTAGATGCCACTTTCTTGGCGGGAGCCTTTTTGATAGACGACACCTTCTTGGGTGTCGATTTCTTTGCTGATAAGGCTTTTTTGGCAATAGTGGGTTTCTTGGAAACCTTTACAGGTTTCTTGCTACCAGCTATAGGCTTGGTAACCTTTTTTGGCTGAAGTTGACTTTTTAACTGTAGTAGGTTTGGCTGTTTTCTTGACTGCTTTCTTAGCTGTGGGCTTGGCTGACTTTGCAGACATGGATTTTTCGGCCTTGGCAGGCTTTGCAAGCTTGAAACCAGTTACGCCAGTACCTTTTGGATTTATAACAATTCCATTTGCAAGGCAACGCTTCAAAGCTTGCTTAAGATGCATATTCACAACTTTTGCATCATTGCCAACCTGGAAATTGGCCATTATGTATTTGAGAATGGCCTGACGGCTAGATCCCCCGCGTTCTTTCAGGTCAGCAATGGATTTGGTGATCATCTCCGTGTATTTTGGGTGGTTTGTTGGTGCCTTGGCTTTTTTATCCCCTTTAGGTTTTGCCTTACCTGGTTTTGGAGCCTTTGCTTTCTTTTCCTTCTTGGCTGGTGAAACCATGCTCTGGGATTCTACAGATGTCGGTGCCACTTCAGCTTCAACTTCAGACATTTCAAATTCCTCTCAATATTCTATTCTCTCTATCACTAATGAGAGTAATTTTCGAATGCAAGATTATTTTCAAAGTTTTACAATTGTACTTCAGAAACCGCCGAACCCGGGTTAACATTTCTCTCTGCGCGCGAGCTAGGGAATTTGGGCAGCACTTGTGTTTGTTTGGAATGAATTAATTCTAATTTTTCATTGGAGGTGGGATTTTGAGGAAAAAATCTATATTAAAGATAGACAGGTCATTGTTCTATGCGTACATATTTTTTTCACTGCTTTATCCATGATAATTTGCCAGCGAATGAGCAGAGAATAGTGGAAATCCGTCAAAACTAGTGTTCAATCCTAAAAAACGTCTTTTTACTAGGAATTTACATCCTCGACGTCCACTTTTTATTTTTTACTAGTGAAATTCAGTACAAGTGCTTTCAGAAAATGTAAGATAAGATGCATGTGCGTTTGCAAATTCGTATTGAAATTAATTCTAAAACTCAAGCTAAAAACACAGAAGTTAAAGCAATAAGAAACGAGACCAAATTTGAGGCTTGTGTGTTAAATTTGTATTTTAATGAAAATAAATTTATTTTCCTTCTAGTATTACATTTACAAAAACAAAAATAGTGTTTTAAGGTTTGCGAGATGCGTGCGGGAGAGGAAACTGGTTGCAAAATGGAAGTAAACTTCTTTTATTTGTTTCGATCACATTATATAAAAACAAGGTTCAATATTCGTACCCCTTGAAACAGAATTATTTGAAACCTGAGAAATGTCCTTTTTACAGTATTTTTTCGAGGTTTGCAATGGCTAAATTACCTTAATTTAACTGAAAACCGTGGAACCAAAAAATGAAAAATGAACCTTTCGTTACCCTCTTCCATTTTTGGCACGAGATGAACATAAGAGCGGATTTATTCTTTCGGCTTTAGTAATTTTTCTCTTTCTTTAAGAATTACTTTACATTCAATCTTAAATTGTCATGTAGAGATGTAGGTAAATCTTTTTTAATGTTTCTAGATTCTTTCGTAATGTCAAAACAGAAAGGGTCAATACTCATCGCGTTTTTCTCGGAATGACTTTGAGAAGTAAAAATTTTACTCTCAGGTCGCGATATGTTGCCGAACTGTACTTTCGGCAGAGTATTTCCCCCTTAACTTCACTATTATCATTTATAGATTGTCTTACAATTGGTTTGGTCTCCTGGAAAACCCAAAAATAAGGACTGATATCCCCGGGCTTCGTTCTATTGACGTTACCGAACGAACTGAAGAGGAGATGGGCAAAGGAGGTGAATGAGGATAGTAAGAATATTTACGAAGTTAGCAAACATTGATAAGAAAAGACAAAAAGAGGTATGTCATTATTTATTATTTTAAGACAGGTTGTTACCCTTGTGAGCATCCCAGCACTGGGCTATTGACACAAACGGAGCAAATTTAGATCTCTCAGTACTATAATTGTTAATGTAGGTATTCTTTTTTTGTCGTGTTATAATTATGTAAATCTTGTGATTGGGAGAACAAACTTTACAACCAGCTGACATTGGTATTTTGCCCCTGGGCATGAAACACCATATTAGTAAATATAAGCTTGGTATTTGTGACGAGAATGGGATTGCACTATTAGAAAGAGTCGATGACCGTCCAAGAGAAAAAAAAACTAATTTCGCGGCTCATCTACCAAGAAAAATAAAAAAATAATGAAAGAAAGTACTTGCGAAAGTGTGTTCCGTGCAATTGGTCTCTTTCTATTTTGTGCACCCAATATTAATTTTACAAAATGCGTTGAAAGGGATCTGTTTCTACAGATAATACACCCTCAACTTCACCCCCCTTAATTTCGACCCCCGATCCTATTCCTCTCCCATCAAATTTGGGGTCGAATCTTTCCCAATTATCTTCCTCGGGTTCATTTTTAAGTAATATTGAACCCCTCGAATCATTTACTCCCATTCCAACTACATCCAAAGCATCCTTTTCTACCTCCCATACCTTCTCCAGCAGCACAGTCCTCTCCCAGTAGAAAACCCTCCTTCATCGATGAAAAATTATTTTTTTGTCCTTATGTTGTGGATCATATTAACCCCGATGACCTCAATGAGTTTTGAGACAGAGAAATTTTATAAGATGGGAGGGAAATAGAAAGCATACACTACTTTTTTAAGTGTGGCGAGATTTAAATAATTATTTTCATAACACCAGTTCTATGGTCACTGCTTTACCTATCATTGGAGCCCACACTGCAGGGAATAGCTGGTCCAACGGAAAAGTTTTTATCAGGTATAAGTGTAGAGACCAGTGACAACGGAAGGCCTTCCCGGGAAAAAAGTCGTCCACCGGACTCCTCTTTGACACAATCTCCTTGTATGAGGTGGTTGCAAGAAAACCACGAAAAAAAAGCGGGCAAAGTTTAACAGTGAAGATGACCAGTGGTTTTGCATTTATTGTAAAGAAATATATGGTTAAGGTCCAAAACGTAGTTTTTGGGTATCTAGCAGCAATCTTAAATTTGATAAACATATGCATTATTGTTGCATACCCAATACACTCTCCGATAAATACCCAAAACCATTTATTAAATTTGTAAGGGCATCGGACATAAATTTTTGCTGTGACCCTTGTTTTACTAGTCACAATCCTCCAAATTCAACCCAAATCCCAACCAATAGCTAAAGCTTTATTACTCCCTTATTTTTCCTTTATTTCTCCAAATTTTTGCATTTTAAGATCATTGTTTACTGGCTTTGTCTGGTGGTTTTCTTTTTCTCTATTTTTATACTGAATATTGCACACAAGCAAACCCAGAGGAAAGGGGGATCCCTCCTCTGTGTCTTTTTAATGTTTTTCACTTTTTTAAAATAAAATTGTCCATTTGGTCAATTATTTGCGCCCTTGTCACATTGTCCTAGCATGGAGCTGTTTAATTTTATTTCAAAAGACTTTTTGCCCAAGTGTTTTTTATCAAATAAAGAAAAAAAGACTGGCAAAAGATTTCTTTGCTGGTTTTGCCTACTAGTCACCTTACTTTGGCTACGATCTTACAGCTTCCTGCACCTCATTTTGATTTTTTATATTTAGCAGAGTATTTACATGTTACGATTAATTCAAAATTTTATAATAAATTTGATTAAAAACTGGGGCAAAGAAAGAATCTGGACATTTCCGACAATCCTCAGATCATTTGTAAATTTATTTTCTTTTTGTCAGTAAATTTTCCATTCTATTTTCGTCATGAATTTTTCCGTTTTCCTATCAGGGAGGTTTGGATTTATTTTTACACAAATAGATTTACAATTAACGTCAACTTAAAAAATTTACATCAACAGAATATATTATGGCGATACTACTAACGAAAACTGAAGAATTTTAATCCACAGGATCGGAAACTACCACAAATATTGTCCCCGACCTAACTGAATTCAATAAAGAAACGTCACAAACTGCTATCACAATAACCCACCGAGAACCAGTGAAATTTACAAGATTGATACGGACCACCTTTGCAACAATAACAAAAACATTATCCTTTGGAAAAATCCTTACAAAACGAAAACAAAATCCCAATAGTTGATACAGCTTTTGGCATTGATGCTAGTAAGAGGAAAAAGATCTTTCCTTGGCGAATACTTTTACAAGGAGTGTCGGACAATACATAGTAGAAAATCATGCGCACGCTAGCCATGACCAATGAGCCAGCAAAGAACGATTTCGAACCCTTACAAAAACTAAGTGAGAAAAACGCCCAAAAGTAACAAATTTTCAAGGAATTAACTTGTTGTACACAATCCCAAACATCGGTGATGAAGAATTAAGAGCCTCGATTTGGAAAAAATCAAGAAAGTAAGAGGTGCAATACCCCTTACAAAAATCAGAGGCCTTAGACTCCCAGGTCCCTTTATTTACAAGTGAAGACCAAAGATTAACGAATATGGAAAGTCAATACGGAGTATTTTCAGCAAACTTCTGGTGGAATACTTTAATGACTATATGTTTAGTCTTCTTGATTTCCTAAGGTAAGACCTAAGGTAAAATTCCTAAGGATGGCTTTATAACCGCGTCAATTAGTTCCGTTGCTATGAAATATTGAAGTGTTTCTTACGCAGGCTAACGGGGTCAGCAGGAAGAAAAGGTCAATCTTGAGTACACCATAATGGCAATCAGAAGACAGATGTCAGACATATCTGGCATTGTATTGCAACTCAATGAATTAACTGGCCGGATGTAATACGAATTCCTCTTTATATTGTTATTTTGGGTGCTGGAGAAATACCATTTTTCACTGTGAATACAATAGCTGTATTATTTACAGGGCCGAATGCATTAATGAACTGGCCTGATGCGATCCAAATTTCTATTTATTTTGTTGCTCCAATTTGAGGCGGTGTGGAAATATTTGCATAAACTCCTTTTTCACTTCTAACATCAGATCAAAATAAAAAATATATTTATATCTTTAGCCCAGTATTTTACATTTGCCTTAAAGTTGGGCCATATTCTAGAATATTCTATTGCTATTTTACCTCGTATACTTCTACTGTTGGCTTGTATTAATTTAATTAATTTTTTAACGCAATCCCAACGTATTGGTATTTTTTAACAATGGCTATATCCCGTATGACAATGACGGTGTTGGTCTACCCTTTAGCCTGGATGTGAATCTAAAATTGTAAATGCCCCTCATGAGACGATCTGTGTGGCTGTGTGTATCTCTTTAGCCTTTGTGTGTCTCTTTGGGCTGTTTGAGTCTCTTTGGGCTGCTTGAGTCTCTTTGGGCTGTTTGAGTCTTTTTGGTCACTGTGTGATTCTTTGGGCTGTTTGTATCTCTTTGGGCTGTTTGTGTCTCTTTGGTTTGTGTTTGTCTCTTTGGGCTGTTTGTGTCTCTTCAGGCTGTTTGAGTCTTTTTGGTCTGTGTGTGTTTCTTTGGGTTGTTTGTGTCTCTTTGGGCTGTTTGTGTCTCTTTGGGCTATGTTTGTCTTTTTGGGCTGTTTGTGTCTCTTTGGGCTGTGGGTGTGCCTTTGGGATGTGTATGTCTCTTTAGGCTATGTATGTCTCTTTGGACTGTGTGTTTCTTTGGGCTGTATGTGTCTCTTTGGCCTTTTTGAGTCGTTTTGGTCTGTGTGTGTTCTCTTTGGGCTGTGTATGTCTCTTTGGGCTGTGTGTTTCTTTGGGCTGTGTGTGTCTCTTTGGCCTTTTTGAGTCGTTTTGGTCTGTGTGTGTTCTCTTTGGGCTGTTTGTGTCTCTTTGGGCTGTGTTTGTCTCTTTGGGCTGTGTGTGTCTCTTTAGGCAGTTTAAGTTTTTTTGGTCTGTGTGTGTCTCTTTGGGCTGTTTGTGTCTCTTTGAGCTGTGTGTGTCTCTTTGGCCTTTTTGAGTCTTTTGGGTCTGCGTTTGTTTCTTTGGGCTGTTTGTGCCTCTTTGGGCTGTTTGAGTGTTTTTGGTTTGTGTGTCTCTTTGGATTGTGTGTGTCTCTTTGGGATGTGTGCGTCTCTTTAGGCTGTGCGTGTCTCTTTAGCCTGTAAGTATCTCTTTGGGCTGTTTGCATCTCGTTAAGCTGTGGATGTCTCTTTGGGCTTTGTGTGTCTCTTTGAGCTGTGTGTGTCGCTTTGGGCTATGTGTGTCTCTTTGGGATGTTTGAGACTTTTTGGACTGTGTGTTTCTCTTTGGGCTGTTTCTTTTTCTTTGGGTTGTGGGTGTCTCTTTTGCATGTGTTTCTCCTTAGGCTGTACGTATATCTTTGGGCTGTTTGTGTCTCTTTGAGTTGTTTGAGTCTTTTTGGTCTGTGTGTGTCTCTTTTTGTTGTTTGTGTCTCTTTGGACTGTGTGTGCCTCTTTGGGCTGTGTGTGTCTCATTAGGCTGTGTCTATATCTTTAGCCTTTGTGTGTCTCTTTGGGCTGTTTGAGTCTCTTTGGGCTGTTTGAGTCTTTTTGGTCACTGTGTGATTCTTTGGGCTGTTTGTATCTCTTTGGGCTGTTTGTGTCTCTTTGGTTTGTGTTTGTCTCTTTGGGCTGTTTGTGTCTCTTTGGGCTATGTTTGTCTTTTTGGGTTGTTTGTGTCTCTTTGGGCTGTGGGTGTCTCTTTGGGATGTGTATGTCTCTTTAGGCTATGTATGTCTCTTTGGGCTGTGTGTTTCTTTGGGCTGTATGTGTCTCTTTGGCCTTTTTGAGTCGTTTTGGTCTGTGTGTGTTCTCTTTGGGCTGTTTGTGTCTCTTTGGGCTGTGTGTGTTTCTTTGGGATGTGTGTGTCTCTTTGGACTTTTTGAGTCGTTTTGGTCTGTGTGTGTTCTCTTTGTGCTGTTTGTGTCTCTTTGGGCCGTGTTTGTCTCTTTGGGCTGTGTGTGTCTCTTTGGGCAGTTTAATTTTTTTTGGTCTGTGTGTGTCTCTTTGGGCTGTTTGTGTCTCTTTGAGCTGTGATCATTTGCCACGCAAGATAGCAATACACCATCAATACAAAATGGATTAGTTTCAAGCGCCTTCAAATGTGAAGGGTTAATGCACGAAGTGATTAACATTATTTAACTTCACTGACAACAAATTATTGTATGTTCCTGATTGACGTTAGGACAAAACCTATGAATGGAAAACTAATGCTAAACTGCAAAAAAAAAAAATGAAAAGCCAATGATACATAATTAGATTAGATTAGATAAGGGTTTATTCCAAAAGCAACACAACACAAAAAAAAAACAAATGACCTTCCACAAGCTAACGTTTGTTCGGAAGTATTTACCCTCTTAAAATTAACACTTATAATAACATACTAAAGAGAAAGAAAAAAAAAGAAAAAAAAAGAAGAAAGAAAGAAAAAGAAAAAAGAAGAAAAAATGAAAATCCTACACTCACTCGGCTCCTGGTCGCAATAACCAAATATCAATACTTCACATACTCCAAAACTTCCAGCCGCCATCCCATAAATAATAAATAAACAAAACAAAAAAAATAAAAAAATAAAAATATATAGGAAAAACGGGTTCAATTTAAATGTTAATACAAGCAGGAATAAACTTATGAAGAAATGCTAAACTAATAATATATGCAAAAAATGAAGCACGCATCAGAAGAATTCTTCTAGCGACCAGAGCCTCCGGGGTGAAGAATCGCTAGTTTCACGAACGAAAACTTGACCTTGGTCAGACCATACACACTTGTTCCCAAATTTATCTCTAGCCTTATTTAAAATATCACGCTTCTTGCACGTAAGGTTTTCGCACAAAAAGATACCGCCTTTTGCAAGTTTAGGCTTAGCTTTTGAACTTTGCAATCTCTTTGTTACGGAGCTTCACTATAACTGGCGCTACTCTGTCAGGTCTGCTTGTCGGGTTGTTATTCAGGCTCAGTCTATGTACACTAATAATATCGGAGTCGGCAATATTTACAAGGCCCATTTTTTCGCGGATCACACTCTGTATGGTACTTTTTATGTCGACCGTAGCGGGCTGCTTGACACCTTGAAACAGAAGCGAGTTCAGTTTCCCTTCTTGTTCGAAATTGTCCAGTTTATTTTCTAAACTACGAATTGTTTCTTCAAGTAAATCAATCTGATGCTTGATTCCTTTGAGATGTTTTTCCAGAATCAAAAATTTGGGGGTGTATTCCACAGTGGTTGCATCACAGATTTCAGAGACAATAGTTACGGTCGGAAATTTACCAACCCCTCGTTCGTTTGATTTTTCATGTACCTTGCGCTGAATATCCTTCCTAATGTTTTCTTTCATTTGAGCAATTTCCTGCTCAGACGCTACCAATTGAGTTCGAAGTCCACTCACAAGAGCAAAAGCGCTGCTGGCAGATCCGTCCTTATTTGTGCCACTTTGATTTTTAGCTTTTTTCAATACATCAAATCAAGGAGGCACACTTGTGCCTCTATAAAGAGGCGACCCACCACAATGTTAAGCGATTTCCAGTCCTAGCGGTAATCGCATTTTGTAGCCCAAGCTCAAACTAAGAAACGTGCAAAATTTCACACCCCTCCGACTTTATCTTCATGGGTAAAAGTGGGCCGGAAGTTTCGACCCTCCGACCACAGCCCCCCTTTAACGTTGTCCGATTGAGTTGAAATTTAGAGGTTAAGTTTTCCTAGGGCCCGGGAGCTTATCCTCGAAATTTCAGCTCAATCCGATCACTCCTTCCCTGTTTTCCAAAAACCAAATATAGCCACTTAAAGTTCAAATTTTTTTTTCTTAGCCACGCCTACAGGCCACAGTTGGCAACTGATCCGGGTGAATGAGGACTCATTCGAAGCAGAATTCAACCTGTTAGGGCCTTTTGATATTTTCAGACCGAAAAAATTATCCCCCGAATTTACATTTACGAAAAACCTCGTTTTCCTATAAGAACCCGCTATAAGCGGGCTTTTATCGTTTTCCTATAAGACGCCGCAAGCCCGCAAGCTGTCAAATCAGCCAACAGTTAGTCAAGCAATAATAAGTAATAAACTTTTCAAAAACATGCAGAAATTATTTGAAAAAAAACTACGTTTTCTAAAGAGTTAAAGAGGCTGAGTTACAAGGTCGAACCTTAAAACGTACAGGGATTAGGAGGCAGAGTTGGGGGGCTGCCGCCCCCCCCAAACCCCCCGCTTTCGCAGCCTTTAAATAAAAAAAAATTTTAAACTGAAAGTAAGGAGCGACATTAAAACTTAAAACGAACAGAAATTATGCCGTATATGAAAGGAATTGTGCCTTCCTCAACGCCTCGCTCTTTACGCTAAAGTTTGACTTTCTCACAACTCTTTTTTTTAAACAATAAAAACTTTAGCGTAAAGAGCGAGGCGTTGAGGAGGGCACAGCCCCTTTCATATACGGAATAATTTCTGTTCGTTTTAAGTTTTAATGTCGCTCCTTACTTTCAGTTAAATTTTTTTTTTTTTATTTAAAGGCTGCGAAAGCGGGGGGTTTGGGGGGCGGCAGCCCCCGAAAAAAATAGTTCAAAGACCTTTAAAAAAAATAGTTCAAAGACCATAAAACGGAAACTACGGGGTTGACACAGCCCCCCAGGGCCCGAGGGCAGGTGGTGTAAGTTATGCCCTAGGGGAATATATGGTTCTTATTGAAGGGATACTCATAAAAACTTCAGAGATGACTCATTTGATTGGAAATTGAAAGTTCTAGTTCATATTTTTGAGTCAAAAGAGATTGGAAGGCAAATAACCCCCCTTCACGCCTCTTTTTCCCCAAATGCATCCAATAAAAGTTTTTAGATAGCCATTAAGTTAAAAATTGCGCAAAAATCAGATAACAAAAACTCAGGTGTCGTCAAACCCCCCAGGGTTTGGGGCAGGGGTTGTAAGTTATGCCCTGGGGCACATTTGTTTCTTATGAAAAGGATGCTCGTATAAACTTCAGAGAGGGCTTATTTGATTGAAAATTGAAAGTTTGAGCTCACTTTTTAATAGTCAAAATAGATCCGAGGGTAGCTAGCCCCCCCCCACGCCTTCTTTTACCAAATCCATCTGATGAAAATTTTGAGGTAGATATTTTGTTAAAAACAGTTTAAAGGTCGGATAAGAAAAAATACGGCTTCAATACAACCCCCAGGATTCAGGACAAGGCGTTCTAAGTTATGCCCGGAGGGCATGTATGGTTTTTATAAAAGGGGTGCTCGTATAAACTTTATAGAGGGCTCATTTGATTGGAAATTTAAAGTTCTAGTTCACTTTTTGAGAGTCAAGAGAGGTAAGGGCAACTAGCCCCCCCCTAAACTCTTTTTTCCTCCAACCCATCCGCTGGAAATTTTGAGATAGCCAGTTTTTTTGGAAATTGTTCAAAAATTAGATAACGAAAACTCCCCCCAGGGCCTAGGAGATAGGTGTTGTAAGTGTTGTCCTGGGGGCGTATATGGTTCTTATGAAAGGGATGCTCGTATAAACCTTAGAGATTAAATTAATTTTTGTTCGTTTTTGATTGCAAAAAGTTGAGAGCGTGAAACTACCACAAATCAGCATTGATAAATAAATGAAACCCAAAACGAACAGAAATTACAATAATTAACCGAATGAAACTCAAAACGAGCAGAAATTAGCATAAGTAGGACGCAAAACCCCTATGCCTACCCAAGGCCAGAACAAAATTTGCATTTTACTGAAAAAATATAAATGTTTTTACTTTTATAACTTTAATAAATCAAATAATATAAACATTTTGATTACTAAATATCAGTATATGTATATTAAACTGACAATGCACATTCATTTGTATTTTTTCAGTAAAGTGCAAATTTTGTTCTGGCCTTGGGAATGCATAGGGGTTTTGTGCCCTACTTATGTTAATTTATGCTCGTTGTGAGTTTGACTCTGTTAATTATTGTAATTTCTGTTTGTTTTGTGTTTCATTTATTTATCGATGCTGATTTGTGGTAGTTTCAAGTTTGGTAGATTATTTGATTTTATTTTTGCTAATTTTTGTTTAATGGAGTTCTTTACTTTTCTTTGAAAAAATTATTTTGTGGAAAAAGTTTTTTAAATTAATTTCTGTTCGTTTTATATTGGAATAGTCTTTGCAGGGAAAAAGAAAATAATAATTTAAATCTTTTTCGTTTTTTAAGACTTTATAGTTTGATCTGCAAAATTTTGATTGGATGTGTTTTGGAAAATGGTGGTTGTGAGTGGGGCATTAGTCGCTATCAAATCACTTTCAACTATTAAAAACACACTAGCCCTTTCAATTTCCAATTGAATGAGCCTTTTTGAAGTTTCTACGACAACGCTTTCAATAAAAACTTTATATGACCCAGGGCATAACTTACAACCCTTGCCCTGAGGGCCGTAGGGGGAGGGGTTGTCATCCTTAAAGACCTAATTTCCAAAATTTTCAACTACGTTGAGTAAAATGGCTATCTAAAAATTTGAATTGGATGTGTTTCGGGAAAAAGGTGGGTGTGAGTGGGGTTAGTTGCCCTCAAATCATTTTCGACTTTGAAAAAGGGTACTACACCTTTGAATTTCAAATCGAATGAGCCCTTTTTCAAGTTTCTACGACAGAGATTTCAATAAAAGCTTATATGCCTCTAGATTATAACTTATAATCCTTGCCCTTAGGGTCGTGGGGGAGTATCCTCCTCAAAATATATTTTCTATCTGGAAATTAACTACGCTGAACAAAATGGCTATCTCAAAATTTTTTTTTCATTTGTTTGGGGAAAAGGTGGGCGTGAGAGGGGGGTCAGTTGCCCTCCAATCACTTTCGACTATTTAAAAGGGTACTGTCCTTTAAATTTCAAATCGAATGAGCCCTTTTTCAAGTTTCTACGACAAAAATTTCAATAAATATCTATCGCTAATTTTGCAGACAATTCCACTATTTTCTTGGCCAAACAACAGAATTATGTAAAAGCACTGAAAGCCTAGACTTGGCCTAACCACTAACCGTTAATGATAGAACAAAACAGGAAAAGAGGTGAAACAGATCTATTTATATGCATGTGCGGAGCCTTATGCCAAAATTAAAACTATAATATTCACGGCAAAAAATAGCATTTTGAGTTTCAAATGGTGAGATAGCAGTAAACTAGAAAATTAGCTAAAAATATTATTATAAGGTTGAAAATAGCGTATATAGCACATAGTAGCATTTGGTTATTTCACTGTTCCCTACTCTATCGATATTCTGAAAGTTCCAGTTTCCAACTTAATATAAGATATTTACAATCTAAAACACATTACATAGAAGGCACTGTTTGATTTTTTTCAAACAACTCCCCTCAATTTCCACTATTTAGTGCTCCCCCTCCGAGCCGGTCATCGCAGCGCTTTCCCGCGGCGCTTCCCGCAGCGCTTCTCGGGCCCACCGGCGCTTCCCAGCCGCCACGGCGCAAAAAGCTATCTTTTTCTTAGCTGAATTCCCGGTTCCCATACCCGTTCACCAACGCGTGAAGAAACAGTTTTTTTTCACTTTGGTGGTGATAGAATTGAGGCATGTCCCCCTCCCCCCTTTCAGCAATGTCCTAAATATATTGATAGACCTTAATTTGAAAATAACTCGTTTCACCGGTTCTCCAGCAAATAGAGATTGCATAGGCCTGCGCTTAATTATTGCAATTGTCTGCATGAAACCGTTTTAATTTGATGGAGAAAAAACAACCCCCCTCCCCGCTTTTCAGCAATGTCATAAATAGCAATTATTATTTTTGGGGGTATAACTTGTTTCGCTCTTACATAGAATTCCAATGTCCTAAATATCTATCGCTAATTTTGCAGACAATTCCACTATTTTCTTGGCCAAACAACAGAATTATGTAAAAGCACTGAAAGCCTAGATTTTGCCTAACAACTAACCGTTAATGATAGAACAAAACAGGAAAAGGGGTGAAACAGATCTATTTATATGCATGTGCAGAGCCTTATGCCAAAAATTAAAACTATAATATTCACGGCGATAAATAGCATTTTGAGTTTCAAATGTTGAGATAGCAGTAAACTAGAAAATTAGCTAAAAATATTATTATAAGGTTGAAAATAGCGAAGATGCCTACAATGGGGGGAACAGAGAAAATTGGAAAGATTAGAAAAAGAGCGGTTTCTTTGCAAAAAAAAACATTATATTTAGATATCTCCGAGGGAGGGGGGAGCAGAGAAATTTAAAACAATGGGTGTAGGACTATAGAGAAAATAACACTTTTTTAAATATCTCTGAGAGACACTTTTACAGTGTTGAAAAATAGTGAAAAAGAAAAGACTAAAAAAAACATTGGAAGAAATAGATATATATATTTCTATAACTAGAGGTAAAAATGCTCACATTTGCAAATCCTGGCTGCACTTGAGTGCCAGATGGCCCGGGTAGCGCGTGTTGGAGGATGGACGGTGCGGTAACACCACGCTCTTGTGTAGACGGGACAGGTATTAAAGGTCCATGGAAAGCAGCCGCCCAGTTTCTCTTTAATTTTCTGCCAGGCTGCATTGTTGCCTGCACAGATGAAACTTGGGCAGTCAACACTTGTTTTGGGGTCGTGTAAGCGCCAGCATACTTAATAATGGATGGTCTCATGGGGGCTGCCTCGTCCTCTCTCGCTTTCTTAGATGGAGGGGACACACATTCTTCACAATTTGCCTTAAAAGAAGAGAAAAAAGTCTATAGCCTTAGGATAGAAATCAATGTTTCTATTTTTACCTTTTAGAAAAAAATTAAATGTTCCAGTCTATAGGCTTTAAATTAGATAAAATGCTATTCAATTTACGGATAATATAAGCTTTATGCAACTCCTAAAAGACTTTTCTTACTAGCCTTGCATATCAAAGTTAAAAACTATTGTTTTCACCCCCCCCCCCCTCCTGGGAATATAAAAGAAACTTTATCGAAAGAAAGCTTGAAAAAAATTTAAAAACATGCCTAGAGACGCAACGCATATATTTACACATTAGTTTTCTTGTCAAATGGTGTACTTGTCTACACAACGAATCCCCCCCCCTTACTTTTTATGTGATTTTTAACCTCATTTTCTTCTGAAACGAAACGGCAAGCCCCTAAAATGTTTCTACCTTTAATGACTAGCCTAGGCTACCCTATAGCTTCCTAGTTTAGATTAGGAAAATGAGCCCCCTCTCGTACAATAAATGCCTATGCTTTGTATGTAGATGAATGGGCAGGCAAACTTTATTTCTTGTTACAAAAGGACAAGCCTCGAAAGTTTTTTTAGATTCTGTTTTGTAAGAGAGAAATCCCTCCACCCCTCCCCCATCGATTGATGGGGGAGGGGTGCTGAATATTTAGGACATTGCTGAAAGGGGGGAGGGGGACATGCCTCAATTCTATCACCACCAAAGTGAAAAAAAAACTGTTTCTTCACGCGTTGGTGAACGGGTATGGGAACCGGGAATTCAGCTAAGAAAAAGATAGCTTTTTGCGCCGTGGCGGCTGGGAAGCGCCGGTGGGCCCGAGAAGCGCTGCGGGAAGCGCCTCGGGAAAGCGCCGCGATGACCGGCTCGGAGGGGGAGCACTAAATAGTGGAAATTGAGGGGAGTTGTTTGAACAAAATCAAACAGTGCCTTCTATGTAATGTGTTTTAGATTGTAAATATCTTATATTAAGTTGGAAATTGGAACTTTCAGAATATCGATAGAGTAGGGAACAGTGAAATTCTCTGTTCCCCCCATTGTAGGCATCTTCGCTATTTTCAACCTTATAATAATATTTTTAGCTAATTTTCTAGTTAACTGCTATCTCACCATTTGAAACTCAAAATGCTATTTTTCGCCGTGAATATTATAGTTTTAATTTTTGACATAAGGCTCGCACAGGCATATAAATAGATCTGTTTCACCTCTTTTCCTGTTTTGTTCTATCATTAACGGTTAGTGGTTAGGCCAAGTCTAGGCTTTCAGTGCTTTTACATAATTCTGTTGTTTGGCCAAGAAAATAGTGGAATTGTCTGCAAAATTAGCGATAGATATTTAGGACATTGGAATTCTATGTAAGAGCGAAACAAGTTATACCCCCCAAAAATAATAATTGCTAGTTATGACATTGCTCAAAAGGGGGGAGGGGGGTTGTTTTTTCTCCATCAAATTAAAACGGTTTCATGCAGACAATTGCAATAATTAAGCGCAGGCCTATGCAATCTCTATTTGCTGGAGAACCAGTGAAACGAGTTATTTTCAAATTAAGGTCTAACAATATATTTAGGACATTGCTGAAAGGGGGGGAGGGGGACATGTCTCAATTCTATCACCACCAAAGTGAAAAAAAAACTGTTTCTTCACGCGTTGATGAACGGGTATGGGAACCGGGAATTCAGCTAAGAAAAAGATAGCTTTTTGCGCCGTGGCGGCCGGGAAGCGCCGCTGGGCCCGAGAACCGCTGTGGGAAGCACCGCGGGAAAGCGCCGCAATGGCCGGCTCGGAGGGGGAGCATTAAATAGTGGAAATTGAGGGGAGTTGTTTAACAAAATCAAACAGTGCCTTCTATGTAATGTGTTTTAGATTGTAAATATCTTATATTAAGTTGGAAATTGGAACTTTCAGAATATCGATAGAGTAGGGAACAGTGAATTAACCAAATGCTACTATGTGCATACTGCTACTACTACTACTACTAAGCGCGTTTTAAATAATATGTAAATAATAATCCAAATTTAAAAATATTAGGGGTGATTTGAACACTTTGAAAATAAGCTATTTTTCATTTATAGGTTGGACCATTGGTCCCATACTCGTCGTCATCATCATCATCATCATCATCATCCTCATCAGTTGGAGAAGGAGAGGACGTACCTATGGAGCTCTGCTCCCCCCTCCCTCAGAGATATCTAAATATAATGTTTTTTTTTGCAAAGAAACCGCTCTTTTTCTAATCTTTCTAATTTTCTCTGTTCCCCCCATTGTAGGCATCTTCGCTATTTTCAACCTTATAATAATATTTTTAGCTAATTTTCTAGTTAACTGCTATCTCACCATTTGAAACTCAAAATGCTATTTTTCGCCGTGAATATTATAGTTTTAATTTTTGGCATAAGGCTCCGCACATGCATATAAATAGATCTGTTTCAACCCTTTTCCTGTTTTGTTCTATCATTAGCGGTTAGTGGTTAGGCCAAGTCTATGCTTTCAGTGCTTTTACATAATTCTGTTGTTTGGCCAAGAAAATAGTGGAATTGTCTGCAAAATTAGCGATAGATATTTAGGACATTGGAATTCTATGTAAGAGCGAAACAAGTTATACCCACCAAAAATAATAATTGCTATTTATGACATTGCTGAAAAGGGGGGAGGGGGTTGTTTTTTCTCCATGTTAGGTGGAACAATATAAATCATAGATATATGCTTATATATGCAAAGCCCCCCTTTTTACATTCTGTGTCCTTAATTTTATAGCTTTTCAAGTGTCATTCAATTAATTTGGATTTTCAATTATACTATAATTTTTTTTATAATTATAATTTTCATTCAATTATAATTTTTCTTGTCATTAGGCAAAGAAACAACACTCGTTTGATTAAGGAAAAAGGGATAAGCCACATATGAATAAAAGTAGTTACGATCCAAAGGTGAAGATTAGTGAACGAATTGCAAATTTTGAAGCTACGAGATCAAACCTCCGACGATGGAAAAATTCAACTACCTTAGATTCTGGCTCGGCCCCATTTGAAAAAGTAACTGTGCAAATTCGCAAGCAACCAAATTGTACCTCACAATTTGCAAAAGGTACAGAATACCGAAAAGAAGGGCCATACAGTGGCGCGAGAATAGTTGAAATATTAAAAAAAGATGGCACCTCTTTTAAACCTCCAAGTACAAATCTCCGGCGACGGGGGAATTCAACTACTCTACATTCAGACCTCTAAGTTTTGTTTTCGGTATCAAAATTATTTATTTGTTAAGCCGGTGTTCAAAATTATTTATTCTATAGGCTAGTTTTGAAATTTTATGCAGGTTAAAGAATATTTTTGCCTTAAATTTGGATGTAAAGAGAAAAAAAATATCTTTTCCAATTCTATTTTGGCAGAGAAAATGATAACAAATTCAGTTCCTGAGTTTAAAAATTTTGTTGGAGGTAATGGTGCTCGTCCGAAGTCAGCTCCCATGCATTCATGGCGCATGCAGAGCTGACTTCACGTACCTCTGGATATCCGGCTAGCCACCGGAGAACTAAATGCCCCTAGGGACGGTTGGACTAGCAACCCTCCTCGTGAAATTATTTACTAAGAAAGGAAATGTATATACAGCCTCGGATGCCCCGTCGCTTGGAGAGGGGGGGGGGGTGCACCCCTCCCCCATCAATCGATGGGGGAGGGGTGGAGGGATTTCTCTCTTACAAAACAGAATCTAAATAAACTTTCGAGGCTTGTCCTTTTGTAACAAGAAATAAAGTTTGCCTGCCCATTCATCTACATACAAAGCATAGGCATTTATTGTACGAGAGGGGGCTCATTTTCCTAATCTAAACTAGGAAGCTATAGGGTAGCCTAGGCTAGTCATTAAAGGTAGAAACATTTTAGGGGCTTGCCGTTTCGTTTCAGAAGAAAATGAGGTTAAAAACAATGAATAAACATGTTTTCATTCTTGCTAAATGTTATTTTACTGAAAACATTGCTTCATGACTCTAAAATTAGGCATTTTATTTCTTGTCGGTTTTTTGGACCAACCATTATTCTGATACAAAGCTTCCTTAGCCAACGGCCATACCACGTTGAAAGTACCCAGTCTCGTCAGATCCTGGAAGTCACACAACGTCGGGCCCGGTCAGTACTTGGACGGGTGACCGCCTGGGAACACCGGGGGCTGTTGGCATTTTTTAATTAATGTGATTTTTTTTCTCTTTTCCCAGGTAAAATAATATTCCAAAATTAACTCGTTTCCTTATTCTAATAGCACCAAGCTGATTATATCTTTTATAAGAAAAAAAAGAACCTTAGCCCCCATGATTTGAAGACGCTGCTCAACCCATTCGGCTATGACCAGGTATTTGTAAGCTTATTATTGTTAGCACTTTATTAATAAGCTTGAACCTTACGAGCCAGCCGTCACAATTAGTCCTGAAGATGGTGTTTTTTAGACGGTAATAACGCCATAGTTCAAAAGTAAATATTGTCGAACGTGTTTTAGGCATAAACAGCAGCTGAATTATACTTGAAAGGGAAAATTAGAAAGTCGAATTTAAAATTAATATCATTGTAACTTTCTGAACAGAAAGTTTCGAGCGTCGAGCATTTGCTTTGATAGCCCTGAAAAGGGCTGTTTGGTAGTATAGGATAACCTATTATGGAAATTACTTTTTTGCTGCTTTCTTGGCTACTGGCTTTTTAGATGCCACTTTCTTGGCGGGAGCCTTTTTGATAGACGACACCTTCTTGGGTGTCGATTTCTTTGCTGATAAGGCTTTTTTGGCAATAGTGGGTTTCTTGGAAACCTTTACAGGTTTCTTGCTACCAGCTATAGGCTTGGTAACCTTTTTTGGCTGAAGTTGACTTTTTAACTGTAGTAGGTTTGGCTGTTTTCTTGACTGCTTTCTTAGCTGTGGGCTTGGCTGACTTTGCAGACATGGATTTTTCGGCCTTGGCAGGCTTTGCAAGCTTGAGAACCAGTTACGCCAGTACCTTTTGGATTTATAACAATTCCATTTGCAAGGCAACGCTTCAAAGCTTGCTTAAGATGCATATTCACAACTTTTGCATCATTGCCAACCTGGAAATTGGCCATTATGTATTTGAGAATGGCCTGACGGCTAGATCCCCCGCGTTCTTTCAGGTCAGCAATGGATTTGGTGATCATCTCCGTGTATTTTGGGTGGTTTGTTGGTGCCTTGGCTTTTTTATCCCCTTTAGGTTTTGCCTTACCTGGTTTTGGAGCCTTTGCTTTCTTTTCCTTCTTGGCTGGTGAAACCATGCTCTGGGATTCTACAGATGTCGGTGCCACTTCAGCTTCAACTTCAGACATTTCAAATTCCTCTCAATATTCTATTCTCTCTATCACTAATGAGAGTAATTTTCGAATGCAAGATTATTTTCAAAGTTTTACAATTGTACTTCAGAAACCGCCGAACCCGGGTTAACATTTCTCTCTGCGCGCGAGCTAGGGAATTTGGGCAGCACTTGTGTTTGTTTGGAATGAATTAATTCTAATTTTTCATTGGAGGTGGGATTTTGAGGAAAAAATCTATATTAAGGATAGACAGGTCATTGTTCTATGCGTACATATTTTTTTCACTGCTTTATCCATGATAATTTGCCAGCGAATGAGCAGAGAATAGTGGAAATCCGTCAAAACTAGTGTTCAATCCTAAAAAACGTCTTTTTACTAGGAATTTACATCCTCGACGTCCACTTTTTATTTTTTACTAGTGAAATTCAGTACAAGTGCTTTCAGAAAATGTAAGATAAGATGCATGTGCGTTTGCAAATTCGTATTGAAATTAATTCTAAAACTCAAGCTAAAAACACAGAAGTTAAAGCAATAAGAAACGAGACCAAATTTGAGGCTTGTGTGTTAAATTTGTATTTTAATGAAAATAAATTTATTTTCCTTCTAGTATTACATTTACAAAAACAAAAATAATGTTTTAAGGTTTGCGAGATGAGTGCGGGAGAGGAAACTGGTTGCAAAATGAAAGTAAACTTCTTTTATTTGTTTCGATCACATTATATAAAAACGAGGTTCAATATTCGTACCCCTTGAAACAGAATTATTTGAAACCTGAGAAATGTCCTTTTTACAGTATTTTTTCGAGGTTTGCAATGGCTAAATTACCTTAATTTAACTGAAAACCGTGGAACCAAAAAATGAAAAATGAACCTTTCGTTACCCTCTTCCATTTTTGGCACGAGATGAACATAAGAGCGGATTTATTCTTTCGGCTTTAGTAATTTTTCTCTTTCTTTAAGAATTACTTTACATTCAATCTTAAATTGTCATGTAGAGATGTAGATAAATCTTTTTTAATGTTTCTAGATTCTTTCGTAATGTCAAAACAGAAAGGGTCAATACTCAATCGCGTTTTTCTCGGAATGACTTTGAGAAGTAAAAATTTTACTCTCAGGTCGTGATATGTTGCCGAACTGTACTTTCGGCAGAGTATTTCCCCCTTAACTTCACTATTATCATTTATAGATTGTCTTACAATTGGTTTGGTCTTTAGGAAAAACCAAAAATAAGGACTGATATCCCCTGGCTTCGTTCTATTGACGTTACCGAACGAACTGAAGAGGAGATGGGCAAAGGAGGTGAATGAGGATAGTAAGAATATTTACGAAGTTAGCAAACATTGATAAGAAAAGACAAAAAGAGGTATGTCATTATTTATTATTTTAAGACAGGTTGTTACCCTTGTGAGCATCCCAGCACTGGGCTATTGACACAAACGGAGCAAATTTAGATCTCTCAGTACTATAATTGTTAATGTAGGTACTCTTTTTTGTCGTGTTATAATTATATAAATCTTGTGATTGGGAGAACAAACTTTACAACCAGCTGACATTGGTATTTTCGGAAACACCATATTAGTAAATATAAGCTTGGTATTTGTGACGAAAATGGGATTGCACTATTAGAAAGAGTCGATGACCGTCCAAGAGAAAAAAAAACAATTTTTGCGGCTCATCTACCAAGAAAAATAAAAAAATAATGAAAGAAAGTACTTGCGAAAGTGTGTTCCGTGCAATTGGTCTCTTTCTATTTTGTGCACCCAATATTAATTTTACAAAATGCGTTGAAAGGGATCTGTTTCTACAGATAATGCACCCTCAACTTCACCCCCCTTAATTTCGACCCCCGATCCTATTCCTGTCCCATCAAATTTGGGGTCAAATCTTTCCCAATTATCTTCCTCGGGTTCATTTTTAAGTAATATTGAACCCCTCGAATCATTTACTCCCATTCCAACTACATCCAAAGCATCCTTTTCTACCTCCCATACCTTCTCCAGCAGCACAGTCCTCTCCCAGTAGAAAACCCTCCTTCATCGATGAAAAATTATTTTTTTGTCCTTATGTTGTGGATCATATTAACCCCGATGACCTCAATGAGTTTTGAGACAGAGAAATTTTATAAGATGGGAGGGAAATAGAAAGCATACACTACTTTTTTAAGTGTGGCGAGATTTAAATAATTATTTTCATAACACCAGTTCTATGGTCACTGCTTTACCTATCATTGGAGCCCACACTGCAGGGAATAGCTGGTCCAACGGAAAAGTTTTTATCAGGTATAAGTGTAGAGACCAGTGACAACGGAAGGCCTTCCCGGGAAAAAAGTCGTCCACCGGACTCCTCTTTGACACAATCTCCTTGTATGAGGTGGTTGCAAGAAAACCACGAAAAAAAGCGGGCAAAGTTTAACAGTGAAGATGACCAGTGGTTTTGCATTTATTGTAAAGAAATATATGGTTAAGGTCCAAAACGTAGTTTTTGGGTATCTAGCAGCAATCTTAAATTTGATAAACATATGCATTATTGTTGCATACCCAATACACTCTCCGATAAATACCCAAAACCATTTATTAAATTTGTAAGGGCATCGGACATAAATTTTTGCTGTGACCCTTGTTTTACTAGTCACAATCCTCCAAATTCAACCCAAATCCCAACCAATAGCTAAAGCTTTATTACTCCCTTATTTTTCCTTTATTTCTCCAAATTTTTGCATTTTAAGATCATTGTTTACTGGCTTTGTCTGGTGGTTTTCTTTTTCTCTATTTTTATACTGAATATTGCACACAAGCAAACCCAGAGGAAAGGGGGATCCCTCCTCTGTGTCTTTTTAATGTTTTTCACTTTTTTAAAATAAAATTGTCCATTTGGTCAATTATTTGCGCCCTTGTCACATTGTCCTAGCATGGAGCTGTTTAATTTTATTTCAAAAGACTTTTTGCCCAAGTGTTTTTTATCAAATAAAGAAAAAAAGACTGGCAAAAGATTTCTTTGCTGGTTTTGCCTACTAGTCACCTTACTTTGGCTACGATCTTACAGCTTCCTGCACCTCATTTTGATTTTTTATATTTAGCAGAGTATTTACATGTTACGATTAATTCAAAATTTTATAATAAATTTGATTAAAAACTGGGGCAAAGAAAGAATCTGGACATTTCCGACAATCCTCAGATCATTTGTAAATTTATTTTCTTTTTGTCAGTAAATTTTCCATTCTATTTTCGTCATGAATTTTTCCGTTTTCCTATCAGGGAGGTTTGGATTTATTTTTACACAAATAGATTTACAATTAACGTCAACTTAAAAAATTTACATCAACAGAATATATTATGGCGATACTACTAACGAAAACTGAAGAATTTTAATCCACAGGATCGGAAACTACCACAAATATTGTCCCCGACCTAACTGAATTCAATAAAGAAACGTCACAAACTGCTATCACAATAACCCACCGAGAACCAGTGAAATTTACAAGATTGATACGGACCACCTTTGCAACAATAACAAAAACATTATCCTTTGGAAAAATCCTTACAAAACGAAAACAAAATCCCAATAGTTGATACAGCTTTTGGCATTGATGCTAGTAAGAGGAAAAAGATCTTTCCTTGGCGAATACTTTTACAAGGAGTGTCGGACAATACATAGTAGAAAATCATGCGCACGCTAGCCATGACCAATGAGCCAGCAAAGAACGATTTCGAACCCTTACAAAAACTAAGTGAGAAAAACGCCCAAAAGTAACAAATTTTCAAGGAATTAACTTGTCGTACACAATCCCAAACATCGGTGATGAAGAATTAAGAGCCTCGATTTGGAAAAAATCAAGAAAGTAAGAGGTGCAATACCCCTTACAAAAATCAGAGGCCTTAGACTCCCAGGTCCCTTTATTTATAAGTGAAGACCAAAGATTAACGAATATGGAAAGTCAATACGGAGTATTTTCAGCAAACTTCTGGTGGAATACTTTAATGACTATATGTTTAGTCTTCTTGATTTCCTAAGGTAAGACCTAAGGTAAAATTCCTAAGGATGGCTTTATAACCGCGTCAATTAGTTCCGTTGCTATGAAATATTGAAGTGTTTCTTACGCAGGCTAACGGGGTCAGCAGGAAGAAAAGGTCAATCTTGAGTACACCATAATGGCAATCAGAAGACAGATGTCAGACATATCTGGCATTGTATTGCAACTCAATGAATTAACTGGCCGGATGTAATACGAATTCCTCTTTATATTGTTATTTTGGGTGCTGGAGAAATACCATTTTTCACTGTGAATACAATAGCTGTATTATTTACAGGGCCGAATGCATTAATGAACTGGCCTGATGCGATCCAAATTTCTATTTATTTTGTTGCTCCAATTTGAGGCGGTGTGGAAATATTTGCATAAACTCCTTTTTCACTTCTAACATCAGATCAAAATAAAAAATATATTTATATCTTTAGCCCAGTATTTTACATTTGCCTTAAAGTTGGGCCATATTCTAGAATATTCTATTGCTATTTTACCTCGTATACTTCTACTGTTGGCTTGTATTAATTTAATTCATTTTTTAACGCAATCCCAACGTATTGGTATTTTTTAACAATGGCTATATCCCGTATGACAATGACGGTGTTGGTCTACCCTTTAGCCTGGATGTGAATCTAAAATTGTAAATGCCCCTCATGAGACGATCTGTGTGGCTGTGTGTATCTCTTTAGCCTTTGTGTGTCTCTTTGGGCTGTTTGAGTCTCTTTGGGCTGCTTGAGTCTCTTTGGGCTGTTTGAGTCTTTTTGGTCACTGTGTGATTCTTTGGGCTGTTTGTATCTCTTTGGGCTGTTTGTGTCTCTTTGGTTTGTGTTTGTCTCTTTGGGCTGTTTGTGTCTCTTCAGGCTGTTTGAGTCTTTTTGGTCTGTGTGTGTTTCTTTGGGTTGTTTGTGTCTCTTTGGGCTGTTTGTGTCTCTTTGGGCTATGTTTGTCTTTTTGGGCTGTTTGTGTCTCTTTGGGCTGTGGGTGTCCCTTTGGGATGTGTATGTCTCTTTAGGCTATGTATGTCTCTTTGGACTGTGTGTTTCTTTGGGCTGTATGTGTCTCTTTGGCCTTTTTGAGTCGTTTTGGTCTGTGTGTGTTCTCTTTGGGCTGTTTGTGTCTCTTTGGGCTGTGTGTGTTTCTTTGGGCTGTGTGTGTCTCTTTGGCCTTTTTGAGTCGTTTTGGTCTGTGTGTGTTCTCTTTGGGCTGTTTGTGTCTCTTTGGGCTGTGTTTGTCTCTTTGGGCTGTGTGTGTCTCTTTGGGCAGTTTAAGTTTTTTTGGTCTGTGTGTGTCTCTTTGGGCTGTTTGTGTCTCTTTGAGCTGTGTGTGTCTCTTTGGCCTTTTTGAGTCTTTTGGGTCTGCGTTTGTTTCTTTGGGCTGTTTGTGCCTCTTTGGGCTGTTTGAGTGTTTTTGGTTTGTGTGTCTCTTTGGATTGTGTGTGTCTCTTTGGGATGTGTGCGTCTCTTTAGGCTGTGTGTGTCTCTTTAGCCTGTAAGTATCTCTTTGGGCTGTTTGCATCTCGTTAAGCTGTGGATGTCTCTTTGGGCTTTGTGTGTCTCTTTGAGCTGTGTGTGTCGCTTTGGGCTATGTGTGTCTCTTTGGGATGTTTGAAACTTTTTGGACTGTGTGTTTCTCTTTGGCTGTTTCTTTTTCTTTGGGTTGTGGGTGTCTCTTTTGCATGTGTTTCTCCTTAGGCTGTACGTATATCTTTGGGCTGTTTGTGTCTCTTTGAGTTGTTTGAGTCTTTTTGGTCTGTGTGTGTCTCTTTTTGTTGTTTGTGTCTCTTTGGACTGTGTGTGCCTCTTTGGGCTGTGTGTGTCTCATTAGGCTGTGTCTATATCTTTAGCCTTTGTGTGTCTCTTTGGGCTGTTTGAGTCTCTTTGGGCTGTTTGAGTCTTTTTGGTCACTGTGTGATTCTTTGGGCTGTTTGTATCTCTTTGGGCTGTTTGTGTCTCTTTGGTTTGTGTTTGTCTCTTTGGGCTGTTTGTGTCTCTTTGGGCTATGTTTGTCTTTTTGGGTTGTTTGTGTCTCTTTGGGCTGTGGGTGTCTCTTTGGGATGTGTATGTCTCTTTAGGCTATGTATGTCTCTTTGGGCTGTGTGTTTCTTTGGGCTGTATGTGTCTCTTTGGCCTTTTTGAGTCGTTTTGGTCTGTGTGTGTTCTCTTTGGGCTGTTTGTGTCTCTTTGGGCTGTGTGTGTTTCTTTGGGATGTGTGTGTCTCTTTGGACTTTTTGAGTCGTTTTGGTCTGTGTGTGTTCTCTTTGTGCTGTTTGTGTCTCTTTGGGCCGTGTTTGTCTCTTTGGGCTGTGTGTGTCTCTTTGGGCAGTTTAAGTTTTTTTGGTCTGTGTGTGTCTCTTTGGGCTGTTTGTGTCTCTTTGAGCTGTGATCATTTGCCACGCAAGATAGCAATACACCATCAATACAAAATGGATTAGTTTCAAGCGCCTTCAAATGTGAAGGGTTAATGCACGAAGTGATTAACATTATTTAACTTCACTGACAACAAATTATTGTATGTTCCTGATTGACGTTAGGACAAAACCTATGAATGGAAAACTAATGCTAAACTGCAAAAAAAAAAATGAAAAGCCAATGATACATAATTAGATTAGATTAGATAAGGGTTTATTCCAAAAACAACACAACACAAAAAAAAACAAATGACCTTCCACAAGCTAACGTTTGTTCGGAAGTATTTACCCTCTTAAAATTAACACTTATAATAACATACTAAAGAGAAAGAAAAAAAAAGAAAAAAAAGAAAGAAGAAAAGAAAAAAGAAGAAAAAATGAAAATCCTACACTCACTCGGCTCCTGGTCGCAATAACCAAATATCAATACTTCACATACTCCAAAACTTCCAGCCGCCATCCCATAAATAATAAATAAACAAAACAAAAAAAAATAAAAAAATAAAAATATATAGGAAAAACGGGTTCAATTAAAATGTTAATACAAGCAGGAATAAACTTATGAAGAAATGCTAAACTAATAATATATGCAAAAAATGAAGCACGCATCAGAAGAATTCTTCTAGCGACCAGAGCCTCCGGGGTGAAGAATCGCTAGTTTCACGAACGAAAACTTGACCTTGGTCAGACCATACACACTTGTTCCCAAATTTATCTCTAGCCTTATTTAAAATATCACGCTTCTTGCACGTAAGGTTTTCGCACAAAAAGATACCGCCTTTTGCAAGTTTAGGCTTAGCTTTTGAACTTTGCAATCTCTTTGTTACGGAGCTTCACTATAACTGGCGCTACTCTGTCAGGTCTGCTTGTCGGGTTGTTATTCAGGCTCAGTCTATGTACACTAATAATATCGGAGTCGGCAATATTTACAAGGCCCATTTTTTCGCGGATCACACTCTGTATGGTACTTTTTATGTCGACCGTAGCGGGCTGCTTGACACCTTGAAACAGAAGCGAGTTCAGTTTCCCTTCTTGTTCGAAATTGTCCAGTTTATTTTCTAAACTACGAATTGTTTCTTCAAGTAAATCAATCTGATGCTTGATTCCTTTGAGATGTTTTTCCAGAATCAAAAATTTGGGGTGTATTCCACAGTGGTTGCATCACAGATTTCAGAGACAATAGTTACGGTCGGAAATTTACCAACCCCTCGTTCGTTTGATTTTTCATGTACCTTGCGCTGAATATCCTTCCTAATGTTTTCTTTCATTTGAGCAATTTCCTGCTCAGACGCTACCAATTGAGTTCGAAGTCCACTCACAAGAGCAGAAGCGCTGCTGGCAGATCCGTCCTTATTTGTGCCACTTTGATTTTTAGCTTTTTTCAATACATCAAATCAAGGAGGCACACTTGTGCCTCTATAAGGAGGCGACCCACCACAATGTTAAGCGATTTCCGGTCCTAGCGGTAATCGCATTTTGTAGCCCAAGCTCAAACTAAGAAACGTGCAAAATTTCACACCCCTCCGACTTTATCTTCATGGGTAAAAGTGGGCCGGAAGTTTCGACCCTCCGACCACAGCCCCCCTTTAACGTTGTCCGATTGAGTTGAAATTTAGAGGTTAAGTTTTCCTAGGGCCCGGGAGCTTATCCTCGAAAATTCAGCTCAATCCGATCACTCCTTCCCTGTTTTCCAAAAACCAAATATAGCCACTTAAAGTTCAAATTTTTTTTTCTTAGCCACGCCTACAGGCCACAGTTGGCAACTGATCCGGGTGAATGAGGACTCATTCGAAGCAGAATTCAACCTGTTAGGGCCTTTTGATATTTTCAGACCGAAAAAATTATCCCCCGAATTTACATTTACGAAAACCTCGTTTTCCTATAAGAACCCGCTATAAGCGGGCTTTTATCGTTTTCCTATAAGACGCCGCAAGCCCGCAAGCTGTCAAATCAGCCAACAGTTAGTCAAGCAATAATAAGTAATAAACTGTACAAAAACATGCAGAAATTATTTGAAAAAAAACTACGTTTTCTAAAGAGTTAAAGAGAGGCTGAGTTACAAGGTCGAACCTTAAAACGTACAGGGATTAGGAGGCAGAGTTGGGGGGCTGCCGCCCCCCCCCCAAACCCCCCGCTTTCGCAGCCTTTAAATAAAAAAAAAATTTTAACTGAAAGTAAGGAGCGACATTAAAACTTAAAACGAACAGAAATTATTCCGTATATGAAAGGAATTGTGCCTTCCTCAACGCCTCGCTCTTTACGCTAAAGTTTGACTTTCTCACAACTCTTTTTTTTAAACAATAAAAACTTTAGCGTAAAGAGCGAGGCGTTGAGGAGGACACAGCCCCTTTCATACACGGAATAATTTCTGTTCGTTTTAAGTTTTAATGTCGCTCCTTACTTTCAGTTAATTTTTTTTTTTTTATTTAAAGGCTGCGAAAGCGGGGGGTTTGGGGGGCGGCAGCCCCCGAAAAAAATAGTTCAAAGACCTTTAAAAAAAATAGTTCAAAGACCATAAAACGGAAACTACGGGGTTGACACAGCCCCCCAGGGCCCGAGGGCAGGTGGTGTAAGTTATGCCCTAGGGGAATATATGGTTCTTATTGAAGGGATACTCATAAAAACTTCAGAGATGACTCATTTGATTGGAAATTGAAAGTTCTAGTTCATATTTTTGAGTCAAAAGAGATTGGAAGGCAAATAGCCCCCCTTCACGACTCTTTTTCCCCAAATGCATCCAATAAAAGTTTTTAGATAGCAATTAAGTTAAAAATTGCGCAAAAATCAGATAACAAAAACTCAGGTGTCGTCAAACCCCCCAGGGTTTGGGGCAGGGGTTGTAAGTTATGCCCTGGGGCACATTTGTTTCTTATGAAAAGGATGCTCGTATAAACTTCAGAGAGGGCTTATTTGATTGAAAATTGAAAGTTTGAGCTCACTTTTTAATAGTC
Source organism: Artemia sinica (assembly GCA_027921565.1). Lineage (NCBI taxonomy): Eukaryota > Metazoa > Arthropoda > Branchiopoda > Anostraca > Artemiidae > Artemia > Artemia sinica. The sequence continues at coordinate 36,690 of JAPEVW010000023.1, read as the reverse complement.
AAAATAGATCCGAGGGTAGCTAGCCCCCCCCCCCCACGCCTTCTTTTACCAAATCCATCTGATGAAAATTTTGAGGTAGATATTTTGTTAAAAACAGTTTAAAGGTCGGATAAGAAAAAATACGGCTTCAATACAACCCCCAGGACTCAGGACAAGGCGTTCTAAGTTATGCCCGGAGGGCATGTATGGTTTTTATAAAAGGGGTGCTCGTATAAACTTTATAGAGGGCTCATTTGATTGGAAATTTAAAGTTCTAGTTCACTTTTCGAGAGTCAAGAGAGGTAAGGGCAACTAGCCCCCCCCTAAACTCTTTTTTCCTCCAACCCATCCGCTGGAAATTTTGAGATAGCCAGTTTTTTTGGAAATTGTTCAAAAATTAGATAACGAAAACTCCCCCCAGGGCCTAGGAGATAGGTGTTGTAAGTGTTGTCCTGGGGGCGTATATGGTTCTTATGAAAGGGATGCTCGTATAAACCTTAGAGATTAAATTAATTTTTGTTCGTTTTTGATTGCAAAAAGTTGAGAGCGTGAAACTACCACAAATCAGCATTGATAAATAAATGAAACCCAAAACGAACAGAAATTACAATAATTAACCGAATGAAACTCAAAACGAGCAGAAATTAGCATAAGTAGGGCGCAAAACCCCTATGTCTACCCAAGGCCAGAACAAAATTTGCATTTTACTGAAAAAATATAAATGTTTTTACTTTTATAACTTTAATAAATCAAATAATATAAACATTTTGATTACTAAATATCAGTATATGTATATTAAACTGACAATGCACATTCATTTGTATTTTTTCAGTAAAGTGCAAATTTTGTTCTGGCCTTGGGAATGCATAGGGGTTTTGTGCCCTACTTATGTTAATTTATGCTCGTTTTGAGTTTGACTCTGTTAATTATTGTAATTTCTGTTTGTTTTGTGTTTCATTTATTTATCGATGCTGATTTGTGGTAGTTTCAAGTTTGGTAGATTATTTGATTTTATTTTTGCTAATTTTTGTTTAATGGAGTTCTTTACTTTTCTTTGAAAAAATTATTTTGTGGAAAAAGTTTTTTAAATTAATTTCTGTTCGTTTTATATTGGAATAGTCTTTGCAGGGAAAAAGAAAATAATAATTTAAATCTTTTTCGTTTTTTAAGACTTTATAGTTTGATCTGCAAAATTTTGATTGGATGTGTTTTGGAAAATGGTGGTTGTGAGTGGGGCATTAATCGCTATCAAATCACTTTCAACTATTAAAAACACACTAGCCCTTTCAATTTCCAATTGAATGAGCCTTTTTGAAGTTTCTACGACAACGCTTTCAATAAAAACTTTATATGACCCAGGGCATAACTTACAACCCTTGCCCTGAGGGCCGTAGGGGGAGGGGTTGTCATCCTTAAAGACCTAATTTCCAAAATTTTCAACTACGTTGAGTAAAATGGCTATCTAAAAATTTGAATTGGATGTGTTTGGGAAAAAGGTGGGTGTGAGTGGGGTTAGTTGCCCTCAAATCATTTTCGACTTTGAAAAAGGGTACTACACCTTTGAATTTCAAATCGAATGAGCCCTTTTTCAAGTTTCTACGACAGAGATTTCAATAAAAGCTTATATGCCTCTAGATTATAACTTATAATCCTTGCCCTTAGGGTCGTGGGGGAGTATCCTCCTCAAAATATATTTTCTATCTGGAAATTAACTACGCTGAACAAAATGGCTATCTCAAAATTTTTTTTTCATTTGTTTGGGGAAAAGGTGGGCGTGAGAGGGGGGTCAGTTGCCCTCCAATCACTTTCGACTATTTAAAAGGGTACTGTCCTTTAAATTTCAAATCGAATGAGCCCTTTTTCAAGTTTCTACGACAAAAATTTCAATAAAACCTTATATGCCTCCAGGGCATAACTTATAATCCTTGCCCTGAGGGTTATGGGGGAGTGTCCTCCTCAAAAATATATTTCCTATCTGGAAATCAACTACGCTGTACAAAATGGCTATCTCAAAATTCTGATTGGATTTGTTTGGGGGAATGATGAGCGTGGGGGGGGCTAGTTGCCCTCCAATCACTTTCGACTATTAAAAAGGGCACTATAACTCTCAGTTTCAAATCGACTGAGCCCCGTTTGAAGTTTCTACGACGACCCCTACCATATGAAGTGCCCTTCTCTAAAGCAAAAAAAAAATACATAGTACATTTTGCAAACATAGTTTTTATATACCCTCAGGGCATAACTTAAAACTCTTGCCCCAAATAAGGTGGGTGAGTGTCCTCTCAAAAACATATTTTCTATCTGGGGAATCAACTACGTCCCCAAACACATCCAATTAAAATTTTAAGATAACCATTTTGTTCAACGTAGTCGAAGGTTCTAGAAATTAGGCCTTTTATGATGACAACTCCCCTACAGCCCTCAGGACAAGGGTTTTAAGTTATGCCCAGGGGGCATATAAGACTATTATAGAAGACGCTGTCGTAGAAACTTCAAAAAGGGCTCATTCAATGGGAAGTGTGACACTACCACAAATTAGCATCGATAAATAAATGAAACCAAAAACGAACAGGAATTACAATAAATAATCGATTCAAACTCAAAACGAGTAGAAATTAACATAAGTTGGGCTCAAAACCCTTATGCCTTCCCAAGGTCAGTACAGAATTACTGAAAAAAAATGAATGTGCATTGTCTGTTTAATATACATATACTGATATTTAGTAATCAAAATGTTAATATTATTTGATTTATTAAAGTTGTAAAAGTAAAAACATTTATATTTAAATAAGAGCTTTACAAGAACAACCTGAGCATTGAAAGAAAAACTCAACCCTATCAATTGGTGTCAGTTCAAGAAAATTTACGATTGGGGTTGGAAATTGGTTGTTTTTTTACATATTTCTATGAAAATACCGGGTCAGCGTCACGAGTGGCCATTTCTCAGGTGGGCAAGCCTGTTTTATATCAATTGCGCCACATGCAATTTACATTAACTGCCATTCTCATAGACTCAACCTTGTTTTGGGCGATTCCATTCAAAACTTGAGATTAATGACATCTTTATTCGCCACTTTTCCTGAGCTGCACTGTTTTGTTGCGAATAGCAGTAAACATTACCAACTGTTTGTTAATGTTCAGAAAGCCACTGGCATAACTATTCTTCCGCTGGAGTAATCATCTACTACAAGATGGGCATGGACATACTGGAAAAGATCGGTAATGGGAGTCTTGAGAGATCTAATGTTGATATTTAGTGAAAAGGCTCTTAGGAAATTGTTGGATATCAATACTATGGTTAGAAAACATATTTAAAGATATAAAATTATTACATAAAGTCAACCTATATTAAATACATACTTAGAAAATACTTTTAGAAAAAAAAGACCTTGTCGGTTCTCAGTGTTACAATAAAACTGTAATAAAACTTAAGTTCTCTCTGTATTCATTAAACACTTTTAAATTACTTCTTAACACTATTAGTCGATTTTTTGAGAGGCCTGGGCTAACCATTGTGAAGAAATATTGCTCTTCAACAACCGTGTGCCGACCAATTTAGAGGGCCCACAGAAGTTGCTTAGCCCCCCCCCCTTAGTTCAGAATGAAATAACGCCACTGTTTGTCATCCTCAAAGCTTTAATTTCCAGACCTTTCAACCACGTTGAACAGAATAGCTATCTCAAAATTATGAATGGTTGCGTTCGGGGAAATGGTGGGTATGAGAGGGGGGCTAGTTGCTCTTCAATCGCTTTCGACTATTGAAAAGGGCACTAGCCCTTTCAATTTCCAATGGAATGAGCTCTTTTAAAATTTTCCGCGAAAATGCTTTCTATAAAATCCTTATATGCCCTCGGGGTATAACTTACAGCCCTTACTCTGAGGTCTGTGGGGGGAGTGTCATCCTTAGAGACATAACTTCCGTACCTTTCAACTACTTTGAGCAAAATGGCTATCTCAAAATTTTGATTGGATGTGCTTGGGGAAATGGTGGGCGTGAGGGTGGGGTTAGTTGCCCCCCAATCACTTTTGACTATTAAAAAGGCCACTAACCCTCTCAATTTCCAATCCAATGAGCCCTTTTTGAAGTTTCTATGACAACGCTTTCTATAAGAACCTTATATGCCCACAGGGCATACCTTACAACCCTTGCCCTGAGAGCTGTGGAGGGGTTGTCATCCTCAAGGACCTAACTTCCAGAAGTTTCAACTACGTTGAACAAAATGGCTATCTCAAAATTTTTATTCGATGTGTTTGGGGAAATGATGAGCATGAGAGGGGGTTAGACGCCCTCCAGTCACTTTCGACTATTAAAAAGGGCACTAGCCCGTTCAATTTCCAATTGAAGAAACCCCTTTTGAAGTTTCTATGAGAATGCTTTCTATAAAAACCTTATATGCCCCCAGGGCATAACTTACAACCCATGCCCTGTGGGCTGTGGGAAGAGTGTCATCCTCAAAAACATAATTTCCTGACCTTTCAACTACGTTGAACAAAATGCCTATCATAAAGTTTCGATTGTTTGAGTTTGGGGAAACAGTGGGCGTGAGAAGTGGGTTAGTTGCTCTCCAATCACTTTCTACTATTAAAAAGGGCATTGGCTCTTTCAATTTTCAACTACGTTGAACAAAATGGCTATCTCAAAATTTTAATTCAATGTGTTCGGGGAAATGATGGACGTGAGGGGGGGGGGGGGTTAGTTGCTATCCAATCACTTTTGACTGCTAAAAATGGCACTGGCCCTTTCAATTTCTAATCGGATCAGCCCTTTTTGAAGTTTCTGTGACAATACTTTCTATAAAAATCTTATAGGCCCCCAGAGCATAACTTACAACCCTCTCCCTGAGGGCTTTGGGGGAAGTGTCATCCTCAGACATTATTTCTGGACCTTTCAACTACGTCAAACAAAATGCCTATATAGAAATTTTGATTGGATATGTTTTGGAAAATGGTGGGTGTGAGAGGGGTGTTAGTTTTCCTCCAATCACTTTCGAATATTAAAAAGGCACATACCCTTCTAGTTTCCAATCGAATAAGTCCCTTTCGAAGTTTCTACGACAACTCCTTCGATACGAAGTGGCCTGGTCTAAAAAAACAAAACAAAAAAATAATAATAATAATAATAAATAACACTTTGCCAAGATCGTTCTTTCCTTAGGAAGTGCTATTGCGCTGCATATGATATGATACAGAAGAAAGCAGCAAAATGATTACAATTTTATTAATCTTTTCGGGATCTGTGCGCAGAAGCTTCAAATTAGACAGTTGGAGGAAACGAAACGTGAAAAGTGACTTTCGGATATGATACTCCAGGAAGTTTTACTATTCCTTTTTGGATGCATTGCATTAAACACATTAAAAAGGCAGAGCCTGAACATTCTCCTGGTCAGATAATTGATCCAATATATTCTATAACCAGCAAAAGTGATTTGCTTTCTTTGTCTCGTCACTCCATTATTTGGACAGCTTGGTTGGACATTCTTTGGATCATAGTTGGACCAGGGCCTTCTTTAATGTAGTTTTTGGACACGGACATAGCCCCTTCCAAATTGCAGGGCACCGTGAAGTTACAAAATCATACAAAAAACTTTGCAAAGAACACAAGTTCTAGCCTCTGGTTTTCCGGGATTTATCTGCAAGTTCTGTTTTTTGACATGATCTTAGTCTAATTTTCTGTGTTTTTCGTAATTTTGTTCAATATAAGCGACCTTTTTTTTTACATTGAATCTTAGAGAAAAAAGTCTGTAAATAAGTTTTTGTCCAAACTTACCCAAAGCATGGCCAACTTTGAACAAATTAGGAAATAACATGAACAGTACATAAAATGAAATAACGTCGTTCAAAGTTGGACGAAGTTTGGGTAACTTTGAACATCATTTTCAGAAAAAATTAAGGCAACGTGGAAAGGGATAGAAAAAATCCGCGACGTCCACCCTCTTCAGCGGTCAGAAATACATATTGAAATATTTTTCTAGGTTGTTATGTTACCATTTACAAAAGTTATTGCAAAATAAAGGAGAAAAAAAGGTACTTTTAGTTCAAAGTAACCCCATTTGACAGTAACGTGCACTATGATCTCTTGTACTAAAAACATGTGTTACCTGCGCTAGGATCATTAAAATGACTTATTGTAGAGTAAAGCATATTTATAGAATATAATAACGAGTTTTTGTTTTTAATCGGTTTATAGTTTTATTGTTTCAAATGTTAGTAATTTGAAGTAATTCGCTTTTTTGTTGCTTTGACAATATCATGTTTTACCATTGATTTTTCACCGTACGCTTATTTGTCTAGATTCCGATTGGTATTAATGGGAGCATCGAAATAATTTCATTGATGACCATTGGCGCCTTTTTAATTTTTAAATTTCAATGGATGGGCTTGAGAAACGCATTACGTCAGCCGAGCACTGTAGTCAAATGCATCATCTTAATTATGATGCTTATTGAAGCAATTATTGTCATAACAAGAAAGTCTTCACATTATCGGTTTACAAGAATATTAAGACCAATGTTTATTCTGGATACCCATTATGGTCAACCAGTCAGAAGGAATCTTAGGCAGGAAAGACAAGGTTTCCATTTTTAGGAGACTAGCGCCAGGTTGGCAAAATCTTGTTGGATGTTCATTGAGAATTAATAAGTTTGGTAACTTGTAAAACTAAAAAGCAAATTTTGACCACCGTAGTAAACCTATAAACATCATATAACATCTTAGTGATGAATTAAAATTTTTGTTCGAATCTTATCCTCTATTTTATGATCTCTCCCTCCCTACGTCTCCTACGTCTCCCTACGTCTGAACGATTACTCCAAGGAGTAAACGAAGTATTTGTTGCTATCCTCATTTGGAAAGTACCAAATTTCGCACTCTTGTAAATAGAGGGCAAAATACATTCTATTTACTGCTGTTTTCTAAAATTGTGTAAATTTTAACGTTTTCGTTGATAACTTTGAAGTTGATGAAGTTGATGATCTTTGGAGTTGGTTTGAATAACTTGTTCTTTTAAGGGTCGGTCGAAAACAGGATCAGCCGCTTTGTGGCATGTTTTAAACAGGTTTTTGTGTGGCATGGCCGCATAGAAACAAAAATGAATTCTTGTCGAAAAGGGGCATGTTTAAGAGCTGACGTCACAAGACTTGTTTTGTTTCTTAGCTAATACGAAGGTAATGACATGCCAATTCTAAACCAAAAACGACTCTATCGAAATGTGGCACGTATAGGCATCATGTCAAAAACTGGTTTTTGTTCTATAAGCTAATATGAAACCAATGGCAAAAGTTCATTTGCATTGAATAATTAAGGGTTTGCTGGAATTCAGTGGTAGAGTAAGTACTTTGAAATAAAGATGGCAGTGAGAGATAAACCCCTTTTTAAAAAATGGATGTCTTTTCAACTTAGGATTTATAAATACCTACTTCTAAGGTGTAGAATGTACAAAAATAAAAGTAGACATTTTATTTGTAAATATATTTGTTTCCTTTATGTATAAATTATATTTTTTTGGAAGGAGATTGTATAAAACATTTAGTTAAAAATTTTTGATGGTTTTTCGTTCAAATAAGAAATTTTGTTTATCACTGGTTTCATATCAAGTGGGACTCTTGTTAAAACGGATTTAAATGGCCATGTTCACTGGAAAAGGGTGATTCTAACCCTCTAAATAGCTCCCTCTGGAGCTATTGTTTTATTCTTATATCCTTTCACTCTATACCTTCAACTCTGTTTCTACTTAGCCTTTTGTGTCATTCCTATCTAGTATTCATTCATATAGAAAAAAAATTACAAGAAACGTTGAATCGATAAATACTTTATTTTAAATAAGAGATTATTTTATAAAATACATGGTTGTGTCTTCTTCCACTGTCAAATCCATAGACACTTTGAGTGTCTGTTTTGTCGTTGTCGGGTAAACTTCAAAAGCTTAAATTTTCGTTGTTTTTTTTTTTCTTCTTTCTTTTTTGTTTAGCACTGAGGACAGCTTGAGGGAGGTCCTTGTAGAAATATTTTGCTTGTTTTTCTTCGTCATCATGGTTTGCCACTGGCTGACAAAATCCTTGTTTTCTCACCTGTTTTGACTTTATTTTTCATTTTATTATTTTCTGATTAGAGAGCCTAAGTGTAGAAGTTTTAACTCCTATTTCTATCTAAAATCTTGAATTTTGTACTTTTTCCTTGAAGAGATACGTTTTTATATGTTTCGTTCCCCATGCCCAATTGTAGCAAACCAAACCTAGAAGATTAGAAGAGGGCTTATTTGATCGTGAATCACAAATATTACTGACCTTTGAGAATAACCAAAGATTGGAGGGTAGCTAGCAATTGTTCCACGCCTCTTTTTACCCATATAATGACATATCAAAATTTGGCATTATTAATTTGATTTAAACAGTAGAAAGGTCCAATAATTTATCTTTGGGAGGAAATGATCCCTTATAGTCCAAGAAGAAGGAATTACAAGTTACGCAGTTTGCCCACCGTTCACATATAGTATTTCTCATTGCAGAATAGGAAAAAAATTATAATGGGAAGTGGTATTTTTTGGTGGGAAGGGGGTCCTTGAGTGGTATAAAGCCCTTCCGGGGGAATAATTTTTCATGGTAAGATTCAGGGAAATTTCTGAGCCAAATTTTACACAGAAAGCAGGAAAGGATTTCTTGTCAAAATTTGAAAAACAATCAGAAATTCCATTTATAAAACCAAGTTTTAAGCTTAAGAGAAACAAGAGCCATTTTAAATATGAGTGGAGCGGCTCCTTTCTCAACCTTGCTCTTTAAGCTAGTCAGTTTTTGTTATCGTTCTATGACTCGTTCCTTTAGGAATGAGTCATAGAACACAAGGGCTGTTGAATTTGAAGTATTTTTAAATAGCTTGCTTTTCAAACAGTTCGTGGTAACGAACTGTAAGTAAGGAGTGACCGGCTCAATGGTAACCGAAACTCTAAAAAACGGAATTTGGTACCAATAGATACATCAAAAGAATCAGATTTTAATTCTGATTTCAAATATATAAGTTTCATCAAGTTTAATATTACTCATCAAAAGTTACGCGCCTGAGAAAATTTGGCTGGTTTTCGAAAAAAAGGGGGAAAGACCCCCTAAAAGTAATTGAACCTTAATGAAATTCACACCATCATATTTAGCGTATCAGAAAACCCTACTGTAGAGGTTTCAAGCTCCTATCTACAAAAATGTGGAATTTTGCATTTTTTTGCCAGAAGAAAGATCACGGGTGCGTGTTTATTTGTTTTTTTTTCCCAGGGGTAATCGTATTGACCCAGTGGTCCTAGAATATCGTAAGAGGGCTCATTGGAATGGAAATTAAAAGTTCTAGTCCCCTTTTTAAGTGACCAAAAAAAATGGGAGGGCAGCTAGGCCCCCTCCCACGCTCATTTTTTTCTCAAAGTCACCCAATTAAAATTTTGAGATAGCCATTTTGTCCAGCATAGTCGAAAATCTAATAAATATGTCTTTTACGATGACTTAATCCCCCACAGTTCCCAGGGGAAGGGCTGCAAGTTATGAACTTTGCCCATTGCTTACATATTGTATTGGTTATTGGGAAGTATACAGACATTTTCAGGAAGAATTTTTTTCTGGTGGGGGGGGGGGGCTGGAAGAGGGGCTATCTTTTCTAATTAAACGGCCTTTGTGATTCAGGGGTTTGTGAATTAAAAAATTTTAACTTTTAACGTAAAGAGCGTGGTATTGACTAAGGGGAGAACCCCATCATATACGTAATAAAAAAAAAAAATCACAAAAAAAAAAACAAGCGATACGGCTCAATAGTAATCGAAACTTTTAAAAACGGAACTTTGATGTCAATAAATGTATCAAAAGAATGGGCTTATATTGCTGATTCTAAATATATGAATTTTATTAAGTTTAGTATTACTCATCAAAGGCTACGAGCCTGAGAAAATTTACCTGATTTTTTAAAGAGGGGGAAACATCCCCTAAAAGTGAAAAAAATTTAATGAAAATCACACCGTCAGATTCAGCGTATCAGAAAACCCTATAACATAGGTTTCAAGCTCATATCTGCAAAAATCTGCAACTGTGTATTTTTTGCCAGAAGAAAAATATACGAATATAGAAGTTCGTTACGTAAATTAATTTGTAAATTACGTCAGAACCAAATTTAGAGAGCCATTTAGCAAAAGAAAAGTAAATTTTTTATGCAAATTTTGCATACTTATTCAATGCCGGCGAGCCAAAATAAAAGCTGCATTAACTAAAAAACGATCAGAAATTAAATAAAAAAAACAAGTTTTTTAAACTGAAGTAAGGAGCGACATTAAAACTTAAAACGAACAGAAATTATTCCGTATATGAAAGGGGCTGTGCCCTCCTCAACGCCTCGCTCTTTACGCTAAAGTTTTTTTGTTTAAAAAAAGAGTTGTGAGAAAGTCAAATTTTAGCGTGAAGAGCGAGGCGTTGAGGAGGGCACAGCCCCTTTCATATACAGAATAATTTCTGTTCGTTTTAAGTTCTTATGTTGCTTCTTACTTTCAGTTGAAAAAACTTGTTTTTTTTTTTAATTTAATTTCTGATCGTTTTTAAATAATGCTGGGAAATCTGGCGCCCCCTTCATAGAAATGTCCCTTACCCCAAGGAAACATCCTCCACGGAAAGATTTTCCCGAGTAACCCCTCCTCCTGCCCCCCACCAGAAAAAAAATCCTTCATGAAAATGTCTGTAAACTTCATAATAATCAATACAATATGTAAACAATGGGCAAAGTTCATAAATTGCAGCCCTTCCCCTGGGGACTGGGGGGATTAAGTCATCCTAAAAGACATATTTATTAGATTTTCGACTATGTTGAACAAAATGGCCATCTCAGAATTTTAATTGGGTGACTTCGAAAAAAAAAATGAGCGTGGGAGGGGGCCAAGTTGCCCTCCAATTTTTTTGTTTTATTTCATTAGAATTAATGACACTCCACTTCTCGCGTGTGTACCTAGATTCTAAACAAGTACCGTTGTTTCTTATGAAAAAGAAAGCACGAACTTGACAGCTGACAGTTAAAATTTGGGATTTGCAGGTTGCACAAAATATCTTCAAAGTTTTCCAATAACAAATCCTATCTGTAAGCAGTGGACAAATTATAAACTTAAAAAGGCCCTTCAACTTCTACAATAGAATCCTGTGAGTATTCTGCAGTTTGGGAGGGAGGGGGATATCTCAAATGGTGTATTTTAATGCCAAGACATCACAGTTGTAATGGAACCATCAGATAAATACAGAATTAGTTCTAAGTGAGAGACAAGGGCATTGCGGGAGTAAAAAACGATGTATAATCACCAGGGCCATAACCAGAATTTTTATTTTTTGGGGGATATGTATTGTTTGAGGAGGGGACAAAAGAAACTTTAAAAAATGTATCTGGATTACTTTTTGGTCTGCATTCTGGGAATATTTCTGGTCTACGCTGTTATCATGAAATGAAATTAGAGTATCATTAAATCCCAAAATAAGCAGGGATCTATTACATATGGAAGGGGGACTGCCCTTCGTCATCTGCAACTCCACCTTGTGATCACTGATACTCTGGAGGATGCGGATTAGATCAGCAATTGAGAGCTCTAGTCCAGGGGCGGATCGATAGCAAAATATTGGTGGGAGGGGTGGGGCAATGTGACAAAAGCGCCAATGAGCAAAATCTTGGGGGGGGGGGGCAATTTGACAAAGGGGCCAATAATTGACCAAATATACAAGTTTATTCTAAAGGAAGAGTGAAAAAAAACAGGGAAAGAGGACGCCAGAAAATCGTGGGGGGGGATGGTTGACTTCAACAAAATTTTACACGGGGGGAAGTTTGCCTGAATTCATAAGCAAAATTTACTCATTTACCTCATGAGAAGTAATCCATGAAGAACTATCATCAGTAATAATTCTCTGCTGTAAAATTTTCCACACAAGAAACTTCCTGTTGGAGGGGAAGGACCTTTGAAAAATTGTGAACATAGAGGTGATTTTTGGTATGAATTTAAAAAAAAGATCATAAATAAAGTTAAAAACAAGTATTTTTTCGAGTTAGATTATGTTCAGAAGAATTTTTCGTCCAGAATAGTGAACAAGATTTTTTTTTTTTTTTGGGGGGGGGGGATGGGCATTTGCAGTAAGCATGAACTTTTACGAGGTAAAATTCATGGGGGTACTATCTTGCGCGTGGGAACTCTCCTTGGGGGAGTTTTCCTTTGGGAAATTGCCATGAATGGGGAGGTGTGTGTCTCGTTATTATTCGAAAAAAGATCAGAATTAAATTTTAAGAAAAAACTATTTTCAACTGAAAGCACGGAGCAGCACCAAAACTTAAGAAAAAAACAGAAATTAATATATTTGTGCGGTGCCTCCTCCTCAATACCCTGCTCTTTACGGTAAAGTTAAACCTTCTTTCCTAAGTCTTAAAAAGCGCCTCCTGAATCAAATTTCCCAGTTAATAGTGTTTGACATGTGAAAGTTTGCTAAGCATTAGAGATTTTCAGGGCAAGTTTATTCAAATTTTTAATTAAGAACTACTTTTTAACCAACCCTTTAGATTAATAAAAAATACCGTTTGCAAGAATTCTTATTGAAACAACCTGTTTTGGTATTTTATTGGAACAACACAAACAGTGGAAAATATCCCCCGCCAAACTTTTTCATAAATTAGTGCTACCGGTCACTGATTTTCACTGCGAAGGACACATTAAAACCTGTATATGGGATAATCTGCAGTACCTGCAAATATTTATCTAGATCTGTGAACGTTTGACACATCCAAAATTAGACTTCAAAATAGCACTTAAAAATAAGAGATTCGCGTCTCATATGCCATCTTCTATTCAAAGTACAAACTCCATAACTCGTAATTAGCAGACCCATATATACGATGGATATGTCTTTGTATACTTGGCAAAAGCCAAAACAAGAGACATTCAAATTTTGTGACAGAAACCAGTTTTTTACGTAATGCCTAAACGTGCCGCATTTCCATAGAGTCATTTTGGTTTAGAATTGGCATGTCATCACCTTCGTATTAGCTTAAGAAACAAAACAAGTCTTGTGACGTCAGCTCTTAAACATGCCCCTTTTCGACAAGAATTCATTTTTGTTTCTATGCGGCCATGCCACACAAAAACCTGTTTCAAACATGCCACAAAGCGGCTGATCCTGTTTTCGACCGACCCTTCTTTAAGTTCGTTTTTAAAGTTTCAGTTAGTATGACGAACAGTCACTCTTTAACTTACCATCCACTACCGTGATGATTCTGATTATATTTGTTGTTGGGAAGGGACATGGTCTACTTTAGTTAGGTATACCAACGTTCCTTTTTCAAGGAAACTTATCCCAATCTTTAGTTTCTAACCAAAATTATTTGTTTTCAACCTGAAGTGATTAAAATTAAAACTTATCCCTAAAAATATAAATATAGCAGGACTCCCCAAAAAATATAAGAAAGGGGGGGGGAGGGAGAATAGTAATTCTTACGATACATATTGAAAATACCAAAACTGTTTGTTATAATCCTAATGCTCCTTATGTTTAGTTCACTGTACGATTTTTCAAATATAAAAAGTTTTTAAGTTCTTGAAGCCTAAGTTCTAAATGTTTCTGAATAATTACAGATACCCTTATTGTCAGGAATGATTTAAAAGATATAAATTAAGCAGTATTTTTACTTTATTTTTTGCTAGTTTAATTTATGCCTTCTTAATTTTCTTTTGTCTTCTCCATGTACTTGCTTTTTTGAAAATTTGCAAAATAAGGGCCAGAGGAAATGAAAAGAAATTTATAACGTGGTATGAACATTGGTATAGCCATATAATCATATACAAATGAACAACTATTAGATAAAGGCTATAACAATGAAAAAAAAAAAGATTTTAACTCCAAGTTTGAAAATGAAGATCGTGTAATACTCGTCTGTTTTTTTCCTTTTTTTTTTACTCTATTGAGACACAAAATGAAATCCTTTTAAGTATAATTATTGCTTCCATATATTTTATAAAAGGATCTAAACATATATGATGCTTTTTCCCTGTATTACATACAGACATAAAGAGAACAAATTCAAAAATTCGACTGTTTAAAAGTAATATGCAAACATGAAGATCAATATTTGCAAAATGCAAAATATACATATTAAACTGACAATGCACATTCATTTGTATTTTTTTCAGTAATTTTGTTCTGGCTTTGGGAAGGCATAGAGGTTTTGAGCCCAACTTGTGTTAATTTCTGCTCGTTATGAGTTTGACTCAATTGTTTATTGTAATTTCTGTTCGTTTTGGGTTTCATTTATTTATCGATGCTGATTTGTGGAAGTTTCACGCTTGGTAGATTATTGATTTTATTTTTGCTCATTTTCTGTTTAATGGAGTTCTTTACTTTTTTTTATAAGACTTATTTTGTGGAATTTTTTTTTAAATTAATTTCTGTTCGTTTTATATTGACATAGTCTTTTCAGGGAAAAAGAAAAAAAATACTTTAAATCTTTTTGTTTTTTTAAGGCCTTATAGTTTGGCCTGCTATTTGTATGCTGGAGAAAAATTTTCAGCAATTTTTAACAACATACACCCTTTTTAAAATCGGACGCAAATTTTTTTTTTAGGTCCTGTTGTCGGTTCGTCCAGCGTTGAGCTTTCTAGCTCTACTATTTTTTTTATCGTATTATTTTCAGTTCTGGGCTTTCACTTGTTTAAGGAACATGCTGGCAATCCATATTTTACCACAATAGAGGACAGCTTCGTCAGTATGTTCGTTCTTCTTACTACTGAAAAGTAAGTTATTTTGAAATCTCCACCTTAAGATACCTTGTGTCTGGGAAGTAAAGATCATCGGAAACATCAAGACATGATATAAGACTGATAAACGTAAACTCTGTGTGATTTTTGTAAACAGTAGCCTGAGTCTTATATCGGATTAAACAAATAAAAAATAAAGCTTTAAAACGAATCCAAAGAACAATATTAAATCCCAAAACGAACATAAATTGTTTTTTATATAAGAGTTAGTTGCTTCCTTTCAACTCTCCGCTCTTGACGGTAAAGTTTCACTAGTATATAACTAAGAGCATTTTCGAGTGCCAAAAATATAGCCACTAGGTGATTGCAGCTGTTTTCTTTACCGATGTCCTTTTAAAACACAAAATTAAGGCTCTGGGCACCCCCTTTCCCAGCAAAGAAAAACTCACTGTCCTTCCACCCTCTCTCAATAGTTGATGTGCAGTAACACAAGAACAAGATCTTTATATAGAAGTTCTGTGGAATAGCCGTTCTCTTTTTATGGGCTGTGTATTCAACAGTTTGTGGTAATGAACTTAAACAGCGTGGCCTCCCGTAGCAATTTATCACTATTTCTAGGGATTTTTTAGATACCTAGTGATTAGATACCTAGTGATTTCTAATGACGCAATTTGCCATCAATCTGTAGCCCTGGTCCATCCACGGCAAATTGTTTTTCTAAATTTTTCATAGGACACTTCGTTACAAAAAGAACAAAAAGTAAAGACCCTTACTTACATGGTTTAAGAATTCCTAAATATCCAATTTATCCAAACAATTGTCCAACATTGTGTACATACATTCAAACGCGTATTTTCTCATACCAAGTCCATCATCAACTGTGTGCTTGAACGGGCCCATTTCAACTTCCCGGATTAGCTCTTTCTGAAACAAAACAATCCAATCAAAGAAAACAGACTCCAATGGTAAAAATTAATTATTATTACTTCGAAACACAATGGAAAAGGTAAACAATAATTTTGTCTTTATAGAGCTGGGAAGCATGTGTATAGAAATTTTGTTGACTTTGGGGGAAGAGGTACGCGGACGGGAAGGAACGGCGAATCCTTAAAACATGAACAAAATAAGAGCTATATGTCAATGACACGAAATATTTTGAAACATTTGGGAAGGGGACTTCAAACTGTCCTCCCCTCCCTTATATTTACCTAGACCTGTCTATAACTCTTTTTTTTGTGTGTGTGTGGGGGGGGGGGGTACATACTTTATTTCATAACAGTACTAAACTATTGAATATGGTGCGGTCTCGCTAGATATGTTGATAAATTTGAACCTTAATATACATATTTTTTTTTTTATTTAAACGAATCCTGTGCAGTGAAAATCTTTATACTGATGGAGTGACACGAAATTGCAGCACCCTTTTTTTACCAAAATATGCGAGGATCTTAAGCAGTCTTTGCAAGTAAACAGAATTTTAAACCTTTCCATATAAGAAACTCTGTCAAAGATTCTGGGGAAAGAATTTTTTTACTATTTAATTTTAAAAATGATGGTTAAAAGAACGGTATTTCTCAAAATCAGCATAGGGGGGAGGAGGAGGAGGATATTTTTGATTTGTTTACTGAAAATACAAAGAGGGATTTTGAATAAATGGGGTAGAAATTGACCCACTCACTGCCCTTATGGTGCCAATTTACTTTATCCACTTTAATACTGAACCTTTTTTTTATTGTTTATTAATTATTTTTGTATCAAAGGAATTTTTTCCGCATAAGGTTGCTAATAATTCTTTTTATATTTGTAAATATCAGAGATTATTGTATTTTCAAATTTTCCTTGGGCATGTCCTTTAAAGAGAATCAATGATAGAAAATTTTATGCATATTTATCTTATTTGCTAATCAATTCAAGCTTTGTTTAATTATAGGTATTTTTTAAATATGTTTTATTTTAAATTGGGTTGTTGAATGGTTTTTAGTGAAAAACCACCGTACTTGTTATTGTGATTCTTATCGGTAATTAATTAAAACAAAACTAAAAGAAACTGTTCTATGAAAAGTAAAGGCCATATTAAACCCGAAATCATCAGAAATAAAAACATATTATCTGATAAGTCTAACTTTTAAAAAAAGAAAACTCAAAACTGTTTTATTGTATCTCAGCAGGAATTTCATTTTTTTAAATTTGTTTTAATTTTAGATCAGATTCTCAAAAGCCATTATATAAACTGACAGAATATATATTATGTAAAAATTAGCTATCAGAAAAAATTAATATTATTTTAACATTTCAATAAAAGCTCCCAGCGATGAAATAGCTATAAAGACATTAAAGTTTATAAGGACGTTACCGAAAAACCTGATACTGAATCAAACCATGCTAAAAACGAAGGTTTGGCTTTATGTTTTCATGTTGACAGAGACGTTTTGCATTTTATTAGAGCTTCTAGTGATGAAATAACTATAAATGTAAACGTTGGAGTTCATAAGAATGCATGCAAAGAACCTGATACTGAATCAAACGCGATTGAACTTCATATTAAACTGTTAATGAAGGAATAACAAAAGTTAAGGACGTTGGTAATTCTAACGACGTTAACAAAGGATGTAACTCTGTATAGGCAGTCTGAAGCAAAAGCCGGTAAAACCATATCCAACACTAAAAGATGAAGATATCAGGCCAACAATAATCGTACCATTTAAAAAAACAAAATTGTAATTTTGCAAAGATTCTACTTCTAATTTAAGGTTCATGTGCTTCAACAAAGTTGTTGACGTCTGTATTCCTGTTTCTAATCATGGTATGTTGTATGTAACTTTTTTTTCTACCACCGTAAAATGTAATGAATGATTGGGGAATGTTTATCCTAGTTACAATGTTTATCCTAACTGTGAAATTTGTCCCTTTTTTATGAAGCTTTGTCTTGTATATTTTTTATATCTCTTTTTATATTCTAGTTACCCAGATATTATGATGGCTGCGTACTCTCGCTCCATGTGGTATGTGCTATTTTTTATCAGCTACCTCATCATTGTACTGGTTCTTTTGATGAGTTTGGTAAGTTAAAGTCAGAGGCACATATTTTTTTATGTGTTCACTTTTTATGTTCAGTATTTTTTATTGTTTTTTTTTTGTGGCAAACTTGTTTTCGCTTTGTTGATCTTACCATGTCTCAATGCTGTTTTAAAAACTAGTAATTTCTAGAGATTTAATCCTGGTGTCCCAATTGTTAGTAACTATTTCCTCTGAAGGACCGTTGTAATCGGTGGCGAGAAAAGTTTTGGGTTTCTGGCCCTTAATTTTCTTAAAAAAAATTGTTAACCAGGAAATTATTTTGATGATAGGTCACTTAAAAAGGGCACTAGAACTATTTTACTTTTTGTTTGAATGAGCCCTCTTTAGATATTAACAGGACCATAGGGTCGGTGCGATCACCCCTGGGGAAAAACAAATAAATATGCATTTGTGATCTTTTTTTCTTGCAAAAAAAAAAAAATCTATATTTTTGGAGATGAGAGCTTGACACACTTCTACATTACGATTCTTTGACTTCAATATAACCCTGGGAAAAATACAACATTCCTCCTTAAAGCTGTGACCTATTTAGATTGATTGTGGCCAGAAATGCCTATGTCCAAGTTTAAAGAAAACAAACGTATTCGATTTCGAGGCCGGGTTCCGGCACGGCTACGCAACAGGCATGTATATCATTCTGACTCTTATTATAGCTTGTCTTTTAACAGCAGAAAATATGAGCTTATTCTTCATGTCACGGGCCGACCTGGCACGGCAAGGCTTGTAAAATATTGATTCTCATTTTCACTTGCTTTTACTCACAGATAATGTGAGCCTATTCTTGATGTTAAGTTCGATAAAATCATCCTGTGGAAAAATACACATTCTTCTTAAAGCTGTGACCTATTTAAGACCTATTTCGTTGTCAGAAATATCAATATGCCAGATTTAAGAAAAACAACTATGTAGCCGATATTACGGCCGGCCTGAGCACTTGGCATGTGGCAGGCTTGTTTATATTCATTCACGCTGTAAGTAGCAGCCTCCAAGTGAACCATATTTGTTTCTACTCTTTGCTCAACAAAAAACAATGATGTTTTGAAAAATTCTGTTGACTTTTGAAAACTGGTTTGGAAATTCGGAACTCCAATGGTACGCCCCTATGGTGGCTCTCGGGACGCATACGACTTTTTGAGGGGGTTTTGGAGGCAAAACGGGTTAGCAACATAAAAAACCATAATTACCTGAATATTTGTTGAGTTTTCAAACCAATTCGGCCCTGGTACATCGGGATATGACTGCGCTTGGACGTATAACGAGTTGCGAGGGGAAACTAGGGTATTTTTTTTACAAGCTGGGGCTCCTCATTGTGGGCCAAGAATTGAAAAACGAGTTGAACAAAAAATCCTAAAAAACAATTCTAGAAAAATGTCTTTAAAAAAGTTTAAAAAGGGGGTTTGAAGGGGCTCTCAACTTGTTAACTTGTTTGGCATCTGACATGTAAACATCTGTTGTGTTTTTAAGCCGGATAAAATTAGAATAAATTACAGTGGAAAGTTTCGCAATAAGTGAATTAATTCGTTTCGCTGTATTCACGTTTTGTGAAAAGAAAGAAGAACTTGGGGTGGCTTAGTTAGTTTGGTTAATAATTGGATGCTATGCTTTTTTGGATGTAAGAAAACGGTGAAAAAAAACTTCGCAGGCCTCCACGGTCCACTGGGCCACCCTGCAAGAGCGGTGATTGCAACGCCGTCCGTGGGCCTGCCCACTACAAGATAAGTGTAATTTTGGTTTTTTTTCATTTTCATTTTGGTTTTTCCTTCTGACTCTAATCATGACGTCTTTCAAGCAATTCCATCTTGCATGGCAAAATTTGCAGGCTATCCATTGTGCCTGTACGAATCCTGAAAATTACGAAAAATGATGGAAAGCGAACTAACTATTTGATCTTTTGTTACGGGGATCATAACGAGTAAATTGTTTTCTGAGAATAGTCTTGTATCGTACAAAGATAATGTTCAAGAGGCTTCTACAAAACTGCGAAGAATGTGAAACACGCTTTTGAGGAACTTGAGCGTTTCCCGACATTTACAGGTCTATTTCGGAAGCATTTGCGGCAATAAAAGTACCGGATCAAAGCTGCCGCGCTGCTCGGTTCACAGTCTGCTTTATTTACACGAATTTCCGCTACAGAACAGGAGCTAGAGAAGACTAGGGAATCTATAGTTACAGAGATAACTCGTCAGGTTTCTGCCAAGTGTGACTCGAGTAGTGCGAAATCTGGTCTTAAAGATTCAGCTGAGACAATAACTAGTGAGTTATTTAAGTCTGTGTCACTAGAGTTCAACCCCATAATAGACCGTATCGAGCGTGAGTTGAAAAGTATAGAATGCAAAACCGTAATCTGAAGAATCAAATTAAAAAAATCGAAGTCAAGCTAGACGATACTGATCAAGAAAATATGTTGGACAGTCTTGTTTTCAACGGTCTGAAGCAAAAGCCAGGAGTTGACCTTAAAACGACTATGCTCAGTGTCCTTTAGACACGGATGGGTGGTACTGGTATAGATCTTCTGGCGAAATATCAAGGGGTTTTTTTCCGGTTTAGAAAGAATGGGCCTCATACCACCAGTGACAAAGTTGCCCCCAGTTTTAGTGCGATTTTGTTAGTAAAGAAGTTGCTCGAAAAGTGTTCTTACAGAAGTCTGAACTAGCGGTCTGGAATCTTTGCGTCGGAATCCCTTTCAAAGTGACGTCATGAGCTGCTCAAAATGCTATGAGGGATCGCTTTGGTGTAAAAATGTATGGACCGACCGGGGCAACAAACTAGTGAAGCTGCCTGTTGAACCGTCTGCCTGGAAAATAAGATCCCTTGCTGAATGCGTTTGAATTAGTATTTGTGTTGTTTTCTGTCGTTTTTCTTCTCTGTACAGCTTTTATTGGCCCTTTTTCTTTCTCTTTCTTTTTCGCGATTTTTCATTCTTATTATTATTCGCTTGAACTGTTTGGTCTCCCGTTTATTTATTCTTGCTTTTCCTTTTTCTTTGAGGGATCCGTTTTGTTTCGTTTTGATTTTTAGTCTTTCTATTATTATTTACAAAAAATTGTCTTGGTCTCCTATTTTTTATTTCTTACTTTTTTTTCATTTAGAGCGATATGTTATATGTTTATTTATTACTTTTGTCGGTTTCTTCACTTGATGATTTAATGAGGTGACCTTTCGTCTAGAAAGAGGTTTTATGGGCGCCAATAGCAAGAGATGATGAACCGTTGTATGAGCCAAGCTGGATTTCAACCGTTAAAAAAATAGTGCTTATGTCCAAAGATCGAAGTTAGACCCCGGGGAGAGCTGATTCGTTGCGTTTATGTGCCTGGAGTTGTCACCTCACTACTGGTTATGAGTGTCCTGTGCTGCAATTTCTTTTCTCCAAACACGGGTTTACGAGTCATTTCAGCTACTCTCATTGACAATATTTTTGTTGGTTCCATGTAAAATAGTGCTTTATGTCCAAAGATCGAAGTTAGACCCCGGGGAAGCCGATGTTGTTGCGTTTATGTGCCTGGAATTGTCACCTCACTACTGGTTATGAGTATGTGTTGCAATTTCTTTCTCCAAACACGGGTTACAAGTCATTCAGCAACTCTCATTGACAATATTTTTGTTGGTTCCATGTATCAGGACCGTAGTTATGCTTATGTGGTCCTGTACCCTTGTTCTGACCATTTCCAATTCTCGAAACGATACCTTGTGTCCGCATAAAAAGAAATTAAAGAAAAAAAGTTGAAGACTCGGTCATTAAAAAAAGAGAATTTACAGAGGTTTGGGTGATGATGGAAGGTTATAAATGACCTATTGGGAAAGAGGAGGAAAGAAGCTCCACCCAATTCACTGCTGATTCAAGGAGTAGCAGTGAATGATGAACCGATTATTACTAATAAATTTGCTTAGTTCTTTTCAAGTATTGGTCAAATTTTGCAGGCGGAAGGGATATTGAATTTTAATAATGATTCCCTGGTTAGGAGGACGAATTTTTGGATGAAAGAGGAATTGGAAATGAAATTTGAATTTCAAACCGTGTATGGTACTGGAGATGAAACTCTGAAGGTTGTGAAAAACAATCAAATCTAGTTCAGCATGGACAGATGGAATTAATTTGAAAAGGCTTTTAAATCAGTGATGTGTTCTTTTAATACCATGTCTCGTCCAATAATCAATCTTTCCTGGAAACTGCGGGCATTCCCCGATGCGCTTAAAAGGGAAAAAGTCATCCCCATACATAAAGGTGGGTCTATAGCTAGATATCGAAAATTATAGAGCTATATCAATCCTTCCCCTGTTTTCAAAATACTTGAAAAAATTGTGCATAAAAGGCTATATGATTACCTACGAAAAACAGGGATGTTAAGTGAAACTCAGTTCGGCTTTAGGAAAGGTTCATTCGACGTCAGGGACGCCGTGGCATTATCTCTATGATATTGTAAATAGATGCTTTGAACGTGTTGAAACCCCTTGACTGTTTTTATTGATTTTAGAGAAAGGCGTTTGATACAGTGGATTTTAAAATTGTACTCAAACGTTCTACAGTCCCTTGGAGTTCGTGGCACATTTTCTGAAATTGTTTGATAGTTTTTTTTGAGTGGAAAACCTATTCAAGTTGTTTAAATTATGCATTTTCTTCTCTCTATCAAGTGAAGTGTGGTGTACCTCAGAGATCTGTCTTGGGACCACTTCTGTACCTTGTGTATTGTTGATTCAATGCGTTTTACTTACACGGAGTGTTTTATCATGACTTTTCGCGGAATGATACTGCTTTAACTATGTCTAGTCGAATGATTGATGATCTATTGTTGAAAGCAAGTATGATTTTAAAGTCATTTTAAATGTATTTACAAGTTTTAGCTTTTGTCAGTGAATATTAAAAAAAACTAATTTTTTATTTTTGGGAGAGTTGGTAAGCTCCGAGTGTTGA
Source organism: Artemia sinica (assembly GCA_027921565.1). Classification (NCBI taxonomy): domain Eukaryota; kingdom Metazoa; phylum Arthropoda; class Branchiopoda; order Anostraca; family Artemiidae; genus Artemia; species Artemia sinica. Next base: position 13,996 of record JAPEVW010000023.1, on the reverse strand, counting down.
TGGAGAGATATTTTTAATGGTAAGCCTTTGTCACAGTGGCATGAGGGGCGTTTATTTGGCTTCCAGCTTGATATTGTAATTTGTTTTGGAAGCACCATAGTGATCTTGTTGCATCTAAAGGGGGTTTGCTAGAGGTCTCGGAATTTTGGCGTCATTTTCAAGCATTTTTTTTACATTATCGGTTCTTTTATTATTGTATCATAGTATTGTTTGCGCCTTATATTTTCTTATGTTGTTTCATTTGGTCCTAGCAATTTTTTACGCAAATTTCAAAAAGAGTGCAGATTTTACAAAACAAAACAGTACGTCTTCTTGGGAATTATACATAGAAAATGTGAATTGATACCGCGTCATGTTTTAAAAAAATTAAGTGTGCTTAAAATTGGTCAGATTCCACGATAACCAAGCTGCTATTTTTGCCTATAGATGTTGGAATGATGTATGTCCTCCAGTTTTTACAATTTTTTTTCGCGTAAATAGTTTTCATCCACAGGTATGCGATTAGAGAGAGGTGAAAAATTTTACGGTTGAGTATCGAGACAACCACACGTGCAGGTTTTGGATTCAGTATTGGCTCCGGCATTTGGAATGATATCCCAGTTTGGCATTCGGAAAGCTGAAACACATTGGGTCGTTTAAAGTAAAAATAAAAAAAAACATTTAGTCTTATTGTCATTATTATTCTTAATGTCTCAGTTTTTTTCTTCATAGATTTTGGTATTAATGGTTAAATTGAGAGAGTGTTCAGGTCTTTTTTTTCTTTTTTTTTAAATGAAATTTGTAAAAGGTAGAGAATTAGAGAATTGCAGCCGTCCTTCATCAGGGCTTTTTGAGCCTTCCCCGGGCGGTTGCATGTATATAGTTTATTTTGTAATTAGTAGTAAATAAAGCAAGTCAAGTCACTATCCTAGTACATCCCCTATGAATACTTTTGGGTCAATAAAGGACTATGTTAGGGGCTAGTTACCTTTTGGCTCTAGTAATTCTCTATGTGCGTGGTTGTAACTCGGGCCCCTCCCCTATACGAGCGGGCTTAGCCACTTGATGTCTCTAGTGCAACCCCTATGAGGGCTCTTGGATCTTTCGTGTCCACACCACCTACTGGTATATCTAAGATAAAAGACACATTGTTTTATTTATTATATGATACATTTTGTCCTAAAATTATTTTTGTATTGTAATCTTGAATAAGTTTTTTGTCCAACTGGACAAAACATTTTGATCACCGCCATTAATGACTATTTTCTCTGTTTGCTTTCACTGAAAAAAATGTACATTATTGTACCAGAACTTAGCCTTGTATCAATATCCAACTGGTTATTTCTTTTTAAAGGGTATTTGTTTGATTCAGTGCTAGCTGCCTGGTCCTTGCGCTTGACCAGTTGAGATTGTGACCAGATTGTTATTTTTGGCTTCTTTATATTCTTCTTGATGATGTAAGTCTCTACGTCATTTTTTATATTACTCTGATTAAAATGAAGATATTCAGGTGTCTCGGAAATTTCTAGCTTAAATATATTTTTCATAGGATCTATTCTAATTATTCAGTTTCATTGTTTGATTCTGTTTGATGTCACATATTGTCCTATTGCCCAACTGCATGTAACCTTTTTTTTCCTGAAAAACCCCTCTCTGAGATGTATGATAAAATGAGGAACTTTATCCTTTAAAAAAATCCTTCTGCTTTTAGCCACTACTCGATTTGAATTAGCTTTATAATTTTCAATCCATGTTCTTTTATTCCTTCGACGACATCTGGCGCTAAAACTACTCCATCTCAGATAATTTTTCATATCATCTTCTTAATCAAAGCAACATTTTATATGCCATTCATCTTTTCAGTCAGATCAGACTTCAAATGTCTGTACTGTCTCTTTTAGTGTATTTCTTTTTTTATGTACTTTTTTCTATCTTTGCCCCATATTCCGGCTCTAAGCCTTGAAGGAACATCATAGTGATTTTTTTATTCAATTATTTGTCGAGTAAATCAACCCTGGATCCAATGTAAATTAGTTTATTGTCCTATGCACTAGGAAGTGCATTACAAAAGCTTAAAACATTAATCCCCATATTTCCGCAATTCCTGATCTGCTTGTAAGTCTGAAAAAAAAATTGGAGGCGTGTTGTACTTTACTTAGTCAACACTACTGCTCTGTCCATTGTTTGTACCTGTTGTTCGAATCCGCTTTTGTCGCATAGCAGCTACTGCCGAAAAAAAAATTCCGGCCGATTTATTACATCTACCTCTGGTGGCCATGACGCTCCGCTGCTAAATTTCGTCAGTAGTCAGTGACCGGGGCAGGGGGGGGGGGGGCGAAATCCATTTCAATGTCTTTGCCCTTATGCTATTAAACCCTATTTATTTGTAGTTGTGTGTTTAATGATATTTCATTTTCAGATTGTTGATGTAGCAATTGCTTCTTTCTCAGCAGCAGAAAAAAGACAAAGAGGAGAAATTAATGCGTCGCCGCCAAGTTGCTTGTGAAAGAGCCTTCGAACTTCTCTATTTCAGTGAAATATACCGCTTCAGTTAATTTTCGCTTCTCTGGCTTATGGCTTATTTGAATCCTGCTATAAGTGAGTAATTTAATCTAGATAAAAGTTTAGATTTTGAACCTTACTTTTTTAGAACTATTCTAACCAAAAACTTTTATTATTCTGAAATTATTTAGACTACGGAAAAATTTTGAAGCTTATGGGTTTATAATTCAGTCATTTGGTTTTCCAATGGTTCTCTGGGGCAATGGCTTAGTTGTATACTACTATCTATGAATTCTTGTAAATACCTCGCAATCCCTTGCATATTAGATGAAAACATATAAATATAATCTATAGAATATCTAAGCATAAAAAAGTCCATATACAAATCTCATATTACCCGAAAACTTAAATCATTTACGACAGTATTTAAATTATTCAGCCAGTTTTTAACAATTCTCTCTAAAAAAAAGGGCTTTGGAGCTCCAAAGCCCTTTGAGCTCCTTTCATCCACGTATCCCAGAGTTTTTTTTTTCCGATTTAAAGACAATATACGGCGGAAAAACTTCTACACTAGCAGTAACTGCTACCATTATAGATGTTGCTGATTTCGTCTGATTCATTACTCGCTCGGGATATTTTATTTTGCGTTTAAAGATAGCCTTCACTCGTTCAGGATTTTAAGACACATTTGTTTCGTCGTAACTGACAATACATTCAGGCTTAACATTGCAAAGCGTCTCCTCCAGGCAATCAATTTACGAGCTAATAGTCTGTGGCTCAGTTGATCCGAGTGTCTTTAAGAAAGATTCCGTCCCGGTCATCATCCCGGGAGGTTTGTTTATGAACCGTGGTTCATTCAGCTTCTTTTTATCAAGAAACGACTAGACAAGGAGGCAGAGATCAAACCGTGTTAGCGGAAATCCCCACTCAGACAGACGAATAAGATAGTGAGTAAGAGCTGTTTCTTCGTTCATTTTAAGAACTGTTTGCCCACCGACTTTTTTTTGGTGCAGGCTTTGGTGTAGTTCCGAAGGCACCTTACGGAACTCCGTAGTCCTTTTCGCTTCAGTGGAGATTTTAGCCCCATTCTCACAGTTTATATAATTATCCAGTAAGCTTATCGCAGATCATTTCTTGTCTTCGTTCTCGGTGTGAAAAAAAGCTCCTCCCACTTCTTTCTTCACTTATGGATCAGTGTGTTTGCGTCTATCAATGAGAAATGGTTACAAAGTGAATTATTTGTAATAGCTGGTGTTTCCACTTGTTTCCGATTGTTTCGCGTCTGACTTGTCTACCCGTGAAAAGATCTGATGCCGATTATGTTTCTATCTGCAAAAACGTTGTCTCCGGAGTACTCGCACCCGGTCCGGATTTTTTTATAATGGGTGAGATAGGGAATGATCATACTGGATAATTATATAAACTGTGCCCATTCTCTACAGCTTTAACTGCCTTCTCGAATGCTCTTTGGGAAAAGCCTTGTACAGACGACCGTCAGGCTCTTTCGTTAGTAAGTTCTTGTCATCTGAAAGAGAAAAACTTAAAGAAAACCACAGAAAACCAATCATGACGTTTAAGCTCAGTTAGATCGATAGATTTTTTATTTCATACAAATAAAAACAAACACAAATAATCAAATAAAGTTAACAGAGATGGTAAAGCTCGAAAAGAAGGCTATCAACTATTACGTTAATTTCAAATACACCAAAAATAAAGATAAAAAAGATAAACCAAAAACATCATATGAGGGACGAAGGACAAAGGAGGTTATCCAAGTATGGTAAATTCCAAAATTAATACTAAACAAAAAACAAATTATCAAGTAGAATCACCCCGGCATCAAAGCTAAATAATGTATTCTACTAATTTAGTCTTTAAAAGTGATCAGCTATTTAAGGATTTAAATTTAGTATTTAGTTTAAGCCTATTTTGCTAAAGAAGGATTCCTTTATGGTTTTATTTTGCAATGTCCGGAGGGGTTTAAAATGATTAGGAAATGTATTTGAGGTAAATAATGAGACAAAATCTTAGGTGTGATTCTATTAAAGAATGATAGAAGAAAATATAAAAGAAGATATAAAAAGAAAAAGGTAAAAATTAAATTAGAACATTTTTGGGGGTGACTTCGATAACTGTCAAAGTCACACCCCTGAAATACACCCTTTTTCCAAGGGGTGACTGACAAGTCAGCCATCTCCTTCCGTTTTAGGATAAATCCCTAAATACTTACTGGGTGGCTTTCTTATCATACTTAAAAGCCTATTAATGCTCCACAACACCAAAAAAAAGTCACCTGTTCTTTCGTGGTAAGACAAATTTTCACTATCCCTAAAAATAACAAAAAGTACTTACTTTACGCAACCAGTTCACGAACAGACAGTCTTTACTCGATGGACCCATTTACTCACTGACTGGCGAAGATAATCTAAAGAGTCATCTAAAAATTTTTCTGAAATGGCTGAACGAACGTGAATTTTGAAGAGGAGTGGGACGCCTTAGCATTGGGACAGACGATCTTCTCGCCAAAGTTTTTGATGAGAAGATTCATGAAAACGTCGCTTTACAATAACGGAGCTTTTGCTGTACTTCCCACAAGTTTCACGGATTTTTTTGTTTGAAATTGTGACTCACAAGCTTGGCTACCATAAACTTTGTGCAAGAAGGGTGCCAGAATTGCTTACAGAGCTCCATAAAGGTCAGAAAATGGCAGCAGCCTTAAAATGTCTTGGCGCCTATTACACGCATGGTGATGCTTTACTGGATAAAATCCCAATGAGTGACCGAGACGTGGGTGAAGCACGTCAATTGCGAGACAAAATTGCATTCCATGGAGTGGAGGCACACAAGTCCCCCCTCTCCCCCCCCAAAAAAAATCGTAAAACCTTGTCAGCGAGGGAAGATTGTGGCTACTGTTTTTTGGGATAGGCAAGGTGTGCTGCTTATTGACTTTCTCGAGTGTGATGCAACAATCAACTCTGATCAGTACTGCCAAACATTGCGCAAGCTTAGAAGAGCAGTGAAAAACAAGGACCGAGGAAGTTATCGTCAAAAATTTTGTTTTTTCATGATAGTGTCCGACCTCACACGGCAAATCGAAACTGCAGAACTTGACTCATTCAAATCTGAGATTTTCCCAAACATCCACCCTACAGTCCTGACCTAGCACCGAATGATTTTCACTTGTTCCCGAAGATGAAGAAACCGGCTAGCGACGGCTGCGACAGCGTTTTAATGACGATGACGAGCTCCGCGCCCGCGTCACTGAGTGCCTGAGATCGCAGGCGGCGGATATTTCTGTGACGAAGGAATTTTCGAAGCTTGTCCATCGCTACGATATGTGCCTTATTTGTTTGGTGACTATGCAGAAAAGTAGCATTTTAGTTTTTTCTTTTCAGATGTATATAATAAAGTATTTTTCCTTTACCTAGTTTTTGTTTTATTACAAAACGTTCCCTAATTTCTGAATAGCCCTCTTATATATATTTTATTGTATATTGTAATTCCCATTTACATTCAATTAACAAAAATAATCACTTTTTATATTATTAAATTCAACCTACTTTTAATTTGCAGTTTCAGTCATATATTTCGTCAGTTGAAAAAAAACCGGAATGTTCACTTATTGTATACGGAATGAAAACTCAATAATATGATATATACATAGGTATTTTTTTGTACACCAAATTTGAATCAGAACAAATTTCTATTATTTACTGAGTTGTCGTCCTTCTTCACGAAGCTCTCTTTTAATATTTTGTAGATGTCAGAAAAAATCTAATAGTTTTAAGTTCTACAGGTATATAAAAATCTACAGATTTGTGGTTACGCCACTATTCCATATGATATTTTTCAAATGTCTTAGAAAAATGACCTTTAAGCGTGAGATGTGCAGTTTTTCTCTTTTCGCTTTATAGGTAAACGTGGTGTGCTTACATAATTTTCCGTCTACTAAACGTTTCACGGACTGGTGTGCTGAATTTATCAGAATTCAAGCATTTCTTTGACGCCTTTTCATTTAAATGGAGGATGGACAATTTCAAACCGTAATTTCGATTCGTATCCAAGGTGTATTCGGTTGTAATGCAACTGATGATTATGCCGGAAGATAAGGCTTTGGAAAAAAAAACAAAATTTATAGTAAGTTTATTTTTAGAGTTTTAGGTCGTTCTTTTATAGCATTACCCATTGATGTTACGTCCATCGGAATATTTTATTAATGCAACGACAGGATTGAAGCTCTGAGGGTGGTCAAATTGTTAAAATGAGGTGTCATTTTGTGTATCATTTGACATTTTATCACAAATGGTTTGTTTTAGCGAGTTTAATTGTGGAAGCCTTTGTAAGTAGGTTTAAAGATTTGTATTTAGGGTAATGTTTTTTCAGGATTTATCTCTTTTTTGTATTGTTGATTTTCTTGAAACGTATTTAGTACAGAGTTTGAATTTTTTTCGGCTGCCATTCCAGGTCTAAGCTTTTGGCATCTGGTTTTCTTTATTTTTCTGTTTATTTGAAATGAGTAAGCCTGGGCTTGTGATATGTTTCCACAAATAGAGATTCAGAAATTAGTATTAGTGGGGAGATTCAGAAAGCAATGGTTTGGGTATGCATTTTGGGTATACCGGATGGTCCATATTTAGTTTTTTTTTAGTTTTTTGCATGAAAAGAAAGAAATAAAGTCAGTTTACCTATAAACCTGATCAGCATAGAAGCAACAGCAAATAGGCGTAAATGAATAATACAGAAATAAAGAAAAATATAAACAGGAACAAAAAATATACAGTAAACAGTGAAAAAACTCAAATACAACTTTTGAAACAAAACGAAAACACTGCCCCAAAAATAATCATAAAAGTAAAAGACGAAAAATTAAAGTCCCAGCAAAAATACTATTATGAAATGCAAATAAGGGTAGCGCAAAGAAATTAACTACGAGCGTCAAACTGGTTCGAGTCCACCGGGGCCCACTAGAAGAACAGCCGAAAATAGCAAGTTTAAACTATAATATATAAATTCTAGGTAAGAACTTATTCACAAGAGTTACTGCTTAGTTTAGACTTAGTTTGTTATTGCAAGGAAATTGAAATGTTTCACGTAATTCCATTCCAATTAGATACAATTTGCCCTACCTTCCTGCAAAAAATTACCGGTTGTGGATGGCGGGAGGTGGCTAGCCATACAAGCCATACAAAATCTAACTTGCTTTAATCCCCTTGGTATATAGGATGTATGTGAAATTGACGAGGGCACTCCTCCTCACCCATCTAATTGAGAAGCTTAAAAAAGATTTTGGCATGCTAGTCCATTGTAAAGCCTGCTATAGCAAGCGTATTCTTGACCATGAGAATAACGATTCTGCCATGGCCACGCGTCCTCATACTGGCTCTATTTTGGAATACCTCATCAGCTACCGATAAGAAAACAATCCGTCCTACATTTTTCGTTTCTTGAAGTAATTTGTTGTGTATACCCCTATGGGATAATCTCAACTTATGGTGTTTAAATGAGCCACTACTAGCAGCTTAGCTGCGTCGGGCTGGCTTAATATCTAAGTAAATGAGTTGAATAGCCTCTACAATGCCCAGTAAATAGTCAGTAGATTATTTTGTATGTTCGTCGCTGTTTGCCAAAAGGCCGTTATCTGACATATTTAAACATAAAACTAAGTTATATTTTATTGTAGGTAAGAAACACATTAATATTTTATTATTAGAACAGATAGCTATAGGCTAAATGTCATATAGCTGACTACAGCTACAAAAAACAAATCTTACGGAAAAGGAATAACAACTAAAAACTTTTCTTGAACATGAAAAATCTTTTCTTAGGGTATAAATCGGGGTTATTCGAAAGCCTGACGTTGAAGGATCTTTAAGGCATTACCGTTTGAATCAAAAGGGCTTATAATGCCAGTAAAGGTATTTGCTTAAAAGCTAAGAAAGCATACATTTAAATTTGGAGATAAAAATGAAGTTGATTTCATTATGAGTTATAGTACCCGCTTATTTCCCCGTTTGACGTAACTTGGTTATCTAAAAAGAAGTGTTAGCTGTAGATCTACTCTCAAATTGCTTTAATCAGCTGCAGGAACTTATTAGGGGAGTCTCGTGTGGACTTGATTTGGAACAAAAAGGGTGACAGTCAGGTACAGCGGGGAAGCAATGCCCCGCCCCGCCAAAAATGGAAAGGAAATGTCCAAATCTTTTATATAGGCTCTAAATGACAGTTATTCTGCAATTTCATATATCTTTTTTTGGTGTTTGTGATAAAAGGAAAGTGATGAACTCTCCTTGCTATCTGTCGAGGTGAAGAGTCAAAAAATCCCTCTTCCTTTCTCAGCCCACGACGAACACGGGGACGAAGGAAGGAACAGAGAGTATTTTTCTAAGTAAACCCAGAAATAGCCTATTTTTTTACAAGACAGCTGGAAAGCAACTTTTAAATGAGTATTATTCGACCCTAAATCCAAGGGCCGTCCTCGCAAAACAAACGAAGAGAAAAAAAAATATAAAAAAAACTTACATTAAAATTCGTATCACTAAAACTGAAAAAAAGTTTATTTTCTATTTTTAAAACAGCCCTAATATCATTACTGCAACGGAACTTCAACCAGAACACTGGTAACACTAAGCAAAGTGGAAAAAGAAACAATTCATTCAAATGGAATAAAAATACTTACAGACAAGCTTTTAAAGCTAATCTTGCCTTCTTGGCAGCCAGCCTAGATGGTCTATTTATGCTTTGTCTCTTTGGGCTGTTTTGTGTCTCTTTTGGCTGTGGGTTTCTCTTTGGGATGTGAGTGTATCTCTTTAGGCTGTATGTGTCTCGTTGGGATATGTGTGCTCTCTCTTCGGCTGTTTGAGTCGGGTTTCGGTCTGTGTGTGTCTCTTTGTGTTGGTTTGTGGTCTCTTTGGGCTTTGTGGTTCTTTTTGGGGCCTTATGTTTTGTCTTTTTGGGCTGTTTGAGTCTTTTTGGTCTTGTGCGTGTCTATTTGGGCTGTTTGTGTCTCTTTGGGCTGTGGGTGTCTCTTAGGATGTGTGTTCTCTTTAGGCTGTTCGTGTCTATTTGGGTACAGTTTGAGTCTATTGGTCTGTGTGTGTGTCTCTTTGGGTTGTTTGTGTCTCTTTGGGCTGTTTGAGTCTTTTTGGTCTCTGTGTGTCTCTTTGCGGCTGTGTGTGTCTCTTTGGGCTGTATTGTCTCTTTGGCCCTTTTTGAGTCGTCTTTACTCTGTGGTGTGTTCTCTTGGGCTGTTTGTGTCTCTTTGGGCTGTGTGTGTCTCTTTGGGCTGTGTGTGTCTCTTTTGGGTTGTTTGTGTCTCTTTGAGCTGTGTGTGTTGTCTTTGGGCTATGTTTTTCCTCTTTGGGCTGTTTGAGTCTTTTTGGCCTCTGTGTGTGTCTCTTTTTTTGAGTAGTTTTAGTCTGTGGGTGTTCTCTGTGGGCTGTTTGTGTCTCCTTTGGGCTTTGTAGTGGGTCTCTTTGGTTCGTGTGTGTCTCTTTGGGCTGTTTGTGTCTCTTTGAGCTATGTGTGTGTCTTTGGGGCTGTTGAGTCTTTTTGGTAGTGTGCTGTGTGTCTCTTGGGTTGTTGTGTCTCTTTGGGCTTTGTGTGTCTTTTTGGGATTATGTTTTTCTTTTTGGGCTGTGTTTGAGTACTTTTTTGGTCTGTGCGTGTCTATTTGGGCTGTTGGTGTCTTCTTTGGGATCGGGTTGGGTGCTCTCTTAGGATTGTGTGTTTCTCCTTTAGGCTGTTCGTTGTCTATTTGGGCAGTTTGAGTCTATTGTGGTATGTGTGTTGTGTCTCTTTGGGTTGTTTTGTGTCTACTTTGGCGCTGTTTGAAGTCTTTTTGGTCTCTGTGTGTTCTTTGGGGCTGTGTGTGTCCTTCTTTCGGCTTGTAATGTGTCTCTTTGAGACTTTTTGAGTCGTTTAGTCTGTGTGTCGTTCTCGTTGGGCTCTGTTTGTGTCTCTTTGGGCGTGTGTGTCTCTTTGGGCTGGTGTCTCTCGTGGGTTGTTTGTGTCTCTTTCGAGCTGTGTGTGTTGGTCTTTGGGCGATGTTTTGCTCTTTGGGGCTGTATTTGAGTCTTTTTGGCCTCTGCTGTGTCTCTTTTGGGATAGTGTGATGTCTCTTTGGGCGTGTATTTGTCTCTTTGGCCTTTTTGAGTTCTCCGTTTTGTATGTCTGGTAAAACAATCAATAAGTCTGTGTGTGTTCTCCGTTGGGCTGTTTGGTGTCTCTTTGGGCTGTGTGTGTCCTCTTTGGTCTGTGTGTGTCTCTTTCGGGACTGATTTGTGTCTCTTTGAGCTATGTGTGTGTCTTTGGGCTATGTGGTTTTTTCTCTTTGGCTGCTTGAGTCTTTGGCGCTCTGTGTGTGCCTCTTTGGGCTTCTTTGTGTCTCTTTTGGCTGTGATGTCTCTCTTGGCCTTTTTTTTTAGTCTTTTGGGTCTGCGTTTGTCTCTTTGAGGCTAGTTTTGCCTCTTTAGGCCTGATGTGTGTCTCTTTGGGCTGTGTGTAGACTCTTGTGGGTCCTTTGGGTGTCCTTTTTGCGGCTTCTGTTTTTGGGTCTCTTTGGCCTTTTTGAGGCGTTTTGCTTGTGTGTGTCCTCTTTTGGGAGTGTGTTCGTCGTCTCTGTGGGCTTTGTGTGTCTCCTTTTGGCTATGTGTTTTCTCTTGTGGAATGTGTGTTTCTTCTTAGGTAAGTATCTGTCTCTTTGGGCTGTGTTTCTGCTTTGGAGCCCTGTATTGAGTTCTTTTTGGTCTGTGGTGTCTATTTGGGCTGTTTGAGTGCTTTTCGGTCTGTCGGTTTGTGTCTCTTTGGGCTGTTTAAGTCTTTGTTGGTCTTCGTGGTGTTTTCTTTTGGCGTGTTATGTTTCTCTTGGGGCTTTGTTTTTGTCTCTTTGGGCGAATTTGCTTCTCTTTAAGCGGGTTTGTGTCTCTTTGGGGATGTGGGTTCCTATTTGGTGAGTGTGTGTGTCTATTTAGGCTGTGTGTGTCTCTTTGGGCTGTGTGTCTCTTTTGGGCTGTTTGAGTGCTTTGTGGTATGTATGTGTCGCTTTGTGTCTGTGTGTGTCTATCTTGGAACTGTTTGTGTCTCTTTTTGGGCTGTGGGATGTCTCTCTTTGGAATGTGTGTTTCGTTGTATGTGCTGTGGTGTCTCATATTGGCTGTGTGTGTCTCTTTGGGCTGTTTGAGTCGCTTTTTGGTCGGTGTTTGTCTCTTTGAGTGTGGTTTTGTCTCTTTGGGATGTGTTTGGTCTTTTGGGCTGTTTGAATCTTTGTGTGTTGTGGTGTCTCTTTGGGCTGTATTGTGTGTTCTCTGTTGGACTGTTGTTGTGTCTACTTTTAGGGCTGTGTGTGTCTCTGTCAGCCTCTGTGGTCTCTTTGGATTGTTCCTGTGTCTCTTTAGGTGGGATTGTCTCTTTGGGCTGTGTGTGTCCCCTTGGGCTGTTTGAGTCTTTTTTGGTCTGTGATTGTTTTTTCTTTGGGCTGGTGTGGTCTCTTTGGGGTAAATGTGTGCCTCTTTTGGCTTTCTTTTTTGTCTCTTTGGGGCGTGTGTTTGTCTCTTTGGGATGTGTAAGGTCTCTTTAGGCTGTGTTTGTCTCTTTTGGTGTGTGTATTTGTCTCTTTGGGCTGTTTGAGTCTTTTTGGTATATGGTGTGTATTCTTTGGCTCTGTGTGTCTCTTTGGGCTGTATATGTCTCTTTGGCCTTTTTGAGTCGTTTTGGTCTGTGTCTGTTCTCTTTGAGCTGTTTGTGTCTCTTTGGCGTGTGTGGGTCTCTTTGGGCTGTGTGTGGTCTCTTTAGGCGTGGTGTGTCTTTTTAGCCTGTGTGTGTCTTTGTTGGGCTGTTTGAGTCTTTTTGGTCATCTGTGTGTCTCTTTCGGCTGTGTGTGTCTCTTTGGGCTGTTTGAGTCTTTTTGGTCTGTCGTGTGTCTCTTTGAGCTGTGTGTGTCTCTTTTCGGCTGTGTTTGTCTCTTTGGAAATGGTGTATGTGCTCTTTGGTCATTTTTGCAGTCTTTTGGTCTGCTTTTTTTTCTATTGTGTGTCTCTTTGGGCCTGTGTTGAGTCTTTTTGGTCTGTGTTTGGTGTCTCTTTGGGCTGTTTTAAGTCTTTTTCTGTATTCGTCGTGTTATCAGTGGGCTGTGCCTTTGCTCTCTTTGGGCTGTATTTGTTCTCTTGGGCTATCCGTGCTTCTCGTTGGGCTGTTTGTGCTCTCTTGGGATGCTTTCGGCTGCGGGTGTCTATTTGGGGAAAGTGTTGTGGTATCTTTAGGCTGGATGTGTGTCTCTTTGGGCCTCGGTGTCCTTTTGGGCTGTTTTGAGTCTTTTGGTTTGTGTGTGGTCCTCTTTGGGTCTGTGTGTGTGTACTATTTGGGCTGTTTGTGGTCTCTTTGCGGCTCTGTTTTGTGTCTCTTTGGAATGTGTGTTTTTCTTTAGGGTCTGTATGGATGATGTCTTTTAGGCTATATGTGGATCTGTAGGCTGTTTGATGTCCTTTTGGTCTGTGTTTGTCTCTTTGAGTTGGTTGTTGGTCTCTTTGGAGTGTGTGTTGTCTCTTTGGCTGTTTGAGTGTTTTTGGTTTGTGTGTCTCTTTGGACTGTGTCCTGTGTCTCTTTGGGACTGTGTGTGTCTCTTTAAGCTGTGTGTCGCCTCTTTAGCCTGTAAGTGTCCTCTTTGGGCTGTTTGTGTCGTCGTTAAGCTTGTGGACGGCTCTTTGAGCTGTGTGTGTGCTCTTTATGCTATGTAGTGTTCTCTTTGGGCTGTTTGAGACTTTTGGACTGTGGGTTTTTCTTTGGGCTAGTGGTGTCTCTATTGGGGCTGTGGCTCCTGTCTCTTTTGGGATGTTGTGTTTCTCCTTACGCTGTACGTGTATCTTTGGGCTGTTTGTTTGTCGCTTTCGGGCTGGTTGAGTTTTTTTTTTGGTCTTGTGTGTGTCTCTTTTAGTGGTTTGTTTCTCTGCTCTGTGGGCTTGTGTGTATATCTCCTTGGGCTGCTGGTGTTTCTCTTTAGGCTGTTTGAAACACAGAAGCTCTAGTTCGAGTACAATAGGACTTCGCACAAAAAATACCGTCCCCATCTTCCTCAATTTCCACACTCGTTTTAAGCCCTTCAAAAGTTTCCAAAGTTCCCGAGGCGAAAAAAGCATCCATTAAAACGGGATATTGACCACAACTATGGCACAGAAATAAACCGCCTACAAGTCCAAACCTCTGCACTAAAGATAATCGAAGGTCTGGGCTTTTTTTTTTTTTTTTTCCAAAAAAAAGGCTTCTGGTGTGAAAGCGGACCCACCAAAACGCTGAAAGTAAGAAAAAGCCAACACAAGAGAATATACACTGAAAAGTCAAAAGCTTGATACCCCCCAAAAAAAACGTGTATTGAAACAGCTGTCAATCAAGAATATCGCCAGTGGCATAGGCAGGGCGACGAGGCACTCAGAAACACAGACGCTCAAGCGTGTATGCAAATGCAGCAATTGCAGTGCCTTTTTGCCATGAACGCAATCTTTGACGTACTCTCTTTAATTGCAGT
>JAPEVW010000315.1:157500-164961 GCA_027921565.1 Artemia sinica | reverse complement strand
TTATGGTCTCTGACTTCCCCCCTCCCCGCCATCTTTTGCCCTTTAGTCCCCTTATCCCCCTCTACAAACTCCCCCCTTACAAACCCAACATATTCTTTGATTTCTTAGTCACGAGACGATTCTCTACAGACAACACCATTGAGTAATGGGTATTTCTCAAACGAGAAATAGCGCCATTAGCTGTGCCAATTAGTTTTAGTCAGTGCCTTGACCATGCACTCCCCTCATCCAATGTTTCTACTACTTCTAACAACCGCTTGGTGTTAGAATTGTCTCTTTGCGCATGAGCATAGGACACTGCAATAGCTTGATGTTCTTTGACTCGGTTTGGAAATCGAGGATTGTTCACCTCCACCATCTTAGCTTCACAATCCAAAAATATTTTGTTGCACTGGAGGAGGGTGTTTTGGAAATTTTTTAAAACGTAAAATAGCCCTATCCCCTGAAAACCGTTTCCACTGTCTGGTAGCCATGCCGTCTACAATGCCTCATGTGATTTTGCAACTTTAATTCAGTCCAAAAATCGAGAGAGGCATGTTGGACAGTAGAAAAAACATACCCCTCTTTTCTTACCCTCCCCCAGAACTCTACTGATGTCTGTGATCGGGTTTAAAATGGCCAATTGAATTGGCAAAGTCACTAGATGGTGTGTATACAACAACCAAAAAAAAAAAAACCCAGTGTTTGACTAATTCAATTGACGGGCCTCTTACTGGAAAAACAACCCCCTTCTTTTTTAAACGAGCCCCATCTTCAAATTCAGTTTCATACTGAACCACAGTAACGCCGATATTTAAATGGGCATTAGCCCTTTCAAAAATATCAATTGATCTTAGCGTAACTGGGTATTTTCCTTCTAAACAAGAGAAATCTACAATGGGGAAAATTGGACCCTTCCTTCCCATGTACGGCCCAATCGTCTAAATTCGTCTTGGTAGCGTCACGTTGCTAGAGGCTCGAATGCTGATATGAGGAAAGCATACTTGAAACATTTTTGACCTGTTTCAAAACAGATTCGCTGGACAACTTGACAACCTTCTAGATCTGGATTATATTTTAATTCAATTGCCCTCCCCCCCCATGCCCCCCCCTCTTAAATAAAATCTTTCTTAAATTTACAGATATTAACGCTTAAATTTTCAACAAATAAAACTGCAGAGCCGCTCCTATTTTCGTTAAAGTTCTCAAGATGCGCAATAAATATGACCTATCCAATCCATGAAAACACCCTAAAAATTTTTTAATATTCGGATAAATCACGGGCATCTCGGAGTGTATATAGTGGTGGTAAACTTCGCTTTTCCCCTCATTTAAATAGAACACCTTTAAAACAATAGAAACCTTAATTGAATCCCTTCCCCACCCCATAATTGTATTTGGTTCTCCAGCAGTGCACGAATTTTATCTACATAGTCATGCACAATTTCTATGGGGTCAAACACAAAGTTTCCCCCCATAAGTGAATTAAAACGGGTCCCCAAAAGTCGCAGTGTAGACAACTATTGAATTTAATATTGTGTTGGACAGCTGAAATTCGGGAAATGGTGCAAATTGGACATTAACCCCTCCCCCTCTTGTACATTATCAACACTCCCTTCCCCCACCACATTGTTCGATATTTGGGGTATGGGAAGCCACTTCAGTTGTTTGAAGTGTGGGAAATGTAATCATTGGGGGGAGGGTTCCCAGTTATTTCATTTGTAAAATCCTCCAAAAGCTGTAGTGTGTTAGGACTCAAGTCCCCCTGCCCAACTGCGCTATAATCAACATTTAAAAAATCAGTCAAAAACTCATCAATATTAGATGGTATTTCAATAGAATTAATAATACCATGCCATTCGTTGATAGCCGGTATTTCAATGTCCTGAATGGCCTCCTCTTCTTCACCAACTGATGAGGATGATAATGATGATGATGATGACGACGAGTATGGGACCAATGCAACCTATAAATGAAAAATAGCTTATTTTCAAAGTGTTCAAATCACCCCTACTGTTTAAAATTTGGATTATTATTTACGTATTATTTAAAACGTGCTTAGTAGTAGTAGCAGTATGCACATAGTAGCATTTGGTTAATTCACTGTTCCCTACTCTATCGATATTCTGAATACTGCAACTTAATATAAGATATTTACAATCTAAAACACATTACACAGAATTTACAATTTGATTTTGTTCAAACAACTCCACCCCCCCTCAATTTCCACTATTTAATGCTCCCCCTCCGAGCCGGCCATCGCGACGCTTTTCCCGGCCCACAGTGCTTCCCGCGGCGCTTCCCCTGGCGCATCTCAGGCCCCACAGGGCTTCCCGGGCCCACCGGCGCTTCCCGGTTTCCGCGGCTCCCAGCCGTTTACATAATGTTTCAAAAAAAAATATTGTTAGACCATAAGTCGTTTCTCTCTAATTCCATACAGGTTGTCTAGGACTCATTAGCTTATTATTGTAAGCCGCGTCTGTTCTGTTCCAAGACTATTCAGCAGGAAAATCAACAATTAAATGGGAAACCGTTAACTCTTATTGAATGCTAAGCCCCTAAAATCTTGGCAAGTTTGTAAGATTGAAAGCTGTCAAAAATATTACGCAAATTAGAATCCATATGTGCAATAGATAAATGGGATAATCTCTGTCCTTCCCCTAAACTATAATATTCAATTGTGAAAAATAGCATTTTGAGTTTCATAGTGGAGAGATAGCAGTAAACTAGAAATTACCTAAAAATATTATTATGAGATATCGAAGAGATAGCAACAGTGGGACAGAAAAAATAGTAAAGATTAGAAAAAGAGCGGTTTCTTTTGACAAGCAAGCAAAAAAAAAAATTACATTATATTTAGATATCTCTGAGGGAGGGGGAGCAGAGAAATTTAAAACAATGGTTGGGGGGGCGAGGGGTTAATATTTTAATATCTCTGAGATACACTTTTACAGTGTTTGAAAAAATTGTAAAAAGAAAAGACTAAAAAAACATTGGAAGAAATAGATATATGTTTTCTCTAACTAGAGGTAAAAATGCTCATATTTGCAAATCCTGGCTGCCCTTTGGTTGCCAGATGGTCCGGGTAGTGCGTGTTGGAGGTTGGACGGTGCGGTAACATCACGCTCTTGTGTAGACGGGGCAGGTATTAAAGGCCCATGGAAAAGACGCCATTCCACTCGCTCTTTAATTTCTGGCCTGGCTGCATTGCAGCCTGCGTGGATGGGACTTTGACAGTCAACACGGCGCTGGAGGGTTTCGACCAGCGATCATATTGTTTTTAACTGTTGCCTTCGCAGGGCGCGCATTATTACCTCTTGATTTCTTAAATGGAGGAGGCACACATTCTTCACAATTTGGCCTTAAAGAAGAAGAAAAAGTTAGTGTGGAAAATAATTTTCCTCTTTTTCACAGAAGGGAAAATTAGCACTCCTCGCTCCTAACCATAATTTTGTCTAGAAAAGCATTATCACTAAGATTCCCCCTCCCCAGCATTTTCAGTAAAGCAAAAAGTAAAATTTACTAAACTCAGAAATTAAATGCTATTTTAATTAATTAAAAAAGCTTATTCATAGACATCCCAGCCCCTTACTTTTCATGCAATGAAACACTTTTGTTTTCATTTTTACAATAATGGCGATAGAATTGAGGCATGTCCCCCTCCCCCCCCCCCCCCCCCCCCCCCCCATCCCCTTTCACCAATGTTCTAAATATATTGTTAGTAATTGTTTTTGGAAATAATCCCGTTTCACTCCTCCAAATACAGATTGCGTAGGCCTGTGCTTAATTATTGCAATTGTCTGAAAAACCGTTTTAATTTGATGGAGAAAAACAATCCCCCTCCACCCCTTTCAGCAATGTCATAAAAATATGTTAGCAATTATTTTTGGAGAATAACTTGTTTTGCTCTTACATAGAATATAGAATTCCAATGCCCTAAATATCTATCGCTAATTTTGCAGACAAAATTAGTTCTCCCGCTATTTTCAGACAAACACAGAATTACGTAAAAGCATTGAAAACCTAGATTGCCTAAAACCAGCCAATGTAAACAATCAGGAAAAGGGGTGACAAAACTATTTATAAGTTTCACGGAGCCTTATGTCAAACAGAGCGGCTCTATTTCTCGTTTGAGTAATGGGTATTTCTCAAACGAGAAATAGCGCCATTAGCCGTGCCAATTAGTTTTAGTCAGTGCCTTGACCATACACTCGTTCTCATCCAATGTGAACTGAGCAAATCTGGAAATGTTTTTCCTATATGCATGTAAGCAAATAACATGGTAATTCCTATATGTATAAGCAAAAATAGTACCTAGCACTCTACTAGCGATGACATTTGATTATGATATTTGGTGGCAACTTTTAACCACAACAACCAATAATTAGAACCCAAGTCCTAAAATTGGTCTCTCAATGAGGAACCCTTATCGCTATCTAAATTCAGAAAGTGCAAATATTTTCAAACAGAGGTGTTTATTGTTTAAAGTTCAGGAAAGGTCTGCCCATTTCATATGAAAACATTGATTGAAAACAAAACTAGTCTTATCTAGGCTCTCCGCCCAAAACAGGTAACTAGACTTTTAAAATATCACAGGAACTTCAATCTGAGAAAATAAATATCACGACGTGAAAAAAAAATGATAAACTATCCAGTTGCGGATCCAGAGGGGGGGGGGGGCGAGGGTTACCCTCGTAAAATAGTCTAAAGTAGTGTAAGGTTACCTAATTAACGCAAGTTTGCATTAATTAAACTTCATCTCCTAACGTAATTTTGTCGGATCAACCTACTTCGCGCCCCCCCCTCCCCTAAAAAATCCTGGATCCACCCATGAAACCATCACACCTATTCCACCAGTTATTAGAAGAAG
Source organism: Artemia sinica (assembly GCA_027921565.1). NCBI lineage: Eukaryota > Metazoa > Arthropoda > Branchiopoda > Anostraca > Artemiidae > Artemia > Artemia sinica. The sequence goes on along the minus strand of JAPEVW010000315.1, from coordinate 160,112 downwards.
AAAAATTCCTTATTTTCACAAATTTCATCAACCCCTCGCCTCCTTTTTTACAAAATCCTACATAGGCCAATCATTTGAGTCCACTGTATGTAAATAATAGATTAAGTCATAATTTGTATAAAAATTAAGTCATACCTGTGAGATGGGACAGTTGCAAACCACTTGGCCGGCTCACCAAGTTTTTTTCTGCTTTTGCAATTTGAAATAATGCACTTTCTAACCATTTCTTATTGATTGATGCAAACACACTGATCCAAACTGCACGAAGAAGTGGGAGGAGCTTTTTGTTCCACACCGAGAACGAAGACCAGAAATGATCTGCGATAAGCTTACTGGATAATTATATAAACTGTGATTGTACCACACTGTAAGTATTGATAGGTCAATAAAAGGTAGCGGGGTGGTATAGATTACAGCGTCAATCCTCTAACGTAGCGGGCAGGTGGGACATTACAGTTGTCATTAAATTATGAATAGAATGTAGACCTGGGTGGTGGGAGATTACTGTATTAATCTGTCAGCGGGCAGGTAGGAACATTACAGTGTTCAATGAAAGGTATTGCGGGCTAAGGTGGGACATTTAAGTGTCAATGAAGGTAGCGGGCAGGTGGACATACAGTCTAAAAATCTAAGGTGCTGTGGTGGTAGGACGATTGCAAACAGTGTCAATCAAGGCTGGCGGGCAGTGGTCAATGTGGGACATTACAGTGTCAATGAAAGGTAGATGGGGTGGTCACACCGAGAACGAGGAGAGATTACTCATTATTAACTGTTGTACAATCTAATGAAAAGGTAGCGGGTGGTGGGAGATTACATGTCAATGAATGGTAGCGGGCAGGTGGGACATTACAGTGTCAATCTAAGGTACGGGCAGGTGGGATAACGGTGGTAATTAAGTACGGAGGTGGTAAGGAGATTAGCAGTGGACGTACATGTCAATCTAAGGTAGCGGGCTGTGGGACATTACAGTGTCAATGAAAGGTAGCGGGTAGGTGTAGGACATTACAGTGTCAATCTAAGGTAGCGGGCAGGTGGGACATTACAGTGTCAATGAAAGCTAAACGGGCAGGTGGGACATTACAGTATCAATCTAAGGTAGCGGTGATAGGGTAGGGTAGGTGGGACATTATAGTGTCAATCTAAGGTAGCGGGACAGGTGGGACATTAGAGTGCCAATGAAAGGTAGCGGACAGTACCCCTTTTTATATTAATATATACAAGCGGGCAGTACCCATACCATTCAACGGGACAGTTATTCCAGCAGGGCATTAACATGTATCATAAAAAAAATCACCACGCCTAAAAAGTCATGTTTTTGGTTGGTTTTTTTTATGTTGTAATTATAATCAACATACCATGAAATTTCGTGCTGTTCACAGTACAATGATTTGTATTAAATCTCATGTTTCTGATAAAGTCATGGCTGTTCACATATCATAAAATCTTATCAATTTTTGCAATAAATCTCATCATGCATACATCGACGGTTGTTTTCATGGCATGGTTGAATGAAGTTAATGGCTATGAAATTCTGTCTGTTAAACAACATTTTAGGTGTGTTTTTTTATGTTTGGCCTTGAACACGGGTATAAAAACTCTGACGATGAGTTATTTTATCAGTTCAAAATTGGCATTTGAAAATAATACCATGCATTCTAACAAAAGGAATATTGATGAAAGCGACACGCAGAAGTAAGTTATTCATTTATATTCTTAGAGGGGTAAAGAAATTAATTCTAACATAATTTATCGGCTGGTTTATACAGTCCCCATTATAGTTAACGAATTGTTAAATATTTTTGAACCTGGATCTTCAGAAGTCGGTAAAGAGCAATATCAAAACAAAAAAAAGTGTAAACACTGCATTTAAATGGCTTGCGAGCTTAGTACATGAGGTAATCATACCTATTTTTTTATACTGGCCCAAAGTCCCCCCCCACTGTCCCCCGACCCTCTACCCCCCCCCCCCCCCTCTACCCCTCCCCCCCCCTCTTCCCTCCCTCCTTTTAACCCCCTCCCCCATTTTTTTGACATTTTTTTTTTACATCTCTTAGAATGATATGAAAAGAGTTAAAACATAAAAAAATTCACATTTAATATTTCCAACTTCAAAATAGGAATATATAGATATGTGTGTCGCGACTTTTACTATTAGACCAAAATAATGTTTGTAGTGACCATTTTTTTTGCATTTTTTTTCAAACTTTTTTTGTTTTTTTTTTCAACATTTTTTTTTAAAAATCTCTAAAGTCATATCCGAAAAATAGGATGACACTTTTGATTTCAATTTTAAACATATTCTTGTGCTCTCTATCATATTAGGATGACTTTTTGGATTTCAATTTTAAAACTATTCTTGATTATGATGAGGACTGATGATTCTCATTCAATATTTTTTCATGAAAAACAAAACTATTTTTTATTTTTTTTAGAATTTTCCCAGAGCTCCCCCTACCTGTTAAGAAGACAATGAGGGGCGAAGCGACTCCAGTGGTCATTTCAAACAGACCATCTATTATACAATAGGGTCGTTGGCCGAAACAGTTAACCTTATCAACAACCACCGTAAACCATCCAATAGCCAACTGTCCAGCTGCCACATCCAACATCCA
>JAPEVW010000315.1:110000-150000 GCA_027921565.1 Artemia sinica | reverse complement strand
TCTAGAAATACCCTTTAACATTGATGACTTTTTAAGTGATTTTTTTTTAAAATGTTGATAATAGCACAGTTGAGCAGGGTAATGTAGGTAATTCAGATTCGGACTTAGCTTTGCTAAGTCCAAATACTATGCAACTTTTGGATGATTTTGTCGGTGAATTAACGGAAACCCTTCCCCTCAGATTACATGAACAGTTTTCCCCACTTCAATCGAATGGAGTGCCTTCCCATAGCCCTATTATTGAACAATGTGGGGGAGGGGGTGTTGATAATAATATACAAGAGGAGGAGGTGGGGGTGGGGGAAGGGACGTTGATAATATACAAGAGGGGGAGGGGGAGGGTAATATCCAATTGACATCATTCCCTGAATTTCAGCTATCAAACACAATTTTAAATACAATAGTTGTCTACACTGCAACCTTTGGAGATCCATTTAAATTCGCTTTTGTGTGGTATTTTGTGTTTTGACCCCGTAGAAATTGTGCATGACTATGTAGATAGAATTCGTGCACTGCTGGAGAACCAAATTCGGTTGTGGGGAGGGGGAGAGATTCAATTAAGGTTTCTATTGTTTTTAAAGGTGTTTTATTTAAATGAGGGAAAAAGTGAAGTTTACCATCATTATGTACATACCGAGATGCGTGTGATCTATCCAAATTTAGAGAATTTTGAGGGGTGCTTTTTCCGAGTGGATAGGTCATATTATTGCGCATCTCGAGAATTATAACGAAAATGGGGGCGGGTCAGTAAGTTCTTTATATTGAAAATTTAAGCGTTAATATTTGTAAATTTAAGAAAGATTTTATTTTAAGAGGGGGGGGGCAGAGGGATAAGGGTACAGTTTTAAAATATAATTCTGATCTAGAAGGTTGTCGTGGTGTCCAGCGGATCTGTTTTGAAACAGGTCAAAAATGTTTCAAGTACGCTTTCCTCATATCAGCATTCGAGCCTCTAGCACGTGACACTACCAAGACAAATTTAGATCACTGGGCTGTACATGGGAAGGAGGGTCCAATTTTCCCAGTGTAGATTTCACTTGTTTAGAGGGAAAATACCCAGTAACGCTCAGGTCTATTGATATTTTTGAAAGGGCCAATAATATGTTTGAGTATGATAAAAGCTTGTGGAGTACTACATTACATCGTGTAAACAGAATTGGATTCTACGATAGAGTGATTACACCACTTAATAATAGTGGTCAGGTTCTTCAATCTAGAAAAATTTAAGTGTCCTAATTTAAAGGGGCTTATCACCGTCCTGAAGACGAGGTTAGGTTCCTTGCACAGTGGATACCTAAGGACATACCTGATCGCGATGAATGCACAAGACACGGAAAAAAAACTATTCTATATCATGGGATCCTCGTTTCTGGATATTTAAGAGTGAACTTTAAGGACTATTTTTATGTAAGTATGTGTTTTTTCTCAAAAAATCTATTAATATGTTTAAGCAATAAATATCTTTAAGCTTTAACCAGTCTTTATTCTTTAGAATAGTTCTATTCATTTCATTAAATTATGAACAAATTGTAAGTAATTAACAATCGCTTTCTTGAATTCACCTTTTTTTGGGTCGACACAATATGGAAATTTTCATTCAAGAAATTATGAAAAAATCGCAAGTAAGTAACAAACTCTTTATTGTTTTCACCTATTGGATACATAATACGGAATTTTAATTCACGAAATTATGAAAAAGGTTTAAGTAAGTAACAAACTCGTTCCTGAATTCGCCATTTGGATGCACAATACAGAAATTTAATTCATGAAATTATGAATAAAAATTGAAAACAAACTCTTTCTTGAATTCGCTGCCTGGACACAAAATACAGCAATTTCACTCAAAAAAATTATGAAAAAAAAATTGTAAGTAAGTAACAAAACTCTTTCTTGAATTCTCCTCCTGGATACACAATACAGACATCTCATTCAAGAAATTAAAAAAAAATTGTAAACAAACTCTTCTTGAATTTGCTCCCTGGACACAATACAGATATTTCATTCAAGAAATTATGCAAAAATCGGAAGTAAGTAATAAACTCTTTATTTTTTTCACCTATTGGATACACAATACGGAAATTTCATTCAAGAAATTATGAAAAATTGTAAATAAGTAACAAACTCTTCCCTGAAGTCACCTCTTGGATACTCAATGCAGAAATTTCATTCAAGAAATTATAAAAAAAATTGTAAGTAAGTAATAAATTCTTTCTTGAAATTCACCTCCGTGATACACAATACAGACATTTTATTCAATAAACTATGACAAAAAATTCTAAGTAAGTAACAAACTTCTTTCTTGAATTCGCCGTTTGAATGCACAATACAGAAATTTAATTCAGGAAATATTGAAAAAAAAATTGTAAACAAACTCTTTCTTGAATTCTCCTCTTGGATACACAAAATGGAAATTTCACTCAAGAAACTACAAAAAAAAATTGGAAGTAAGTAACAAACTCTTTCTTGACTTCTCCTCCTGGATACACAATACAGATATTTCATTCAAGACATTATGAAAAAAATCGCAAGTAAGTAACAAACTCTTTCTTGAAGTCACCTCTTGGATACACAATGTAGAAATTTCATTTAAGAATATATGAAAAAATTGTAAGTAAGTAACAAATTCTTTCTTGAATTCGCCTCCTGGATATACAATACAGACATTTCATTCAAGAAATTATGACAAAATTCTAAGTAAGTAACAAACTCTTTCTTGAATTTGCCGTTTGAATGCACAATACAGAAATTTAATTCAGGACATTATATAAAAAAATTGTAAACAAACTCTTTCTTGAATTCACCTCTTGGATACACAATAGGAAAATTTCATTCAAGAAATTATGACAAAATTCTAAGTAAGTAACAAACTCTTTCTTGAATTCGCCGTTTGAATGCAAAATAAAGAAAATTAATTAAGAAAATTACGAAAAAAAATTGTATTCAGTACAAATTCTTTCTTGAATTTACACCTCTTGGATACACAACACGGAAATTTCACTCAAGAACTTATGAAAAAAACTGTAAGTAAATAGCAAACTGTTTCTTGAATTCTCCTTCTGGATACACAATACATACATTTCATTCAAGAAATTATAAAAAAAATGTAAGTAAGCAACAAACTCTTTATTGATTTCACCTCTTGGATATACATTAGAGAAATTTCATTCAAGAAATTTATGAAAAAATTGTAAGTAAGTAACAAATTCTTTCTTGAATTCCCCTCCTGGATACACAATATGGACAATTAATACAAGAAATAATGACAAAATTCTAAGTAAGTAACAAACTCTTTCCGGAATTCGCCGTTTGAATACACAATACAGAAATTTAATTCAGGAAATTATGAAAAAAAAAATTGTAAACAAACTCTTTCTTGACTTCTCCTCCTGGATACACAATACAGATATTTCATTCAAGACAATTATGAAAAAATCGCAAGTAAGTAACAAACTCTTTCTTGAAGTCACCTCTTGGATACACAATGTAGAAATTTCATTTAAGAATATATGAAAAAATTGTAAGTAAGTAACAAATTCTTTCTTGAATTCGCCCCCTGGATACACAATACAGACATTTCATTCAAGAAATTATGACAAAATTCTAAGTAAGTAACAAACTCTTTCTTGAATTCGCCGTTTGAATGCACAATACAGAAATTTAATTCAGGACATTATATAAAAAAATTGTAAACAAAACTCTTTTGAATTCACCTCTTGGATACACAATAGGGAAATTTCATTCAAGAAATTATGACAAAATTCTAAGTAAGTAACAAACTCTTTCTTGAATTCGCCGTTTGAATGCACAATAAAAGAAAATTAATTCAGAAAATTACGAAAAAAAAATTGTAAACAAATTCTTTCTTGAATTTACCTCTTGGATACACAACACGGAAATTTCACTCAAGAACTTATGAAAAAAATTGTAAGTAAATAGCAAACTGTTTCTTGAATTCTCCTTCTGGATACACAATACATATATTTCATTCAAGAAATTATAAAAACAAAATGTAAGTAAGCAACAAACTCTTTATTGATTTCACCTCTTGGATATACATTAGAGAAATTTTATTCAAGAAAATTATGAAAAATTGTAAGTAAGTAACAAATTCTTTCTTGAATTCCCCCCCCTGGATACACAATATGGACAATTAACACAAGAAATAATGACAAAATTCTAAGTAAGTAACAAACTCTTTCCGGAATTCGCCGTTTGAATACACAATACAGAAATTTAATTCAGGAAATTATGAAAAAAAAATTGTAAACAAACTCTTTCTTGAATTTGTTCCCTGGACATACAACACGGTAATTTCGTTGAAATTACCGTATTGTATGTCCACAATACAGAAAAAAAAAATGTATGTCCATAAAAAAAATGTAAACTAACTCTCTTGAATTCACCTCTTGGATGCACAATATGGAAATTTCATTCAAGAAATTATGACAAAGTCCTAAGTAAGTAACAAACTCTTTCTTGAACTCGCCGTTTGAATGCACAATACAGATATTTAATTCGGGAAATTATGAAAAAAAATTGTAAACAAACTCTTTCTTGAATTCCGCGGCCACCACTATAGAGTGCCGACTGCCACTCTATGTGAACCTAAATTAACCCAACTTTTTGCATATCTCTCTCACTATGAGTGTGTGTAGTTTATTACTTTTACTTACAATTTTTCATGATTTTATGATTGAAAATCTGTATTGTGTATCCAGGAGTTGAATTCAAGAAAGAATTTGTTACTTACTTACATTTGTTTCATAATTCCCTGAATTAAATTATGTATTGTGTATTCAAACGGCGAATTCAGGAAAGAGTTTGTTACTTACTTAGAATTTTGTCATTATTTCTTGAATTAAATGTCCGTATTGCGTTTTCAGGAGGTGAATTTAAGAAAGAATTTGTTACTTCCTTACAGTTTTTTCATAATTTCTTGAATTAAATTTTTGCATTGTGTATCCAAGAGTTGACTTCAAGAGAGAGTTTGTTACTTACTTACAATTTCTCATAATTTCTTGAATGAAATTTTTCAAATGTGCATCCAAGAGGTGAAAACAATAAAGATTTTGTTACTTACTTTCGGTTTTTTCATAATTTCTTGAATGAAATATCTGTATTGTGTATCCAAGAGGTGAAATCAATAAAGAGTTTGTTACTTACTTACAATTTGTTTTTATAATTTCTTGAATGAAATGTCTGTTATGTGTAAAAATACGGACAAAATCTATGAGGAGTTTAATCTTGATTTGGGCTATTATTTTTCTTCGCCTCATCTAGTGATGGACCTTATCCTAAAAATTAGTGGGGAATAAATAGGGCTAATCACTGACATTGATCAGCATCTGTTCATAGAAAGGTCAATGAGGGGGGGTTTTTGTTTTTCACGGGGATCGTATCTTGGAAACTGATCCAACAGGAGAGAAGACGGGGACAAAATCGGATGCAGTTTTCCTCGATATGAATTCTCTCTACCCCTCGGCCATGTCCCATTATGCGCTACCTTGCGGTGACTATAAATGGCTCAATGACCCTCAAGCTCCCCATTTCTCCAAAATTGACAGTGTTGAGGAGAATGGACCGGTTGGATGGTTTTTTGAAATTGATGGAGAGATACCAGTCGAGCTTCACGATTCAGTAAAGGATTTTGTTTTCCCGTGCATCAATAGACCTGTGACTAAGGACTCTTTGAGCCCTCGCAATAGGCGTTTAGTCGAGGTGGACGGATTGCATTGGACACCTTCAAAACAAAAACTTATTGCTGACCTTCTGCCAAAAAAAAACATAGTTGTACATCATGTAGCTTTAAAATGGATGTGCAACAACGGTTTCAACGTCACAAAGTTCACAGAGTGCTCCAGTTTAGCCAAAAAACCCTATCTAAAAACATTTGTTGACACTTTTGTCAACAAACTTAGTTCTGCAGCACAGACGAAGGCTGAAAAAGAAATTTATAAACTCATTTTGAATTCGGCCTTCGGCAAAATGTGTGAGAGTGTTCGTAATAGGAATCGTTGTGACGTCGTGTGACCGACCCCAAACAATGTGCTCGAATTATTGCCGATCCAAATACACTTCCTTCACAGTCAATGGCCCGGACATGGTACTTTTGAATAGGAAAAAAAGACGCATTGTCTTGAATAAAAATATTGCTGCAGGCAGTGCGATCTTGGAGATCTCCTAAAAAGCTCATGCTGGAATTCTACTACAATGTGGCTAGGGTACAGTGGCCGGAAAAGGGGCAAGTAGAGGTCTGCTACGGGGACACGGATTCTCTACTGTTAAAACTAAAAACCCCAAATCTAATTGATGATTTGGCGCACGGTGAAATTATCAGCTCACGGATGGACTACACCAATTGGACTTGGTCTTTACCCAGAGTTAGTGAAACGTCTCAGGCACCAAATCAGCTTTTTATTTTTTAAATCAAAACGGGAAGCGACTTGATTTCCCGTGGTATGTTTGTAAGTCCGAAGGTGTACTTTATACAGACACACAACGAGGAAATCAAGAAACGTTGCAAAGGAGTACCCACGCGCTATGTGGATAAGAATTTCGACATGGACATTTATAGGAATTGTATTGTTGAAAATACAATTCCACGAGCCAAATTGCTGGCAATTCGTTCTCTCAAATACAGGAACTTTACTTTAAATATAGAAAAAAATTGCCATGAGTACCATTTCCGACAAGGTCTATGTTTGTCAAGATGGTGTGACCACCCTCCCCCCTTGGACACTATTTAACTTCAGACCGGGCCGAATGTGTTACCCATAGGGGAAGTCTCGGTTTGAATAAAGTCCTGTAAATTATTTCCTAAAAAACCTTTGGGGGGGGGGGGGGGCCCTCGCGGCCTGGGGGGGGGGGGGGGGGGGGGGGGGGGCTCGCGGCCTCCCTCGATACCAAATGGGGGGGGGGGGGGGGCTCGCGGCCCGGGGGGGGGGGGGCGTTCGCCGCGAGCGGGGGGCGCACCGCCACTATCAAAGTTATCTTTTTTTTTTTTTACTTAGAGCAGATTTTTTTTTGTAAATGTTTCATTAAAAAAAAGTGATATTTTTTCAAGTGCTCTCTAATTTAATGCTGTATTTTTTTCTCTATAAATAAACAAAAAAAAGTATTCAAGTGTTTTTTCTCTCTGTGTGCCCATGTAAATGTTGTATTTTTTATTATAAATAAATTTAAAAAAAAGTGTATTTTTTCATGTTTAATGTGCTTATTTCAAAGTATTGTTACTTTTCTATGCATATAATAAAAGAAAATATGATTCTTTGTTCGTCTTCTTCTTATTCTTCTTGAAGAACAGAGTAGTAGTAGTAGTAGTAGTAGTAGGGGAAATTATTTAGTCATTAGACAATTAGGGTCTACGGTTAGTTGTCCAGGTGAACTGTTGAAGGGAACATGTATCAATTTAAAAACACCATTCAGATCGTTTCTGTGTGGGCCCTCAATGTCGGGCAAAACAACACTCTTAACTAAAATAATTAAAAATTGCGATAAAATGTTTGTGGAAAAGCCGAAAAAATATACTATTGCTATAGTATTTGGCAGAGTCTTACGATAAAATAAAAAAGCAATTGCTGCCATGGGATTGGTGCAGATACAGTTCATACAGGGACTTGATGTTTTCAACATTATTGAACCAAACTCTTGGCTGATCATTGACGATCTGAATGACTCTATTGAACAATGGTCCCAGGAAATGCTGCAATTGTTCACTGTTTGCTCTCATCATGAACAGATTTCCGTTACTCTGGTTCTACACAATCTCTTTCATCATAGCAAATGTATGCGAACACTTGCTTTGAATTGCACCTACTATATCAATCTACAGAGTTGTTCGTGATTCTAGCTCACTAATAACCCTCAATAAACAAATCTATCCAGGTGCCCCTAAAATTTCTGCTCTCAGCATACAATCAGGCAACTAATAAAAACCCCACGGTTATATCCTATTGGATCTTAATCAAAAATACACCCGAGGATCTGCGTGTAGTCACAGATATTTTCGACAATGAAATTACAGTATATCTCCCCTGTGAACACTAAAAAGACCTATTAGTCGCTATCATGACACTGAAGAAACTACATGAAAATAGACATTTGTTTTCAGTTCTAAGCACTTCAAAAGCTCCGCTTAGGAAAGCAATACTCAAACACGGTATTGACAATGATTTCATTAATCTAATATCCGAACTTTGTTTAAATTTGACCGAGGGTAATGTTCAACTGCCAGAAGTAGTTAAGCAACAGGCAAAGCAACATCGTTCCATTGTACGTACATTGACCTCTAAAAAAGAAAGGAAAGAATTTTGAAAGGAAACGACTTCTTCAGGCGGGCGGTAGCTTTTTCACACTTTTACTGCCCAATAATTGCAGGACTTGTAAACAGTTTTCTCTAGATGGCAAAACCCTATAAATTGACTCCAATAGAACTCGCTCTCTCACACCGTCGAACACTTTGAGAACAATCTGAGTAAATTCCTTGACAATGAAACTATTGAGGATGATAAAAAACTGCTTTTACTTCAAGATGCACTTCGCCGAGTGGACAAACACAGGTCCTATCGGTCGAAGCCCACTGCTGCTGCTGCTGATCACAAAAAAGAATCATCTTCTCAAGAGTCTGCTGCTGCTGCTGCTGGAACACAATTAAAGAAGGAGGAATTGGATTCAATTGTATTGAAAATTGGAAATCTAATGCCCCACTCATATCGTGAACAAAGTAAACGACTCCTAGCATATCTCTTGGAAAGTGGTCAAATTCAAGTTGAGAGCAATGGGGAAAGGATTATAATTCAGGGGCAAGAGCTATAATCTACTTGATTTAATCTATGATATGGTTACAAATCGTAAGGACTATTATCATTTGACGCTCATCTATACAATTTTCTAAATTCATTAAACTTCCCCAAAAAGTCTTATTGGCAATAGAAAAATTCTAAAAAAATTAAATGAAAATGCATCATCATCATCATCGAAATTGACACCATTAAAATATGAAGAAGATTTTAAATCAATTTTGGAAAATACTAGCACACCACTGATAGCTAGACAAAAACGAAGACGTATCAAGTCAACGTCACCATTACCTCCACCAACAGCCAGTATACAAAAGGGTAGCGGACGTTACACAAAACGTGTTTACGTTCAAAATGGTTGAAGTTCTGAAAGGTGTTTATGAAAAATATTGGTGAGGCGGGGAGTTTAAGTTCCCCCACCACGCTTTCCAAAGTCACTGGTGTTCACACTAAAAGAGTACAAGACTATCTACAAAATGAATCAAGTTACACTCTGCATAGAAATCATAGATTTCGTGCCAATCAATATCGAAAAACTAAAGCCTTTTACCCATTGCATATAATGCAAGCAGATCTCCTGACTCTAGATGAACTTCAACGACGTCACAATACACCGTACAAGTACATTCTACTTGCAATCAGTGTTTTTAGTCGCTATGCATATGCAATTCCATTGCGATCAAAGAAAGGTGTTGAAGTTGCCCGGGCCATTGAAAGTATTCTCGAAACAGGATTCATATAAAAAATTCAAACGGATCGCGGTAGTGAATTTGTTAATCCCCATGTTGCAAAAGTACTAGTAAAAATATAGTACACTGCTCTATCATACTCATAGTCCTATAAAGGCTGCATTGGCCGAACGATTGATAAGAACTATTCGACTTTTAATTTCAAGATATTGTACATTGAAAAATACACCGGCTTTTATTCATGATCTTGATAAAATAATGTTGATTTATAATCAACGACCTCATCGATCGTTGTCCAACTCTACGCCAACGGAAGTTCATTCATTCTGATCATGATACAATTGACACCTTTCTTAAACAGTATTCCAATGAAACGATTGTCAAGAAGAAAAATAAATTCAATGTTGGTGATACCGTTCGAATTAATAGAACAACTAATGTTTTTGAAAAGGGGAATTACTTGTGGTCCACCGAACTTTTTAAAGTGGCAAAAATCCTAGACACTAAAACCCATAACTTATCGCCTGCGTGATACCAAAGATGAAGAGATTCTCGGCGGCTTTTATGACTATGAACTGCAAAAAGTTAAAAATGCTAGTGAAATCTATCAAATTGAAAAGATATTAAAGACACGTACTCGCAGGGGTAAGAAAACAGTTACTTGTTCGGTGGCTAGGATACAACTCTGATTTGATTCTTGGATTGGTGTTGAAGATATTGACAATGCCCAATGATTTCTATGTAACTTTCATGTCCAACGTTTCCGATCCTCTCTACAACGACTTGAATAGAACAAGTGATTTTTGGACAAAACTCTCCTCCCGCCGCCATCAAATTTGACGGTGCATATGAAGTGGCTCTTGTCGACTGTATTCTCAAAAATACCTACGACATCCTGAGAAAGGATCGTGTGTATGATATAAAAGTTATACCATTCGATTGGACACTCTTTGTCTACTATGAATGGGTTGAAGCACTTAAAATCTAGTGAATATCCAATGCCAAATTGAAAAATATTGAATATGATAATATGGGAGATTTGTGTCGTACAATCAAAAGAAAAATCTCATATCGTAGGAATGGAAAATTCCATTTTAATTATTCATTAGAACATGATAGGATTTACATTACCTCACCTGTTGACACTGAAATAATTATTCTCAATGATAATCTGAGAGATGTTCATTCTTGGCTTTAAACAGAATATGATCAATGGGAAAAATGCTGGCACCGTTTACGGGATGAATCAAGTTATTTTTGCTGATTATCCACCTGGTTTTTTGCCCTTGGACTCTTGCATATTCTCTATGCATCTTTTGTGGAAACGTCGAGAGTCGGTAATTCAAATGTCCCCCTCCTACGTGTTCTTGAACGAAAAAACAACTCATGAACTTGTTCATCACTATAATATAAAGCATCTTCAGTATGTTCCTGTAAAACACTTCGTATTTTGGAACTCTGTCAGTTAACACTAAGAAGTGAATTGGGTGATCCTCTAGCAATAACAACAGGCTTAGCAGTGATTACATGTCATTTTCGACCCATTGTCAACGACAGCACAATCACCTAAAATGAACAATAGGAGAATTCCATTTGTCTGTCCCGATATCGATTGTTATGTTGGTGCTTTGAGTCCACGTCAAAATAGGCAATGGATTGGACTACTACAAAGGTCGTACTACAATGTCTGGCTATGGTCTTGGTAGCTGGTTTGCTAGGCTGTTTCGTTCTGCACTACCCCTTGCCAGAAAAATATCTTGTACCTGCTGCATCAAATTTTGCTGCCTCCACACTACAGGACTGGGGTCGGGTAAGAATTTTAAGGAGAGTGTTAAGGAAAATATTAGATCTTCAGCAAGAGCCGTTGGTGAGCAACCAAAATCTCGACAAAATGGGGAGGGATTGAAAAGGATGCGTTCGCGTCATTCACTCATCAGTCTCCACCCCAGGCAGGAAGCAAAGGACATCAACAAGGACTTTGAGGAATAAAACAAGGAAGACCAATAAGCAGAAGAAGCAAAAGATTGTTAGATCAAAGAAGGATTTCTTCTCTTAAGATGACTTATCTCCCCCACAAGGAATCATATCCATCAATCAGTTCCTCATTGAATCTATTCAATGCTGAAAATGTTGATGTCAGTGTCAAGTATGGCTATTATGAACAATTTCATCCCCAACAACCCCTCTTGGAAAATATACACTTTCAAATATTTTCCAATGAAGACTATTTCATTGATTTGTCGTCAACATTTATTGATTTAAATGTTGCGGTGAAGAAAAAGTCAGATAATACAACTCCAAATGCCGGCGATGGTCTCTCCAATGAAAACTGTATTCTACACAACCTATTCAAACAAATTAATGTATTTGTTAATGGAACATTGGTGAGCACTAGCAATAATTTATCTAACTATGCAAGCTACATACAATTTATGATGATGACGCCAAAGGCATACAAGGAGTTGAGAGGACAATCATTGGGCTATGAATATCGATCAGGGTTGATACTGACGGTGAGTTGACTACTGCAGTGACCCAGGAGTATCATATAGTTGGAAAATTAAATCATGAGATATTCAAATATCCCAATGGCTACCCCCCAATGTCAAGATTGACATAAAGTTACAGATGGCCCCATCGAATTTCATTTTGAGAAAAAAACACTTCCTGTAGCACCCGATGCAAATGTCATTATCACATCGGCGATTCTCCACGTCCGAAAACAACAAGTTATGAGCTCTGTTGCATTGGCAGTGGAAAAGCTAAGAGCCAATGGTAACAACATTAAATTCTTGTCCCCCATACGATCACCAATCAACGTCACATTGCCACCGGCTCTCGTAGCTAAAGCGATTCATCATTTATCAATGGAGAAATCCCATCAAAATTGGCTTTGGCTCCTTTGTGAAGAGTGGCAGTGCCGTTGGATCCTGGACTGAATCCCCCCATGATTTTATTTTTTCGGTCTATCTAGCCTAGTGTGCAAAGTGAATGGTATTCCACTGTACACTCTAATCATTTGACAAAAAATCCTATAGAACTCTGTACGAGTTGACCATGCAATCCCTAGATCATGACTCTCAACTATTTGAAAATGGAATAACCGATTCAATGTTTTTTCAAAAAATCATGGGGTATTGTTTTGGACTTGTCTGGCACACAGGATATGAGCATAGTACGAACAGGGAATGTACGTTTAGAGTGTACATTTGCCAATGCTCTGACTGAGAGTATCACGCTAATATCACTGAGTCAATTTGAAACCTATTGGGGAAATCATACTGACGGCAGTGTTCTACTAGACCTAGCACCATGAACACAAACCAAATAATCAACGTATTTAGTATGGATCCATACATGTCCCAGTACGAGTCCTATTGCATACCTTCGACTTCATTGAAAAAAATTCCCAGTGTTAACAATACCCTAATCATTGTTAATAGCAGTCCATCGACTTTGAAGACTGGTCATTGGCTATGCATCTTTCAAACAGCGAAGAATATTGAATTTTTTGATCCTCTTGGCCTATCGTATAAATTCTACGCTCCATACATCAGCAACTTTATTGAAAGCAGGGGGAAAACCATTATTCAAAAATCAAACGAAGAGTACAGGATTGAACGACTAAGACATGTGGCTTTCATGCACTACTCTTTTTCATGTTCAGATGTCGTGGCTACACCTACAAAGCAGTTTCTCAACATCTACGTTTGACTTACCTCAATGAACGACTTTCTAGTGGAGAATATACTTACAAGTGTATTTAATATTGATTTTAGTGCCCTAAGAATAAAATGTTCTAAAGATGTATGTGAAATTGTTATTAATAAAAAAAAAAATTATATACATGATAAAAACGACTTTAGATTTCATCCACTACTAGGTATTTGTCGACAACAACTAGTGCAGGTAGATTATCTGAATTCACAGTGTACTGATCCTGATGTACTGCAATGTCAGGGTCACATTTTCTACAGTAGAGTGTGACTTCACTCTTGTCATATCTCTTTGTATAGTCAATGATACTATTCTCATTCATTCTATAAGAATTCACATTTTCAATTTGCTTATTTGAAGCAATTTCATAAACAGTTTCCTCAAGTGTCGAATCACATTCCGTCACAGCCAAATAAAAATCAGTGGGCTTATAATCATAACACCCATTGTCTTCACAACAATGACGTAGAAACCATATTCTCTTGTTATTCCAACAGTTGAATCGTTGACCCGGTTCCTCCTTCCAGAACAATCTAAAACAACGACGATACCAATCTCGTAGCAATAGACTAAAATCACGGTTAGGATTCTTTCCAATCATACCGGATATGTATTCTCCCACTGATTACATTTATCATAATGACAATTGGAGCATTGGTGACCTCTAGGATGAGAGTCACACACCTCTTCAAGACAGGAATTACAACCTTTAATTTGTACAGCATATCCTTCTATGCCAATTTACACGGGTTGCATAATCTACACTTTTCATCATACTCATCAATCATTGTGCAATTCTCACATGATGACCAGCTGCCCTGTGTGTACATACATAAACGGACATTTATGGAACATTTTGTCATGTGTTGACACCCTCACTACCACAATGAAACTGAGCTAGCAACAAAAAAAATTGAGAGAGAGAGAGGAGTAAATATCACCGTTGTCTCTGATTGGCTGCCTAAAAAACAGGTGTCAGCTCGAAAAAAAAACCACTCTGGTTGAAAAAAAAACTTGGTGTTGAAACAAATTTGCGCGGGGAATCCCCCGTTCATACTGTTATCTTTTTTTGCAATGTTTTAGGAACAGGCGGGGAATCCCCACTCGTTTGGAATGGTACCAACAGGGGTTTGGAAAAAAAGAAGGCTGAAGGGAGTTTTACTTTTGTTTTCCTGTATAATTTGATGTATAGTGTATATGGCCCTGTATAAAGGCTTTTTATTACACGATTATTATCATATTATTATTATTATTACGTGTGTGACATTGTGTGTAATTATGTGAGTTAGTTTTATAGTATTATGTGTGCTTTTGTGCTGCAATTGTTATGTTTATTTTATTTTTATTTGCTATGGGCTATGTTTAGTTATTGTTATAATGTCTTATCATGTGTTTTGACTATGTATGCAACTGTGTTTGTTTTTGCCATGGCCCAAGA
Organism: Artemia sinica; assembly: GCA_027921565.1. Taxonomy (NCBI): domain Eukaryota; kingdom Metazoa; phylum Arthropoda; class Branchiopoda; order Anostraca; family Artemiidae; genus Artemia; species Artemia sinica. The sequence goes on along the minus strand of JAPEVW010000315.1, from coordinate 135,358 downwards.
GGCTTTTGTTTTGCAATAAATATCTATCTATCTATGGCTAGGCCAGCGGTAAAAATTGCCTTTTATCACGTCTTCACACGTCCCTTTCCCTTTTATCATACCTGCTTTTCTGTTTAGTGGCTGTGCCAAGACGCACCCTTGGATCTCGGATTCTTAAGGTTAATCTACTTAAATTCTTAACATTGAAGACACAGACCAGGCGAATTTGAAACACGCCCATTTACAACCCGCTCACTAATAGATTCACCCCTTAGGGTAATTTATTCCTTGATTATATTATGAGTATGTTGACTAAATGCTTGATCGGGAGATAATGCGAGTAAGCTGCATAACTCTAAGTGGCCCTCAATTAATTGAACAAGCCCCTGGTAATTTTTTTTTTGGGGGGGGGCTTTAGTTATTACCACGATTGTGCACGGCCTCTTTGAATCCATCACTGTAGCAACAAAAGAACATGCAATGCACCGATCTATTACCCATGGTCACTAACGTGACTATTGCGTCCTCCCCCCTAGGAGACAAGATATATTCCTAAGTTTCTATACAAAGTTACTGATATTCTTTTTCAAAAATACATTTTTTGCGCTATGAACCCAAAGATGATGAGAAAGGCGCCAAAAAATCATGCCAGCCAACAAAGGAAGTAACAGTTTTGTATAGAAATTAAATTAAAAAAAAAAGTTTTTTCAACTGAAAGTAAGGAGCAGCATTAAAACTTAAAGGAAAAGAAGTTATAGCGTATATGATGGGGGTTGCTACTCCTTAAAACCTCGCTCTTCAACGCTAGTTTTTTTAGAACTTTAAAAAAAGATTCTTATTGGTCTAATTAAACGGAGAGTGTTTCGGGAGTCGTTCTTAAAGAATTGGAACATAATTCAAAAAACTTTAGTGTAAAGAGTAAAGTGTTGAGGAAGAGTAACCCTCATCGTATGCGTAATAATTTCTGTTCGTTTTAAGCTTTAACGTTGCCTCCTTACATTCAGTTGAAAAAACTTGTTTTTTATTTAATTTCTGATCGTTTTTTTAAGTAATGCCAGGAAATCTGGCAACATCTCCACGGATAAATCCCTCTTGCTCACAGATTTATTCTCTAGATAATCCAATCCTGGTGAAAAATTTACCTTGGACAAGTACCCTTAACATCTCCACGCGTAAATTGAGTCGCCAATAAGAAAGCAATAACTAAGAAAGCAATAACTAAAAAATTTTCGTATAGGAATTCTGGCAAATTCCCCTAGTTTAAAAATTCCCCTGAAAAATTTACCGCCTGGAAACTACCCTCCCCATGGAAAATTATACCCGTGGAGAATCCCACCAGCAGAAATCCCCTCCCCCCTGAAAAATGTATGCAACTTCCCAATAACAAATACTATACGTGAATAATGGGCAAATTTTTGTAACGTAAAGACCTTTCCCCGCAGGCTGTGGGAGGGCCAAGATATCTCCTAAAGCATGGTTATTTGGCCTTTCAACAGTGGCGTCGTTTGGGGGTTGCAAGGGGGCAGTTGCCCCCCCCCCCCCAATAAATTGAAAAAAGCTATTATATAGCCCATGCTCCTTGACTCTCTGGATGTGGAACTTGTTTGCCCCTTAATAAAATGCTGGAGCTATGCCCCCTGCCTTTCAAACTATGCTGAAGAAAATGGATATTTCAAAATTTTGTTTCGACCGTTTTTGCGATAAAAGGGGGCGTGTAAGGGGACCTAGTTCCCCTCCATTTTTTTTGGTTACTTAAAAAGAGCACTAGAACTTTTAATTTCCGTTTTAATGAGCCCTCTCAAGATTTTCTAAGACCAATGAGTCGATACGATCACCCCCGGGGTAAGACTATACTTAATGAAACTTACATATTTAAGATAAGCATAAAAATTCAACTTCTGGTATATCTCCTGGTATCAAAACTCTGGTTTTTAGAGTTTTGGTTACTATTGAGCCGGGTCGCTCCTTACTTAAAGTTCGTTTACCACGAACTGTTTGACTAGGGCTATATCGAACCATATTTGGGAGGGGATCTGGGATGCGGTATTATCACGGTAGCAGTCATTGCATATGGGAATAGTGTTGAATGCGAAAATATGGGTCCCATGTTTTTGCTAGTATAATGTCTATTCCAGAAAGCAATAATTCCAGAAAGCAGATCAAAGCAATGATAAATTGTAGGACAGTCATTGAAAACCTGATAATAGCAACAGACTGCCAATGAAAATAGGGTCGTGATTCAGTTATCTAGTTTATAAATTAGCAAGGGTGCGAAACAAAAACCAAAAAACCTCTTGTTTACTTTATATTTGAAACTGAAGTTCCATTTAAATGTTTCTGAATTATAATCTACTCAAATCTCTTGACCCATATAATGTTTATCCGTTGGTTCAATATCATTAAGTCATGTATGCAGAATCAATCAATAAGCAAACCATACTTGTTCGGCTAATTTCTAAGTTTCTATTATGCACCCCCACCATCATATGTAGATTTAGTCAAATCAGGTTGGTGATTTAACTTTTTTAGTGAGAAGAATGTGTGCATGAATATTTTCTCGGGGAAGGCTCTAAAATAAATACAAAAATATAATAATTTTGAATAAGAAAAATGCAGAAATTTCCGGAAAAAAAGGATATCAGGCCTCGGGTCAATTAGGATTTCAGCTTCCATGTCCCGAGATCACTTGCATCCGTACAGTTTTTGTAAAGAGCCTGGGAATAAAAACTTGACTAAACTTAACTGAATCGTCTTTACGAAAAGAAAAACAATTCTGGAAAGTAAAAAAAAGAAAGACATAAAAAATAACATTATTACTGTTACACAGATTGAGACTAATTTTTGGCTGTGTCAATTCATGAACCCCAAGATTTGTTCAGTCTCAAATAGTCTGGAAACTTACAGTGTTTGTGTGAAACAGGACCAACTAGACCCTAATAAAGCCATAATATTTTAGAAGTTTGGTTGTATCAATATTAAGCACCTAAAACTGCCCAAAAAACCTTTCCCAGTTGCCTTAAATTTACAGGGCATTTAGACGGGACCAATGGAGCCCCCTTTAATCAGCATATAAAGATAAAGAAAGTATTAATAAAAATCGGTTACATCAAGTGGGGACACGCGAATTTCTAAAAACCTTAAATTCTCCTCTTTTTGGCTTGAAACTTACAGGGCATGAGAACGGTACGAAGGGAGGTAAATCAAAACCCCTATGCTTTCTAAAAGCCAGAATATTCAGAAATTTCAGTACTTAACTGAAAAAATTCTTTTAAATGTTTTCATTTTTATAACTTTAAGAAATCAAAATTAATTAAGATTTTAAGGAATAAATATGAGCATATGTATATTTAACTGACAATGCACATTTTTTTCAGTAAATTCATTTGAATTTTTTCATTAAAGTAAAATTTATATTCTGGCTTTTGGAAAGCATAGGGGTTTAGATCCCTACTCACATTAATTTCTGCTCTTTTTGAGTTTGACTCTGTTATTTATTTTGATTTATGTTTGTTTTTGGTTTCATTTGTTTATTTATGCTGATGTGTGGTAGTTGTATGCTTGGTAGATTATTTGACTCTATTTTTGTTCATTTTTGGTTTAATGGATTAATTTTTTTTTTGAAAAAAACTCATTCCGTGGAAAAAGTTTTTTAAATTAATTTTTGAAAAAGTCAGTTGTTGTGTATTGATTTGCCAAACCCCAAAATGGGACAGACATTATTTTTCTTTCTGTCAACTTAATTGATATTGATTAAACAGTCAATAAGACCGGGTCAAGACAAAATTAAATAAAAATAACGAATTTTAGAAGAAAAAATTCGGCTATATCGATTCGTAGTAAGACAAAGTTTAGCATTCTTCCTAGCTAACTCGTTTGAAAAACTACAAAACACTGAACGTAAATGATAACATGGGAACCTCAATAGAAAAATAAGTCAAGAAACAATAGTTTTGAATTTTTTGCGAATTTTGAATTTTTTTTTTATCTAAATACAACAAAACAGAATTTTTTATATATCACATTGTCATGCATCTATTAAAAAAAAAAAAAACTAATAGTTCTGACAAAACAGTACATGAAACAATTCTTTTTTGATAAATAGTAGAAAAAGATAAAAGTATATTCAAGGGCTTCTACTAGCTAAGGGTTGAAACGGCCTCAGTGCTAGACTGAAAATTATAATACTCAATCCGTATAATTATAAATCCTCCTCCTCATCCACCCCATGCAAAAAATATTAGTGAACAGGTATTACACAAAACGACGGATGATAGAAAATTTTGACATAATGTTTAAACTTTTATAATTTTATAAATCTATATTGCATTCCATTAAATTTCGATTAAAAAAAAACAAAAAAAACAACTGACAAACCCAGCAGTGGAAAACTCTACCAACACTTCGACAATTCACCCTCAATGAAACTCTTTCAATTAATGCGAATACTAGGCTAAGTAACAAAAAAAAACCCTGTTCCAATAATTTTTCAACGAAAATCAAAGAGCCATACTATAACCTGAAACGACCCGAAATAAAATTATATAAAAAGTCAAACTTAATATTAACACAAATTGCTATTATACAATAAATGGAACATAAAACGAATATCAATTAAAATTAATAATTATATCAAAACTTGGAAAAAACACATTTTCCTAAAAGCTTTTCAGCGAAAAGTAAAGAGCCATATATATCCTGAAATGACCCGAAATAAATTCGTATAAAAAGTCAACTTAATATGAACGCAAATTCCAATGATCGAATAAACGAAATATAAAACAAATATCAATTAAATGAATAATTAAATCAAAAATAAATAAATATAAGAGATACTACTTTGGATTGAAACAGACGGAACCCATAAGGTCCAAGCATTAAAATGAAAAGTCAGGTCTTATCACAAATAAGACATTGACCGCCTGTCTTTTTCTGCCTTCTACTAGCCAAGGGTCGAAACGGCCTCAGTGCCAGACGGAACTATTAATATTCAATCCGTATAATTAAAAGCCTCCTCATCCTCTCCGTGCAAAAAATATTAGTAAAAGGTATTGCACAAAACTACGGATGATCGAAAATTTTGACAAAATGTTTAAATTTTTAATTTTGAAAATCTTTGTTACATTCAAATATTTTTTGGTTAAAAAAAAATCCAGCAGTGGAAAACTCTACAAGCACTTCGACGATTAACCTTCAATGAAACTCTTTTCAATAAATGCGACTAAAAAAACAACACATTTTCCAATAAGCTATTCAACGAAAAGTAGAGAGCCATAATATAACCTGAAATGACCCGAAATAAAGTCACATAAAAAGTCAAACTTAATATGAACATAAATTGATATGATCAAATTAATGGAATATAAAAGAAGGAACCCATAAGGTCCAAGCATTAAAAAAAAGTCAGGTCTTATCACAAATAAGACATTGACCGCCTGTCTTCTTAGTAGTAGAAAGGCCTTATTGACGCCCGAACGACACCCCTGCTGCCACCTACAACTTTTTTACATAATTTTTATCGATCCACGAACGGGTCAATGACCTCTTTTTCCAAGGTCGATTTATTTGTTATTGTTTTGGCCAAGTGCACGCTCGAGGCGAATGTCAAGGTGTCCAGAAATAGGAAACAGTATTTGTTGTTGTTGTTGTTTTGGGCAAGTGTATGTTCGAGGCGATGTTATGAGTTTCCAGGAATAGGAAACAGTTAGATCACGTGTTTCCTTCTCAGCCAATCAGCCAACCGTTACATAACAATTCACCCTTGAGATTTGATTTGTTGTTGTTGTTGTTTGGCTGTGAATAGAATTCAAAGGAGTTTTTAGTTAGCGCTATGATAACATGAGTGAACAAGTTGAGTTAGAAATATCCTTTTTTTTGTGACTGTTCTATTTGTAAAGGTCATTTTCATGATTTTGAGTATTCACATGAACCTACTGAATGTTTAGACAGCATAGAGACAGTGATAAAAGTGAAGAATCTGGAGGAAATGAGAAGAAAAATTATATGTGATACGGAGAGAAATTTATACCGATTGCAAGTAAGCTCACGTAAAAGAAGGGTTCATATGACAGAAAAGGAAGATCGAAAGAAGAGACTGGGAAAAGAGGGCTTTCTCTATAGTGTAAAAGACAGAAGTGAAAACCCAAAGAAAAATGTGTATAGTGCAAGATATAACACTGAATATTATGATGAATATGTTCTAAGAGAAGAGAAAAAGTGGTCCTTTAAGAGACAACATAAGAGGCCATTCTACGAAATGAATTTTAAACAACGAAAACCGTGGTGGAAGAGTTCTCATATATGATTTAACGATAAATCTAATTATTGATATGCATAAAGAGTTTTATATTATAATCATACAATGAATTTGATTGTACTATATTTATTTTCTCATACTAGACATGTATGGAATAAGGATACCAGCAGAGACTTCTGTACATGAATAGTTAAGTTTTATTAGATCACTCCATAGAGTATTATCAGTCCACAACCATGTTTTCTATCATTGATAAAAAAATAAATGATTCTTCTAAATATTTTTATTCATTTATCAAATCGATGTTTATAACGCTTTTTAAATATAAAACATCATTATCATCATCAACCTCCTCCTCCTCAATGATAATTTCAGAAATTTGAAGATGAGGTAATCTATTTATTTGATTGTTGTCATCTTCATCTACAATCACTACAATCGTTATCATCAACAACCACCTCCTCCTCCTCAATGATAATTTCCTCAATTTGAGGATGAGGTAATCTATTTATTTGATTGTTGTCATCTTCATCTACAATCACTACATCATTATCATCATCAACCTCCTCCTCCTCAATGATAATTTCCTCAATTTGAGGATGAGGTAATCTATTTATTTGATTGTTGTCATCTTCATCTACAATCACTATATCATTATCATCATCAACCTCCTCCTCCTCAATGATAATTTCCTCAATTTGAGGATGAGGTAATCTATTTATTTGATTGTTGTCATCTCCATCTACAATCACGGTATTCACCAGAGGGGGAAGAATATCCAGCAAACGATCATCGTCTTCAATATACCTTCTTCCAGAAGGTCCCCTCCTCAATAGATCATCTGATGTGTATGATAATCCTTCAGACGTATAGTAGACTTCCATTACTTCATCAGTATCATCAAAGCATGTTTTGCAAAAAAGAATTTCCTCCTCATGAGTGAGGTCCCACTCGCTCCATACATCCTAAAAGATTGAGAACACTATGATCAAAAACTAGAGTTTACGGTCAAAAACCTGTATTAGTTCAGATTCTACGGAAATGGTTTATTTTTCAAACAAAAAACTTACACACACACAAAAACTTACACACAAAAAAACAAAAACTTACACACACACAAAATCTTACACACACACACAAAAACGTACACACACACACACAAAAACTTACACACACACAAAAACTTACACACACACAAAATCTTACACACACACAAAAACTTACACACACACACACACACACACACAAAAACTTACACGAACAAAAAAAACTTACACACACACACACACACACACACACAAAAACTTACACACACAAAAAAACTTACACACACACACACAAAAAAAAACTTACACACAAACAAAAACTTACACCCACAAAAACTTACACACACACACAAAAAACTTACACACACATAAAAACTTACACACACACAAGAATTTACACACACACACACACAAAAACTTACACATACAGCGGCTAAGTATGTTAAAGGCGAGCTATTTTCTTGCGAAACCAAAAAAAATCAGAAAAAAATGCTCATTGTTCCTTTAGTAGCCACGCAATTAGACTAAAAATTATGATATTTTATGCCCAGTTTCAACTAACTACGGCTAAGTATGTTAAAACCGAGCTATTTTCTTGCGAGAACACAAAAAATCAGAACACACACACACAAAAAACTTACACACACACAAAAACTTACACACACACAAAAACTAAACACACACAAAAATTTACACACACACACAAAAACTTACACACACACAAAAACCTTACCCACACACACAAAAAACTTACACACACACACACACACACACAAAAACTTACAAACACACACAAAAATTTACAACACACACACAAAAACTTACACACACACACAAAAACTTACACACACAGTCGCTAAGTATGTTAAAGGCTAGATATTTTCTTGCGAAAACACAAAAAATCAGAAAAAATGCTCATTGTTCCTTTAGTAGCCACACATTAGACTAAAAATTACGATATTTTTGCACAGTTTCAACTAACTACGGCTAAGTATCTTAAAAGGCGAGGTATTTTTCTTGCGAGAACACAAAAAAATCATTAAGTATTTTTAATGAAAATGACGATACAACAACCGAAAACCGTCAACGTGAACTCCGATTAACCATCACCAAAGTGTCACAATGCCGTCAGTGCGTCAACACCCCTCGGAAATTAGGGGGTAAAGGTCAACTGCGAAGATATTTAGCCTAAGAAACTAGAATATGACATTACAACCCTTCGCTAATAACTAGTGAAAACCAAGAACTCAAACGCAGATCAACTACTGTTCGCTATTTACTACATTGCAACTACTGCTGCAAACCATGATAACTGATGATCACTTCTAATTTTTAACAATTCCTTGCATACATCCTTCAAACATAATAAACTCAGCCTAGGAGAGATTTGAGATTGAACACTAAATTAAAAAAATGAGAGACAAACAAGGTTAAAATAATTGATCCTGAGTGACCTTAGAAGATATAGCCTCCTTTGAAGTTGCAATCTTCTTTAAGAATCGACAGATTGTTAATGTTTAAAACTTTTACGTTTCTTATAAATGTAATAAACATGATTACTTAATATTGTTCAATATAACAATAATTTCAAGTCTAAAACTCATCAATTAGCCGGATTATTTTTTTTTTTTACATACGGGGTGAGATTTAATGTCCTTGTAGAAGGCTATACAAGATTTAATGTCCTTGGTAAAAGCATATATGAGATTTAATGTTCTTGGTAAAAGCCTGTACGTAATTTAATGTCCAGTTTTTATAAAGGGGGTGGGGGGGATTAAGGTGTATTAATGAAAATGACGAACACATCAACCGAAAACAGTCAACGAGAACACGATTAACCATCAGCAAAGTGTCACAATGCCGTCAGTGCGCCAGCACCCCCTCGGAAAATAGGGAGGTAAAGGTCAACTGCGCAGATATTTAGCCTAAGAAACTAGAATGTGACATTACAACCCTTCGCTAATAACTAGTGAAAACAAAGAACTCAAACGCAGATAAACTACTGTTCGCTATTTACTACATTGCAACTACTGCTGCAACATGATAACTTGATGATCATTTCTAATTTTAACAATTCCTTGCATACATCCTTCAAAACATAATAAACTCAGCCTTGGAGAGATTTGGGATTGAACACTAAATTAAACAAATGAAAGACAAACAAGGTTAAAATAATTGATCCCGAGCGACCTTAGAAGATATAGCCTCTTTGAACTTACAATCGTCTTTAAGAATCGACAAATTGTTAATGTTTAAACTTTTACGTTTCTTATAAATGTAACAATCAGGATTACTTAATATTCTTCAATATAACAATAATTTTCAAGTCTAAAACTCATCAATTAGCCGGATATGGTTTTTTTTACATACGGGGCGAAATTTAATGTCCTTGGTAGAAGTCTATACAAGATTTAATGTCCTTGGTAAAAGCATATATGAGATTTAATGTTCTTGGTAAAAGCCTGTACGTAATTTAATGTCCAGTTCTTATAAAGAGGAGGGGGGGGGATTTAAGGTGTATTAATGAAAATGACGACACATCAACCGAAAACCGTCAACGAGAACTCCGATTAACCATCACCAAAGTGTCACAATGCCGTCAGTGCGCCAACACCTCGGAAAATAGGGGGAGGGAATGAGTTTACTCGGAATCTAGAAGGTCATATTTTTTCACTGAAAATAACAAATTGATATTTTTCAACAACAAATCCCAAAAGAATTATTATTATTAAAATCATGAGGGGGAGGGTATAAAACATTAGTTTTTATAAGGGGGAGGGGGAAATTACGTGATATTAATGAAAATGACGGCACATCAACCGAAAACCGTCAACGAGAACTCCGATTAACCATCACCAAAGTGTCAAAATACCGTCAGTGTGCCAACACCCCTTGGAAAATAGGGGGTGGGAATGAGTTACTCGGAATCTAGAAGGTCATATTTTTTAATACGCATATGCATTTTTAATTTTCATGTTTTTGATTTTTATATTGATGAAGAATTTAAGCACAACTTCAAACTAGTTATTTTATGTTCGACATAGATGAAAGGTCTAATAAATACCACGCTTTATATGCTAAATTTTAAATTTTGTTTAAATCACAAACCACTGAATCACAAAGACCGTTTAATTAGAATACATAGCTCTTTTGAAAGCACTAAAAAAACTGTAGCGTAAAGAGCAATGCATTGACTTGAGGGTGAACCCACTCATATACGTAATAATTTCTGTTCGTTTTAAGTTCTAATGTTGCTTCTTACTTTCAGTTGAAAAAACTTGTTTTTTTTTAAATTTAATTTCTGATCGTTTTTTAAATAATGCTGGAAATCCAGCCCCCCCCCCCTTCATAGAAATGTCCCTTAACCCAAGGAAAACATCCACCACGGGAAAATCGTGTCTTAAAAAAGTTATTTAAACTCACATCAACCATTGGAGAAACATCGCATACACATTCTAATTTCACCAGAGAAAATAAAAAGCTTCCAGTTCAGTTTTAAGTTCACCAAGACATAAAAAATTTAAAGTTCACTTCTAAATTTTTCCGTAGAAAGATAGGAAAAGCTATACTATGTTTGTGATTATTTTCTTTGAAGATAAAAAGTTTCACTTTAATTCTAAATTTTCTTAAATTCAATTTCGACTTTTCTCAAAGAGATGAAAAAATTTAAAGTTCTGTTCCAAATATTTTCCCGGAAGAAGAAAAGTTTCAACTTCTCAATGAAAAGTTCTCAATGAAAATGAAATAAGTTATTGATCAATTCTATTTTTTCCCAAAATAATATAAAAAGTTTCCACTTCAGTTCAGATTTTTCTCAAAGAGATGAAAAAATTTTAAATACTGTTCCAAATTTTTTATAGAAGATAGAAAAGTTCAAGTTCTCTTCTGAATTTTACCAAAAGAACACAATTCAATTCTAATTTCTCCAGAGAAAATAGAAAGCTTCCACTTCAGATTTAAGTTCACCAAGACATAAAAATTTAAAGTTCAGTTCTAAAAAAGTTATTTAAACTTACATCAAACATTGGAGAAACATCGCATACATTTAAACTATTCATTATTTTATATCTCTCGTTCTATATTTCAGTTTATACTCGATTTTTAAACCTTCAAACCCATGAAATATACTAAAATAACGGTTAATTATTTTACAAAAAATCATACAAGGTGATGATTATAGAACAATAATTACCTAGCATTTATCACAAAACACTCATGGGAAAAGTTTTTCGTACAGAAACAAAACCTCTTACATCATTTAATGTTCTATTCTAAATTCTAACAGCACTTTTTTCCCAATATGCGTATACAATTGGAAATTTTAAAACTTTAAAATTAACACGCATCCGTGATCTTTCTTCTGGCAAAAATACTAAGTTGCAAATTTTTGCAGATATGTGCTTGAAACCTATGTAATGTGGTTTTTTCTGATACGCTGAATCTAACAGTGTGACTTTTATTAAATTCTTTTAATTGTAGGGGATCTTTCCCCCTCTTTCAAAAAATCAGGTAAATTTTCTCAGGGTCGTAGCCTTTGACGAGATATACTGAACTTAATAAAAATTTATATATTTAGAATCAGCATTATAAGCCAATTCTTTTGATACATTTATTGACATCAAAATTCCGTTTTTTAAAAGTTTCGATTACTATTGAGCCGTATCACTTGGTTTTTTACTGTTTTATTTATTACGTATATGAGGGTGTGTTTTCCCCTTAGTCCATTACCACACTCTTTATGCTAAATTTTAAATTTTTGTTAAATCACAAACCCCTGAATCATTTTTTAAATAATGCTGGGAAATCCAGTGTCCCCTTCATAGAATTGTCCCTTAACCCAAGGAAACATCCTCCACAGAAAGATTCTCCCGAGTGACCCCCTCCTCAAGAAAAAATCCTTCCTGAGAATGTCTGTATACTTCCCAATAACCAATCTACGGGACACTCCCCCACAACCCTCGGAGCGCGAGATCCCCCCCCCCTATTCCACAGCGATGCATGCCAAAGACCGGCCATGGACCAGGATCCCCCACCCCAGGGGCCACAGGCCGAAGGCCGGCCGCAGGCGGCAGACTCGGGGCCTCCATCTCCAGGTTAGGTGAAGTTACCTAACATTTCTAGGGTTAGCAGCTTAGGTTAGGTTACATTAGGTTAAGTGGCCGGCCAGTTAGGTTAGGTTACCTAACATTTCTAGGGTTAGCAGCTTAGGTTAGGTTACATTAGGTTAAGTGGCCGGCCACTCGGGCCCTCCATCCCCAGGTTAGGTTAGGTTACCTAACATTTCTAGGGTTAGCAGGTTAGGTTAGGTTAGGTTAAGTGGCCGGCCACTTAACCTAACGGCTCAATAGTAATAAACAGCTCAATAGTAATCGAAACTTTTAAAAACGGAATTTTGATGTCAAAAAATGTATGTATGCAAGGAATTGTTTAAAATTAGAAATGATCATCAAGTTATCATGTTGCAGCAGTAGTTGCAATGTAGTAAATAGCGAACAGTAGTTTATCTGCGTTTGAGTTCTTGGTTTTCACTAGTTATTAGCGAAGGGTTGTAATGTTGTATTCTAGTTTCTTAGGCTAAATATCTTCGCAGTTGACCTTTACCCCCCTATTTTCCGAGGGGTGTTGGCGCACTGACGGCATTGTGACACTTTGGTGATGGTTAATCGGTGTTCTCGTTGACAGTTTTTGGTTGATGTGTCGTCATTTTCATTAATACAACTTAATTCCCCCCCCCACCCCTTTATAAAAAACTGGACATTAAATTACGTACAGGCTTTTACCAAGAACATTAAATCTCATATATGCTTTTTCCCAAGGACATTAAATCTTGTATAGCCTTCTACCAAGGATATAAAATCTCACCCCGTATGTAAAAAAAACCATATCCGGCTAATGATGAGTTTTAGACTTGAAAATTATTGTTATATTGAAAAATATTAAGTAATCATGTTTATTACATTTATAAGAAAACGTAAAAGTTGTGAAACATTAACAATCTTTCGATTCTTAAAGAGGATTGCAACTTCAAAGGAGGCTATATCTTCTAAGGTCACTCGGGATCAATTATTTTTTAACCTTGTTTGTCTCTCATTTGTTTAATTTTAGTGTTCAATCTCAAATCTCTCCAAGGCTGAGTTTATTATGTTTTGAAGGATGTATGCAAGGAATTGTTAAAATTAGAAGTGATCATCAAGTTATCATGGTTGCAGCAGTAGTTGCAATGTAGTAAATAGCGAACAGTAGTTCATCTGCGTTTGAGTTCTTGGTTTTCACTAGTTATTATTGAAGGGTTGTAATGTCATATTCTAGTTTCTTAGGCTAAATATCTTCGCAGTTGACCTTTACCCCTATTTTCCGAGGGGTGTTGACACACTGACGGCATTGTGACACTTTGGTGATGGTTAATCGGAGTTCACGTTGACGGTTTTCGGTTGATGTATCGTCATTTTCATTAATACCACTTAATGATTTATTGTGTCCCTCGCAAGAAAAATTACCTCGCCTTTAAGATACTTAGCCGTAGTTAGTTGAAACTGTGCATAAATATCGTAATTTTTAGTCTAATTGTGTGGCTACTAAAGGAACAATGAGCATTTTTTTCTGATTTTTTGTGTTTTCGCAAGAAAATAGCTAGCCTTTAACATACTTAGCCGCCGGGTGTGTAAGTTTTTGTGTGTGTGTGTGTAAGTTTTTGTGTGTGTGTAAATTTTTTTTGTGTGTGTGTAAGTTTTTGTGTGTGTGTGTGTGTAAGTTTTTTGTGTGTGTGGGTAAGTTTTGTGTGTGTGTAAGTTTTTGTGTGTGTATAAGTTTTTGTGTGTGTGTAAGTTTTTGTGTGTGTGTGTTCTGATTTTTTTGTGTTCTCGCAAGAAAATAGCTCACCTTTAAACATACTTAGCCGTAGTTAGTTGAAACTGGGCATAAATATCATATTTTTAGTCTAATTGCATGGCTACTAAAGGAACAATGAGCATTTTTTTTCTGTAGGCTAAATATCTTCGCAGTTGACCTTTACCCCTATTTTCCGAGGGGTGTTGACACACTGACGGCATTGTGACACTTTGGTGATGGTTAGTCGGAGTTCACGTTGACGGTTTCGGTTGATGTATCGTCATTTTCATTAATACCACTGAATGATTTTTTGTGTTCTCGCAAGAAAAATACCTCGCCTTTTTAAGATACTTAGCCGTAGTTTAGTTGAAACTGTGCATAAATATCGTAATTTTTAGTCTAATTGTGTGGCTACTAAAGGAACAATGAGCATTTTTTCTGATTTTTTGTGTTTTCGCAAGAAAATACCTAGCCTTTAACATACTTAGCTGCCGTGTGTGTAAGTTTTTGTGTGTGTGTGTGTAAGTTGTTTTCGTTGTTTAAAATCCATTTCGTAGAATGGCCTCTTATGTTGTCTCTTAAAGGGCCACTTTTTCTCTTCTCTTAGAACATATTCATCATAATATTCAGTGTTATATCTTGCACTATACACATTTTTCTTTGGGTTTTCACTGCTGTCTTTTACACTATAGAGAAAGCCCCTCTTTTCCCAGTCTCTTCTTTCGATCTTCCTTTTCTGTCATATGAACCCTTCTTTTATGTGAGCTTACTTGCAATCGGTATAAATTTCTCTCCGTATCACATATAATTTTTCTTCTCATTTCCTCCAGATTCTTCACTTTTATCACTGTCTCTATGCTGTCTAAACATTCAATAGGTTCATGTGAATACTCAAAATCATGAAAATGACCTTTACAAATAGAACAGTCACAAAAAAAAAAAGGATATTTCTAACTCAACTTGTTCACTCATGTTATCATAGCGCTAACTAAAACTCCTTTGAATTCTATTCACAGCCAAATAACAACAACAACAAATCAAATCTCAAGGGTGAATTGTTATGTAACGGGTCGCTGATTGGCTGAGAAGGAAACACGTGATCTAACTGTTTCCTATTCCTGGAAACTCATAACACCCCTCCCCCCCCCCCCCCCCCCCCCCCCCCCCCTCCCTTTCGCCTCGAACATACACTTGCCCAAAACAACAACAACAACAAATACTGTTTCCTATTTCTGGACACCTTGACATTCGCCTCGAGCGTGCACTTGGCCAAAACAATAACAAATAAATCGACCTTGGAAAAAGAGGTCATTGACCCGTTCGTGGATCGAAGAAATTATGTAAAAAAGTTGAAGGGGGCGGCAGGAGTGTCCGTCCGGGGAGTCAATAAGGCCTTTCTACTCTTCTAAACCCATCAAAAGCCAGAGTGTCTTTTGGGTATGTATTTACCATAACAAATCAACCAAGAATCATTAATCTGATAAGCCTTGAATTTTTATCAAAGATTTTTTTCTTTTCATCAAATTTGACTCAAAACCATATTAAATAAACTGATAAATGATTTATATGTTCGTCGCCCATTAAATTGTAATAAAAAATAAATATAGAAATACAAGCAAAAACTACGGCTTTTTCATAGCTGTTCCAATAGATATTGGTTCTCTGGACTCTAGATTCCTGAGAAGGCGCGAATCAACTATTTCTGGTAAAAGACTTTCCTTCCAGAAGCTTAAAAGGCTCGGGAATACTCGGGCCCAATACTCTCTATTGCGTTCAATTGTAAGGACTTCCCAATCCTTCTCGTTATTATAGACAAGTAGGCAACATTTTTCTTGATTTGAAATTTCAAGCTGTCCTTGATTTTGGCTATAATACTTGTGAGTGGCTTTGAGCTTAATAATCTGCTTTCTTGCACACGTTCTCAACCCCATCTCTCACATCCTGGAGAACCTGTGCTGGCAAGTTGTACCAACGATCCTCTATAAAGCTATTGGGTAGTTGACTTTTTGGGGGCAAGTATCATTGCACTTTACATGATTTCCAAAGACATGATCGGGGCCTTTGTGGAGCAAACTTTTTAAATTATCGGCTGTACACTCCTCTTCTGCATTTTTTTTTATTGCCCATGAAGGTATTTTGTAAGTCTTTGTAAAATCTCTCTTTTTAGAAATTTTGAATGTGCAACTTTCTTCATTTCACTAGATTATATAGATACGAAGTGTTAGTTTTTCGTAACATGGTTTGCACACTCTTCTTTTTCAATTAGAGGACCGTATGAGATGTCTGTTTCAATTTGTATGAAACACTCGAGTCTCCATCTCCAATAAAACGACGGTACTGCAGTCCATGTATTTTCATTGCTCACTCTAAAACCTTCAATGAGAATATCCGTCTCCATACTCTTTGACGGGCCATCATAATTCATAAAACACAAATGTTGTAGAGGAGTTTTTTTACCTCTTTTTTGCCCGAAAACAAACATAGCAATATATATTTTTCATGCCCATGTACAGCAATTTTTTGTGTAAGCGTCAGTGATTACAGCCACACAACCCTTAGCTGTATAATCATGCCCCTTACTCCGTTTGTTCCACCCACCATCACAAACCACTTTGGTCCAGGTAAGTATCATCAGTAATTATCATCGACATATCGATCTTCATGAATTGCACGCTGTGCAATTCTTTTCCATTCTCCAGTAAAACATCTGTCAAAGTGTCCATCCATACTTTCCCTACAGAAAGTTGAGTTTTCAAAAATATAATTTTGTGACATGCCTTGCACGCCTAGTACACCTAGAATCTCACAAAGTGTTCCGTAGCCTCCTCCTGAGCCCATGACACCCCAAGTAGCCTTCAAATTTAGGTCTCCATGCAAATTTGTGTAACGTTCAATTGATTCTTTCGGATTTTCTTCTGAAAAAGATGTTAAATAATCTTTGATCTTTATCACGGGTGGGTCAGGTTCATTTTTCACTAGATTTTTCCACCTACAGGCAGTACATTCTGTCACTAGTGTGATTTTAAGCCAACATTTATATACACGAACGATGCGGATATCGGGGCTTTCTTCTCTACATTGAAATTTGTGCAGTAAAAATTCTGCGAGCTCTTGGACGAAAAATGGAAGGTTCACTATGCAGCTGAGATTCGGAATGTTCCCTAAATCAACACCCTCGGGAATTTTCTTCTATTTCTCAATGAGAGCTGGTCCTGCATCTGATACTGAATCCCTCGTATCATCTGTAGACTCATTAGCAATAGAAGTTTCCCTTGGAAGGAAGGACCTGAAATACGAAAAGTAAGTTAGTAATCGAAGCAGGCAGTGAGAGAACAAGCAATTTAAAAGAAATTAATTATGCTATGTTTTTCCGAAAACCATATTTAAAGGAGTACCACTTTAGCTAAACTTTTTGGCGCGCAAAATGTATTTAGAATAGTGTAATTATCAATAATCATTTATGCGTAAAAGAGGGAAAGGGGGGGCTGAAAAATTAACTGAGTTCTTGAGTGAATCCAGTTGGCTCCTGTTACTTTTCTGACTGGGATCAGGCACTCTGAAGATGAATTGCGATTAAAAAATAAAAAAGTCTCTAACATAACACAGTAGTAAAATAGAGCACATTTGCAACCACTTCCAAAACAAAACCTATCAGAGGCAAAAATAAGAAAAATAACTAGAAGATAACCATTTTTCCTCTTGAAAAGAAATGAAAATATTCATTTTGTTTATCTAGGCCAGCTGAATTGTAAAATATAGTTCACTCTTGTCCAGAGGCAGACTGAACCGCTGGTCCTCCTGTCACCTGGTAGGTGAGTCCTCAATAAAAATGGCACTTGACCCTTAGGATAAAAACCAAAAAAAAGATTGAGGAAAAAGTTGAAAAAAACAAATAATATTAAATTCAACGAGTATTATATATATGGAATAAGCACAAGTATTGACTTTCTTATGGGTCTATTGTTATAAAAATTCTGCTTTTTAGAGCTTCGATTTACTATTGGCCGAGTCGCCCTGTTTTTTTCCGGTCCATTATCCCTCCCCCACTCTCCTCGGTTACTGTTTGCCCTCTTCAACCGTTTCAAGTATGATTACCTTTAGGAGAATGATTGTGTCGTTTTGTAATTTTCATACATTGCTACCCCCTACATTGGGGGGGGGACACGTTGCATACCACCCATATAAGCCTAATTTAACCTTGAATTAGGTTTTGGTTAGTTGCTTCCATTACAGGCTGCTCATTGCAAAATGAGTGCTCCTTACTCCTATCTTCTCCCCTAAGATTTTTTTTTAATTTAATTAATTGGTACCCTCATTAGCTTAATCCAATACATTGGTGGTTACTGGTCGCGGCAGGGAGGAGGCAGCACTTGTATTTCATATTTGTATACTCCTGTGGCATACCTTGCCCCCCCCTCCCAGATTATGAGGTCTAAGGCCACTAATGATCAAATACTATACAAAGTTCTTAATCTAACCAAAAAAGAATCCTTCCTTTCCAGTTGAAAAATGCTTCCATGGACAATTTCACCATGAAGAATTTTTCTCACGGATATTCCCCCCTCCAATGGAAAAATGTTCCAGACAGTTCCAACCCAGGTGAAAATTGCTCCGGAAAATGTCCCAGAACACCTCAACATGTAAAATTGAGTTGGCAAAGAAAAAGTAAGACAAATAACACCATTTTTAGTACTTGTTTATTATGTAAAACACACTCGAGAAGTGAAGTTTTGTGAATGCTAATGAAATAAAACAAAATTATGATGAAAATATAATAGTCTAGAAACAAATTTTGGCTATATATTTGGACATTAGGGTGGGGGTAAATCATAGCATATATTAAATGCATAACCTAAACAAACCTATTTTAACCTAACCAAACCTATTTAACCTAATGAAAAAAAAACATAATGAAAATAGAATGCTATATTAGCAAAATAGTGAAAACTACAACTTGTAAATATGCTCCCAGAGCATATTTAATTTATACAATAAATTACATATTTTGAGCAACGTAATTTATACAATAAATTACGCATAATTATGTACTTACCGCACATGTCTTAGATTAAGCCATCCTTTGTTGATCTTTTTTCTCCTAGTCATTCTCATGCGATTCTCTCAGCAGTCAAACTCGAATTAAAAATGTTTCTGACCCGTCTTAGCCTTGGGTATGTTTCCATCAAGGGGTTGTATAGTGGGATTATGTAGAATAAATGAAATAAAGTAAAAATTTAATTTGTTTCATAAATATATATAACATTAACGATTCGGAATAAAAAGCTGAAAAGCTTGGAATATACTAAATAAAAAAAGAGCTACAACTTGAAGTCAACTTCGACTTCGTCGCTTTTATACAAGCCCTACAAGAGTCTAAATTGTGAAAACGTAAAAACAATCGTGGAGGAATAAATTTAAAAAAAAATAGAATTTTCAAATAAGCCAATTAATTTTAAAAGATTTTTTTTTTAATTTATGGTACTTTAAATTTTTTCAAATTTTCTTTTTTTACGCTCCAGACCTTTTTCAGGAAAAGCTACAAAGTTTCACTTTAGATTTTTTTCTATTTCCTGGGAATTAAATCAGAAAAAACAAACGGCCAAATTTTAGATCCTTCTTCAAAGATCCCTTGTGGAAAAATTTGTTTTGGTGACATGCCGGGTCAGAGAGCTAGATCTCTTTTCATAGCATAGGAAATTTAACATTACAATGGATTTAGGGAGTTTAACCTTCTTAATTGTACTAAAAAAAAGGAATATGCTGCTTTGACACGAAAGAATCCGGAAGAAACACAGATCCCGTTTTCCCAAATTTACTTAGAATCCAACTTCCTTGGTATTAAGCCCAGGCCTTTGGGTATTTGAAGAGAAAACTGTAAAGCAACAGTCAGAAAAACTGTTACTACCGAGTTATTAGTAAAAAGCGCTAAGTAAAGCAACCAACTAAAAACCTAACTAGTTTCTCAGATATTTATTGGTACGTTTCAGTAATCATCTCGAAAATCACAGCTCATATGACAACCCTAAGAAGCTGGACAAATGAGCTTCAGTAAATCAAACTAAGCTCGGTTAGCACAAGTATAAACACTAAGTCCTTCTACTACTAAGTTCTTCTACTGAGCATAACATTTTTTCCAATGGTGTATTCATCACTTCCGCTGCCCTAGATCTCGGAATGCATTCGAAACTCATAAATTATATCAAAAACTAAAGCGAATGGGGGACGAGAGGTACACTCACTTGAGCTGGAAGGACCAGCCCCACCGTGGGTGGCCTCCTCGTCCGCAGGAGACATGGTTCAAGATTCTGTTCAGTTCTGTGCCCTCATGCACGTCGGTATTAAGGTTATTTTGAGTTTTTTTATTGATGGGTTGGTTTTATTATTTTTTTGTTGTTGATTAAGGTTGGTCGTAAAAAGGGCTGAAAAAAAAAGAAGGAAAAAAGTGCCACCGCAAGAATGGGTTTCTTGTGGACGGAGGACGCTCACGCCTACGGAGAGCAAATATTTTTTATGTTTAAAAAAATTTTAAAGTTGTAAGAGTAAGCCTTTGGAAGACCACCTTTAAAATTCGAGTTCTTATTAGTGAAAATTGAAGGATATGAATTTTAAGAAATTGAAGTAAAAATGTCATCGAAAAAGCGTCTCCTAGAAGGGGAAGGACACCCTGGAACGGGGGGAGCGATAGATATTTGGCAAGAAAAAAGTTAAATGGTAGTTTTGCCTTCATGTCCGCTAATACATTGACTGGTATATAATAAATTTTTTTTTGAAGTTTAGGTGATATGATAATGTATAAAATTGTCTGTATTATGTTTTTTGTATTAATATATAACCGAGCGCGGAGAGGAGGAGGGGAGGAAAAAAAATAACAACTACCTCTGAAAAATGTTAAAAAAAAATCCTTCTGTTGACACACAGAACATGGCGATGGTGGTGGTTATGGTCTTGAGGTCAGTTTTGGGTTTAGGTGCCATTTTTAACATGATGATTGCGATGCTGATGAGACATCAAAAAGTGGAACCCTTTCTTCTGGATAAATGAATTCAGCTTTGTGAAGACGTCTGAGTCAAAGCCAATGACAATGTTGGCGCCCATTTCCATAGAAACAGGTTCTTCTGAATGCATGATATACAGGCTGGAGTCACAGTAACCCTGGTCTACCAATGCGGCAGTTAATGGGAGATCCGTATTCAGCCGGAACCACTTGCATAGAATTCCTATGTCTTCAGGGAACGGTATCGCCATATTCTGCGTGTCAACAGAGTGGCATCTTCGCCCAGACAAGTAGCCAAACTGTATGACCCACCCAACTATACTCTCTTTCCCCTGCCAACCGGTCTGTAAACGCACCATTCACCGATATGCTATTCCTATTTCACACCAACCTCAGCATTGGTTTGTGGCGACTCACGTAGTCCTACTCGTCGGCCCTGGACCATCACCCGTTTAAATCGGTCACTACTCAGCTTCTCAGAGCTTCCCTCAGAAGCCACAACAGCATGGATTTTTTTTTGGTGTTATGGAGCCGTCAAAAGTCTTGACAAGACAAAACCTAGAATTCTTCATATTCGTCACAGGCTCACTAACCCAATTTTTCTCAACTTGGTGTTTCACGCAGTGAGCAATCACTGGCAAATCTTCAAAGATGCTGTCACTTTCCGAGCCCGATTCAGTGTCAGTCGCGGAAGCCTTTTCCTGTTATTGGACAGAGTATTTTTCCTCTGAGTCATCGTCTGAGTCACTGTCGTGAAGTACAGAAACACAAACATTCGGTACTTGGTGACTGAAAGCAGAAAGAACGTCGTCGGGTATCAAGGCGTTCATTATTCGCTGGCTTTCAATACGAGCTCGCCCTAGCTCGAGCTTGGTTTCATCATCCCCGGGCAAAGAAAAAAATCGGAACTGACAGACACAACACCAATGGATCTAACTCGCTTGGCCTTGGGCAAGGACAACTATTCATTAGAATATTGAGCTTCAAAATCCTTTATACTTTCATATCGACGAATTCGATGTAGAAGTTGGAGGAACAAAAAGTTTATTACAGTACTGTAAGTGCTGGTTGAGACCGCATCTTCCTAAAAAAATCTTCACACGGTTGGCTATTCATGTCGGAGAGTTTGAAAAGACGTTCGAGCCCAAGCCGTTTGAATCGACGAATGAGAAGCACTGGGGAATACATATTTTTCTCTAGGCAATGGTAAAGGTTTGTGGTAATAAAATTCTCGTCCAAAGCATAATGTCCACTTTTTAGGACCCAGGATCTCCAACGTCGAACGCAGTAAACATCATGACCAAGTAAAGATAAACTCTCAAAAGGAGAAAGTTTGCCGTCGTAAAAAACGCGCCGTACGCTTTCCATAAGCAAAGATAAAACTGTGTTTTCTTCGCTTCCAGGAACACACTGTTTCAGGTGTGCCGGAGGCACAGAGACACAGCCGGAGGCACGAAGGAAGGGACACCTGCGACGGTCAATTATTAGCCCCTCGGTGCATCATCCAATCCTTTTTTGGTGGTGATTAATCAGCAGGTTTCCAAAATTGCCATTAAAAAGTGCCATTTTGGAAAAAAAAAAATACCACTTTTACTAAAAACTGTAACGTTTCCCAGAGAGTACCACTTTAAAAAAAGTGCCAAAAGTGACACAATAGTGTCACTGGTGGCAACCCTGCACGTCAGCTTCTTAAATATTAGTTTTATTAGTATCTGAACCTAAAATAAAATCTGGCAAGAAACTTATAATACTTTTGAGATTAAAAAACTTAAAAACTTTAAAGCATGTGAAAAAGCAGATTCTAGGAGTGTTTGGAATTACCATAAAACGTTATTTCCTTTGATATGCATGTTGGTATTGAAAACTTCCTTTCTCTGAGTTTTGATTAACATTAGCAGGAGTAACTTCATACTTAAAGTTTTTTTATAACGAACGGTTTAATTTTTCTATGGTTTTATTTTGTTATTCTTCTTTATAGCAATTGCTCGTCCGTGAAAGTTTAGAGAAAATTAAGATACAAGTGCATTAAATGGTCACTTCTATATGCTAATGACAGACGAAACCCACCAATCTGGTTATTTCAAGAGACCGCTATTACGAAATGGAATGCAAAAAGTAGTTTTTTATTGCGTTTAAGATATTTAAACTGTTGTTTTTGGGCTTTAGGAGGGGGGGGTACCTAGGTTAGGTTATATATTTAATATATGCTATCCTTTACTCCCCAACACCCCTATTGTGCAAATTTATAGCCCAAATTTGTTTCTAAGCTATGATATATTCATCCCATTTTATTTTATTTCATTAGCATTAACCAAACTTGACTTTTTAGAAGTGACCATCTAATGCACCGGTACCAAAATTAATATTCAGAAGTGACGTTTTTTTTTACATCAAAAATAATATTAATTACTTGGAAATTATAATTAGCCTAAGAGGTTGAAAAAGAAAAGATTCTGACAGGTTCCAGGCAGGACCGTATCCAGGATTTTTTGCGCAAAAGGGGGGTATTTTTCTTAGGGGGGGGGGGGAAGGGAAAAATACTTTTAAAAACGCATCAAAAAATTTTTTATTTGTTTTATTTGTTATGTTTTTACTAGTAGGACAAACATTTCGGTGGAGGGGGTAGTTAAAAAATTTCTTTTTTACATTTCGGATGTGTTCCCATACACCAATGCATAAATTCTAGCAGTAATGGTTCTCTTTATTACGTATCGATGTAAATTGTTCTAATACACAGCCGGTTCCGTTTGAAAATTTATTTCTTATATTTTTTATTTTCAATTACTTTTCCCACTAAAGATTCGATTTTTGTTCTTGGTTGGTTGATTTTTTTCATAGCTGTGGTTGGCTTCAGACGGCTTGGTGCTGCGGCGAGTTGTTAATAGTAGTAGTAGAA
The DNA here is from genome assembly GCA_027921565.1 of Artemia sinica. Taxonomy (NCBI): domain Eukaryota; kingdom Metazoa; phylum Arthropoda; class Branchiopoda; order Anostraca; family Artemiidae; genus Artemia; species Artemia sinica. The sequence continues at coordinate 111,362 of JAPEVW010000315.1, read as the reverse complement.
GTATTAATGTCATAGAAACAGTTTTGTTGGGAAATATCTCTACATACTATAACTTCTAATTCTAATGCGACCCATTCTTAATCGTTGAAGCAAGTTTTTTTGCAATTGAGGCTTGAAGACTGATAATGTGATTTGAACTTCACGGTGGTAATTCCATCTCAAAGAGAAATTATCACAGACTGTTTGATTAAAACATCTTTCGAGTACTCTTTTTAAGGTTTTCAAAGCCGGTCCCATTATTATGGTAGGAAAAATTGCACATTTTTTTCCAAACAGTGCTAGATTTTGCATTGTTATATGTATATTTGCCTTCTAGGAATGGATTATATTATCAGTGTAACCCCCTGCTGTATATTTTGATGTATTTTAAAAAAAAAATGTATATGACTATTAATAAAATTAAATGTATAATTAACCAGTTTTTACGATAGCGAAAGAGGCCAACAGAACTTAAACAAAATTAACACAAATTCGTATTTTTAATGAAAGTTTTTTTACCATCTGGCTTTTAAGAAAGTTTAATATAAAATCATACCAAACAGTTCGTGGTAACGAGCTATTACGGCTCAATAGTAACCGAAACTGTAAAAAACGGAATTTTGGTATCAATAGATATTTCAAAAGAATTGGCTTCTTATTTTGATTCCAAATATATAAGATTCACTAAGTTTAGCGTTACGTATCAACAGCTACGAGCCTGAGCAAATTTTCCTGATTTTCAAAAAAGGGAGGAAACACCCCCTAAAAGTCAAGGAATCCTAAAGAAAATCACCCCATCAGACTCAAGGTATCCAAAAACCCCGATTTAGAAGTTTCAAGCTTCCATCTGCAAAAATATGAAATTTTGTATTTTTTGCCTGAAGAAGGATCACGGATGCGTGTTTATTTTATTTTTTTTCCTTGTTTTCCTCAGGGGTAATCGGATCAAAGCAGTAGTCCTAGAATATCAAGATATGGCTCATTAAAAACGGAAATTAAAAGTTCTAGTGACCAAAAAGACTGGAGGGCAACTGGGGCCCCCTCTTACCCATTTTTTCCTAAAATTCATCTGATCAAAATTCTGAGATAGATATTTTGTTCGGCATTGTCAGAAAGTCAGTAACTATATCTTTGAGGATGAAATAACCACCCCCCCCCCTCCCCACAATCCCTGGGACAATGGAGCGAGGTATTGAGAGTAGAATGCATCTATGGAACTCTAGGGATGCTAACAACACCTTTTCAAAGAGAGTGAGAATCCTCTCACACCTATGTTCCCTTGGTACCTTTCCAAACAAAGTGATAAAAAACACACGTCTTTAGCAACTTCTTTCATCATAACATGTTTTTTTTAAACCAAAAACTAGAAATTGTCAAATTGCT
>JAPEVW010000315.1:95000-105000 GCA_027921565.1 Artemia sinica | reverse complement strand
TACACCCACACACAAAAGCTTACACACACAAAAACTTACACACACACACACAAAAACTACACCCACAAGCAAAAACTTACATGCACACAAAAACTTACATGCACACAAAAACTTACACACACACAAAAAAAACTTACACACACACACAAAAACTTACACACACACACACAAAAAACTTACACACACGCACAAAAACTTACACACACACACAAAAAACTTACACACACACACGAAAACTTACACACACACACACGAAAACTTACACACACACGCCAAAACTTACACCACACACACAAAAACTTACACACACACACACACACAAAAACTTACCACATGCACACGAAAACTTACATGCACACAAAAACTTACATGCACACAAAACTTACACACACACACAATTAGACAAAAAATTACGATATTTATGCACAGTTATGTTTAAGCAATAAATATCTTAAGCCTCAACCGTTTTTTTTCTTTAGAATAGTCCATCGCCATGAAAATTTACTTTCAGATTCAACATGTCAGGGAACAAACTTTCAGGTTCAGCATGTAAGAGAACCCTAAATGCTCATCCCCAAAAAAAGGTAAGTTAACCCTAAACGCTCAAAGAATTTCTCTGAAATTACACTTTCAGGTTCAGCATGTAGAGAACCATAAATGCTCATCCCAAAAAAAAGTAAGTTAACCCTAAAACGCTTAAAGAATTTCTCTGAAATCACACTTTCAGGTTCAGCATGTAAGAGAACCCTAAATGCTCATCCCAAAAAAAAAGGTAAGTTTAACCCTAAACGCTTAAAGAATTTTCGTCACAAAACTTACGCACACACACAGAAAACTTACACACACACGCCAAAGCTTACACACACAAAAACTTACACACACACACACACACAAAAAAAAAAACTAACACCCACACACAAAAGCTTACACACACAAAACTTACTCACACACACACACATAAAAACTTACACCCACACGCAAAAACTTACATGCACACAAAAACTTACATGCACACAAAAACTTACACACACACACACAAAAACTTACACACACACACACACAAAAACTTACACACACACACACAAAAAACTTACACACACGCACAAAAAACTTACACACACACACACAAAAACTTACACACACACACGAAAACTTACACACACACACACACACGAAAACTTACACACACATGCCAAAACTTACACACACACAAAAACTTACACACACACACACACAAAAAAAAAACTTACACAAGCACACGAGAACTTACAAACACACAAAAACTTACATGCACACAAAAACTTACACAAACACACAATTAGACAAAAAAATTACGATATTTATGCACAGTTTCAACTAACTACTAACGGCTAAGCATGTTAAAGGCGAGCCATTTTCTTGCGAGAAAACAAAAATCAGAACACACACACACCTTAGAAAATATAGCCTCCTTTGAAGTTGCAATCGTCTTTAAGAATCGACAGATTGTTAATGCTTAAACTTTTACGTTTCTTATAAAGTAATAAACAGGATTACTTAATATTTTTCAATATAACCATAATTTTCTTGTATAAAATTCATCAATTAGCCGGATATGGTTTTTTTTTTACATACGTGGAGAGATTTAATGTCCATGGTAGAAGTCTATACAAGATTTAATGTCCTTGGTAAAAGCTTACATGAGATTTAATGTTCTTGTAAAAGCCTGTATGTAATTTAATGTCCAGTTTTTTTAAAGGGGGGGGAGGGGGAATTATGTGCTATTAATGAAAATGACGCCACATCAACCGAAAACCGTCAACGCGAACTCCGATTAACCATCACCAAAGTGTCACAATACATCAGTGCACCAACACCTCTCGGAAAATAGGGGGGTAAAGGTCAACTGCGAAGATATTTAGCCTACAGAAAAAATTGCTCATTGTTCCTTTAGTAGCCACACAATTAGACTAAAAATTACGATATTTATGCACAGTTTCAACTAACTACGGCTAAGCATGCTAAAGGCGAGCCATTTTCTTGCGGGAACACAAAAATCAGAACACACACACGCACCAAAACTTACACACAGACACACAAAAACTTACACACACACAAAAACTTACACACACACAAAAATTTACACACACACAAAAACTTACCCACACACACAAAAACTCACACACACACACAAAAAAACTTACACACACAAAAACTTACACACACACATAAACTTACACACACAAAAAAAAATTACACACACACAAAAATTCACACACACACGCACAATTAGGACAAAAAATTACGATATTTTATGTACAGTTTCAACTAACTACGGCTAAGTATCTTAAAAGGTGAGGTATTTTGCTTGCGAGAACACAAAAAATCATTAAGTGGTATTAATGAAAATGATGATAATCAACCGAAAACCGTCAACGAGAACACCGATTAACCATCACCAAAGCATCACAATGCTGTCAGTGTGTCAACACCCCTCAGAAAATAGGGGGTAAAGGTCAACTGCGAAGATATTTAGCCTACAGAAAAAAATTGCTCATTGTTCCTTTAGTAGCCACACAATTAGACTAAAATTACGATATTTATGCACAGTTTCAACTAACTACGGCTAAGCATGTTAAAGGCGAACCATTTTCTTGCGAGAAACAAAAATCAGGACACACACACACACAAAAACTTACACACACACACAAAAACTTACACACACACAAAAACATACACACGCACAAAAATTTACACACACACAAAAACTTACACACACAAAATAAAAATTGCACACACACAAAAATTCACACACACACACACAATTAGACAAAAAATTACGATATTTATGCACAAATTCAACTAACTACGGCTAAGTATCTTAAAAGGCGAGGTATTTTTCTTGCGAGAACACAAAAAATAATTAAGTGGTATTAATGAAAATGATGATAATCAACCGAAAACCGTCCAACGAGAACACCGATTAACCATCACCTAAGCATCACAATGCTGTCAGTGTGTCAACACCCCTCGGAAAATAGGGGGTAAAGGTCAACTGCGAAGATATTTAGCCTACAGAAAAAATTGCTCATTGTTCCTTTAGTAGCCACACAATTAGACTAAAAATTACAATATTTATGCACAGTTTCAACTAACTACGGCTAAAGATGTTAAAGGCGAACCATTTTCTTGCGAGAACACAAAAATCAGGACACACACACACAAAAACTTACACACACACACAAAAACTTACACACACACAAAAACTTACACACGCACAAAAATTTTACACACACACAAAAACTTACCCACACACACAAAGACTCAACACACACACACAAAAAAACTTACACACACACAAAAACTTCCACGCACACACAAAAACTTACACACACAAAAAAATTACACACACACAAAAATTTACACCCCACACACACAATTAGACAAAAAATTACGATATTTATGCACAGTTTCAACTAACTACGGCTAAGTATCTTAAAAGACGAGGTATTTTTCTTGCGAGAACACAAAAAATCATTAAGTGCTATTAATGAAAATGATAAAAAGTGCGCGCAGAAAAAAGCAAATATAATAGTCGTTTAAAATCTCCCCCCCCCCAAACTCAAATTTCTGGGGGGGGGGGGGAGGCATATTTTCATTGTATTTTGAATATTTTCCTTTGGAAAACACACCGAAAAGCCATATTAAAGGCTAAATTTGTAAGTTTTTCACTGACAATTCCCTTTTAGCCAAACCTTGACCTCCCTAATTAAAGGATATGAATTAGAACCATGGGAACGTAATTTCGTCGTATTTTGCGTATTTTCGTTGGAAAAAACACTGAAAAGCCATATTAAGAGCTATATTTTTGAGTTTTTTTTCACTGAAAATTCCTTTTTTTTTTGCCAAGCCTTGACCTCCCTAATTAAAGGATACGAATTAGAACCATGGGAACGTAATTTCATCGTATTTTGCATTTTTTCTAACTTTTGTGTGTTTTCGCAATAGAATGGCTCAATTGTGAGTTTTTCACTGACAATTCCTTTTTAGCCATGCCTTTATAATCAATGGAACATAGTTCTTTGTATTTTACATATTTTTTGATTGGAAAAACACACCGAAAGGTCATATTATTTGAACTTACATCAAACGTTGGAGGGCTTACATTTGAAGAACTATCCATTATTTGTATATATTGTTCTATATTTCAGACTATACTGATTTCAAAAACTTCAAAACCCCGAAATATACTCGCTTAACGGTTACCTATTTGCGAAAATCGTACTAGGTCACGCTATTAGAACAATAATTACCTCACTATCTATCACTCACGGGGAACAGATTCAAAACAATACTTAATACATCATATAGTCAGCTCATTTAATTGGAAATTAAAGTGGATAATGCCCAATTCACAGGAGGGGGCATGAAAACTATGGTTTTTAACTACGATATTCAAGACTAGAAAGAAAAGTCTTTAGGAGTGGAGCTGCCCATCACCTCAACCCTCGCTCTTGAAATCCCCACACCCCCAGCCCCCAAAACTCAAATTTTCCAGAGGATTTTTAAATCCCCCCCCCCAAAAAAAAAATTTCTAGGAACGTATCTTCATCATATTTAATCGTTTTCATTGGAAAACCTGCTTACCGAAGCGCTATTGCTACCTAAGTAAAGAACTATGTGGGTACAATATGTTGTTTTTTTGGTTTTTTTCATCATAGCCAGGGCATTTCGTATAGAAGGAGTCATCGCAAAAAACTTTGAAAAGGGCTCATTGATTGGAAATTAAACTGGATAGTGACAATTCACAGGAGAGGGGCGTGAAAACTATGGTTTTTTAACCATGATATGCAAGACTAGAAAGAAAAATCTTTAGGAGTGGGGCTGCCCATCACCTCAACCCTCGCTCTTGAAATCCCCCCCCCTAAAGTTGAAGTCTAGTCTAAACTAGCATAACCACAAAATTACACAATATTGCATAGAAATACCAAAACCATAGGTTAGGCTATGTCAGGTTAGGTTAGAAGTTAGGTTTCTCCACGTTTAAGTTAGGTTAGATTAGGCTAGCTTACCATGAGCGCTCATGATAAGCTAGCCTAATCTAACCTAACTTAAACATGGAGAAACCTAACTTCTAACCTAACCTGACATAGCCTAACCTATGGTTTTGAAGTTTTTTGAAATCAGTATAGTCTGAAATATAGAACAATATATACAAATAATGGATAGTTCTTCAAATGTAAGCCCTCCAACGTTTGATGTAAGTTCAAATAATATGACCTTTCGGTGTGTTTTCCAATCAAAAATATGTAAAATACAAAGAACTATGTTCCATTGATTATAAAGGCATGGCTAAAAAGGAATTGTCAGTGAAAAACTCACAATTGAGCCATTCTATTGCGAAAACACACAAAAGTTAGAAAAAATGCAAAATACGATGAAATTACGTTCCCATGGTTCTAATTCGTATCCTTTAATTAGGGAGGTCAAGGCTTGGCAAAAAAAAAGGAATTTTCAGTCAAAAACTCAAAAATATAGCTCTTAATATGGCTTTTCAGTGTTTTTTCCAACGAAAATACGCAAAATACGACGAAATTACGTTCCCATGGTTCTAATTCATATCCTTTAATTAGGGAGGTCAAGGTTTGGCTAAAAAGGAATTGTCAGTGAAAAAACTTACAAATTTAGCCCTTAATATGGCTTTTCGGTCTGTTTTTCCAAAGGAAATATTCAAAATACAATGAAAATATGCCTCCCCCCCCCAGAAATTTGAGTTTGGGGGGGGGGGGGGGGGAGATTTTAAACGACTATTATATTTGCTTTTTTTCTGCGCGCACTTTTTATCATTTTCATTAATAGCACTTAATGATTTTTTGTGTTCTCGCAAGAAAAATACCTCGTCTTTTAAGATACTTAGCCGTAGTTAGTTGAAACTGTGCATAAATATCGTAATTTTTTGTCTAATTGTGTGTGTGTGTGTAAATTTTTTGTGTGTGTGTAAGTTTTTTTGTGTGTGTCAGTTTTTGTGTGTGTGTAAGTTTTTGTGTGTGTGTAAGTTTTTTTGTGTGTGTGTGTGAGTCTTTGTGTGTGTGGGTAAGTTTTTTTGTGTGTGTAAATTTTTGTGCGTGTGTAAGTTTTTGTGTGTGTGTGTAAGTTTTTGTTGTGTGTGTAAGTTTTTGTGTGTGTGTGTCCTGATTTTGTGTTCTCGCAAGAAAATGGTTCGCCTTTAACATGCTTAGCCGTAGTTAGTTGAAACTGTGCATAAATATCGTAATTTTTAGTCTAAATTGTGTGGCTACTAAAGGAACAATGAGCAATTTTTTCTGTAGGCTAAATATCTTCGCAGTTGACCTTTACCCCCTATTTTCCGAGGGGTGTTGACACACTGACAGCATTGTGATGCTTTGGTGATGGTTAATCGGTGTTCTCGTTGACGGTTTTCGGTTGATTATCATCATTTCATTAATACCACTTAATGATTTTTTGTGTTCTCGCCAATAGAAAAATACCTCGCCTTTTAAGATACTTAGCCGTAGTTAGTTGAAACTGTGCATAAATATCGTAATTTTTTGTGTAATTGTGTGTGTGTGTGTGAATTTTTGTGTGTGTGCAATTTTTTTTGTGTGTGTGTAAGTTTTTGTGTGTGTGTGTAAATTTTTGTGCGTGTGTAAGATTTTGTGTGTGTGTAAGTTTTTTGTGTGTGTGTAAGTTTTTGTGTGTGTGTGTCCTGATTTTTGTGTTCTCGCAAGAAAATGGTTCGCCTTTAACATGCTTAGCCGTAGTTAGTTGAAAACTGTTCATAAAATATCGTAATTTTTAGTCTAATTGTGTGGCTACTAAAGGAACAATGAGCAATTTTTTCTGTAGGCTAAATATCTTCGCAGTTGACCTTTACCCACTATTTTTCCGAGGGGTGTTGACACACTGACAGCATTGTGATGCTTTGGTGATGGTTAATCGGTGTTCTCGTTGACGGTTTTTGGTTGATTATCATCATTTTCATTAATACCACTTAATGATTTTTTGTGTTCTCGCAAGAAAAAAATACCTCGCCTTTATTTTAAGATACTTAGCCGTAGTTAGTTGAAACTGTACATAAATATCGTAATTTTTTGTCTAATGTGTGCGTGTGTGTGTGAATTTTTGTGTGTGTGTAATTTTTTTTTGTGTGTAAGTTTTTGTGTGTGTGTAAGTTTTTGTGTGTGTAAGTTTTTTTGTGTGTGTGTGTGTGAGTTTTTGTGTGTGTGGGTAAGTTTTTGTGTGTGTGTAAATTTTTGTGTGTGTGTAAGTTTTTTGTGTGTGTGTAAGTTTTTGTGTGTGTGTGTAAGTTTTTTGTGCGTGTGTGTGTTCTGATTTTTGTGTTCCCGCAAGAAAAATGGCTCGCCTTTAGCATGCTTAGCCGTAGTTAGTGTGAAACTGTGCATAAATATCGTAATTTTTAGTCTAATTGTGTGGCTACTAAAGGAACAATGAGCAATTTTTTCTGTAGGCTAAATATCTTCGCAGTTGACCTTTACCCCCCTATTTCCCGAGAGGTGTTGGTGCACTGATGGTATTGTGACACTTTGGTGATGGGTTAATCGGAGTTCGCGTTGACGGTTTTCGGTTGATGTGGCGTCATTTTCATTAATAGCACATAATTCCCCCCTCCCCCTTTATAAAAACTGGACATTAAATTACGTACAGGCTTTTACCAAGAACATTAAATCTCATGTTAGCTTTTACCAAGGACATTAAAACTTTGTATAGACTTCTACCATGGACATTAAATCTCTCCCCGTATGTAAAAAAAGCCATATCCGGCTAATTGATGAATTTTATACAAGAAAATTATGGTGATATTGAAAAATATTAAGTAATCCTGTTTATTACTTTATAAGAAAACGTAAAAGTTTAAGCATTAACAATCTGTCGATTCTTAAAGACGATTGCAACTTCAAAGGAGGCTATATTTTCTAAGGTGTGTGTGTGTTCTGATTTTTGTTTTCTCGCAAGAAAATGGCTCGCCTTAACATGCTTAGCCGTAGTTAGTTGAAACTGTGCATAAATATCGTAATTTTTTTTTGTCTAATTGTGTGTGTGTGTAAGTTTTTGTGTGCATGTAAGTTTTTGTGTGCATGTAAGTTTTCGTGTGCATGTGTAAGTTTTTGTGTGTGTTGTGTGACCCTGTGTAAGTTTTTGTGTGTTTGTAAGTTTTGGCATGTGTGTGTAAGTTTTCGTGTGTGTGTGTGTGTAAGTTTTCGTGTGTGTGTGTGTAAGTTTTTGTGCGTGTGTGTAAGTTTTTTGTGTGTGTGTGTGTAAGTTTTTGTGTGTGTGTGTGTGTAAGTTTTTGTGTGTGTGTAAGTTTTTGTGTGCATGTAAGTTTTTGTGTGCATGTAAGTTTCTGCGTGTGGGTGTAAGTTTTTATGTGTGTGTGTGAGTAAGTTTTTGTGTGTGTAAGCTTTTGTGTGTGGGTGTTAGTTTTTGTGTGTGTGTGTGTGTGTAAGTTTGTGTGTGTGTGTGTGTAAGTTTTTGTGTGTGTAAGTTTTGGCGTGTGTGTGTAAGTTTTCGTGTGTATGCGTAAGTTTTGTGACGAAATTCTGTAAGCGTTTAGGGTTAACTTACCTTTTTTTGGGATGAGCATTTAGGGTTCTCTTACATGCTGAACCTGAAAGTGTGATTTCAGAGAAATTCTTTATGCGTTTAGGGTTAACTTACCTTTTTTTGGGATGAGCATTTATGGTTTCTCTTACATGCTGAACCTGAAAGTGTAATTTCAGAGAAATTCTTTGAGCGTTTAGGGTTAACTTACCTTTTTTGGGATGAGCATTTAGGGTTCTCTTACATGCTGAACCTGAAAGTTTGTTCCTGACATGTTGAATCTGAAAGTATAATTTTCATGGCGATGGACTATTCTAAAGAATAAAAACGGTTGAGGCTTAAGATATTTATTGCTTAAACATAACTGTGCAGAAATATCGTAATTTTTTGTCTAATTGTGTGTGTGTGTAAGTTTTGTGTGCATGTAAGTTTTTGTGTGCATGTAAGTTTTCGTGTGCATGTGTAAGTTTTTGTGTGTGTGTGTTGTGTAAGTTTTTGTGTGTGTGTAAGTTTTGGCGTGTGTGTGTAAGTTTTAGTGTGTGTGTGTGTAAGTTTTCGTGTGTGTGTGTAAGTTTTTTTTGTGTGTGTGTGTAAGTTTTTGTGCGTGTGTGTAAGTTTTTGTGTGTGTGTGTGTAAGTTTTGTGTGTGTGTGTAAGTTTTGTGTGTGTGTAAGTTTTTTGTGTGCATGTAAGTTTTTGTGTGCATGTAAGTTTTTGCGCGTGGGTGTAAGTTTTTGTGTGTGTGTGTGTGTAAGTTTTTGTGTGTGTAAGCTTTTGTGTGTGGGTGTAAGTTTTTTTGTGTGTGTGTGTAAGTTTGTGTGTGTGCGTGTAAGTTTTGTGTGTGTAAGTTTTGGCGTTTGTGTGTAAGTTTTCGTGTGTGTGTGTAAGTTTTGTGACGAAATTCTTTAAGCGTTTAGGGTTAACTTACCTTTTTTTTGGGACGAGCATTTAGGGTTCTCTTACATGCTGAACCTGAAAGTGTAATTTCAGAGAAATTCTTTGAGCGTTTAGGGTTAACTTACCTTTTTTTTTTGGGATGAGCATTTAGGGTTCTCTTACATGCTGAACCTGAAAGTGTAATTTCAGAGAAATTCTTTGGGCGTTAGGGTTAACTTACCTTTTTTTGGGATGAGCATTTAGGGTTCTCTTACATGCTGAACCTGAAAGTTTGTTCCCTGACATGTTGAATCTGAAAGTATAATTTTTCGTGGCGATGGACTATTCTAAAGAATAAAAACGGTTGAGGGCTTAAGATATTTATTGCTTAAACATAACTGTGCATAAATATCGTAATTTTTTTGTCTAATTGTGTGTGTGTGTAAGTTTTTTGTGTGCATGTAAGTTTTTGTGTGCATGTAAGTTTTCGTGTGCATGTGTAAGTTTTTGTGTGTGTGTGTGTGTAAGTTTTGTGTGTGTGTGTAAGTTTTTGGCGTGGTGTGTTG
>JAPEVW010000315.1:0-87500 GCA_027921565.1 Artemia sinica | reverse complement strand
GATTCCTTGACTTTTAGGGGGTGTTTCCTCCATTTTTTGAAAATCAGGAAAATTTGCTCAGGCTCGTAGCTGTTGATACGTAACGTTAAACTTAGTGAATCTTATATATTTGGAATCAAAATAAGAAGCCAATTCTTTTGAAATATCTATTGATACCAAAATTCCGTTTTTTTTACAGTTTCGGTTACTATTGAGCCGTATAGCTCCTTACTTACAGTTCGTTACCACGAACTGTTTGGTATGATTTTATATTAAAATGTCTTAAAAGCCAGATGGTAAAAAAAACTTTCATTAAAAATACGAATTTGTTTAATTTTGTTTAAGATCTGTTGGCCTCTTCCGCTATCGTAAAAAACTGGTTAATTATACATTTAATTTTATTAATAGTCACATACATTTTTTTAAAATACATCAAAATATACACCAGGGGGGTTACACTGATAATATAATCCACTCCTAGAAGGCAAATATACACATAACAAATGCAAAAATCTAGCACTGTTTGGAAAAAAATGTGCAATTTTTTTTTTTTTTTTTCCTACATAATAATGGGATCGGCTTTGAAAACCTTAAAAAGAGTACTCGAAATATGTTTTAATCAAACAGTCTCTGATACTTTCTCTTTGAGATGGAATTACCACCGTGAATTTCAAATCACATTATCAGTCTTCAAGCCTCAATTGCAAAAAACTTGCTTCAACGATTAAGAATGGGTCGCATTAGAATTAGAAGTTATAGTATGTAGAGATATTTCCCAACAAAACTGGTTTCTATGACATTAAATACTTCTACCACTACTATTAACAACTCGCCGCAGCACCAAGCCGTCTGAAGCCAACCACAGCTAAGAAAAAAAATCAACCAACCAAGAATAAAAATCGAATCTTTAGTGGGAAAGTAATTGAAAATAAAATATAAGAAATAAATTTCAAACGGAACAGGCTGTGTATTAGAACAATCTACATCGAGAATAAACAGAATCATTATTGCTAGAATTTAAGCATTGGTGTATGGGAAACACATTCGAAATGTAAAAAGAAAATTTTTAACTACCCCCTCCACCGAAATGTTTGTCCTACTAGTAAAAAACATAACAAATTAAAACGAATAAAACATTTTTTTGATGCGTTTTTAAAAGTATTTTTGTCCCCCCCCCCTAAGAAAATACCCCCCTTTTGCGCAAAAATCCTGGATACGGTCCTGCCTGGAACCTGTCAGAATCTTTTCTTTTTCAACCCTTAGGCTAATTATAATTTCCAAGTAATTAATATTATTTTTCGATTTAAAAAAACGTCACTTCTGAATATTAATTTTGGTACTGGTGCATTAGATGGTCACTTCTAAAAAGTCAAGTTTGGTTAATGCTAATGAAATAAAATAAAATGGGATGAATATATCATAGCTTAGAAACAAATTTGGGCTATAAATTTGCACAATAGGGGGTGTTGGGGAGTAAAGCATAGCATATATTAAATATATAACCTAACCTAGGTACCCCCCCCCCCCCTAAAGCACAAAAACAACAGTTTAAATATCGTAAACGCAATAAAAACTACTCTTTGCATTCCATTTCGTAATAGCGGTCTCTTGAAATAACCAGTCTGGTGGGTTTCGTCTGTCATTAGCATATAGAAGTGACCATTTAACGCACTTGTATCTTAATTTTCTCTAAACTTTCATGGACGAGCAATTGCTATAAAGAAGAATAACAAAATAAAAACCATAGAAAAATTAAACCGTTCGTTATAAAAAACTTTAAGTATGAAGTTACTCCTGCTAATGTAAACAAAACTCAGAGAAAGGGAGTTTTCAATACCAACATGCATATCAAAGGAAATAACGTTTTATGGTAATTCCAAACTCTCCTAGAATCTGCTTTTTCACATGCTTTAAGTCTTACAAAGTGCTGAAAATTGTAACATAGTAGAATGGCAAACATTTTGCGAGAATTTTTTTTTTATTGTGAAATGTATTTAACAACTATCTGTTAATAGCAACATTTTTTAAATGCAATGTGTAGTTTGAAGTTTTTTAATCTCAAAAGTATTATAAGTTTCTTGCCAGATTTTATTTTAGGTTCAGATACTAATAAAACTAATATTTAAGAAGCTGACGTGCAGGGTTGCCACCAGTGACACTATTGTGTCACTTTTGGCACTTTTTTTTAAAGTGGTACTCTCTGGGAAACGTGACAGTTTTTTAGTAAAAGTGGTATTTTTATTCCAAAATAGCACTTTTTACAAAATGAATTAAAAAAAAAAAAAAAACAGAAGGAAAACTGGCAATGTAGAAGCATCAATATTCTTTTTTCTTTCATTTTTCCATGTCTCTGTTTTCAGAGACACTATTGCTATGTTTATGCTCCTTCATATTAATCATAAATTTTATGCTTCATCACCATCAGACTTATCATAAATAACAGCAATTTTGGAAACCTGCTGATTAATCACCACCAAAAAAGGATTGGATGCACCGAGGGGCTAATAATTGACCGTCGCAGGTGTCCCTTCCTTCGTGCCTCCAGCTGTGTCTCTGTGCCTCCGGCACACCTGAAACAGCGTGTTCCTGGAAGCGAAGGAACACAGTTTTATCTTTGGCTTATGGAAAGCGTGCGGCGCGTTTTTTACGACGGCAAACTTTCTCCTCTTGAGAGTGTATCTTTACTTGGTCGTGTTGTTTTCTGCGTTCAACATTGGAGACCCTGGGTCCTAAAAAGTGGACATTATGCTTTGGACGAGAATTTTATTACCACAAACCTTTACCATTGCCTAGAGATAAATATGTATTCCCCAGTGCTTCTCATTCGTCGATTCAAACGGCTTGGGCTCGAACGTCTTTTCAAACTCTCCGACATGAATAGCCAACCGTGTGAAGATTTTTTTTAGGAAGATGCGGTCTCAAACCAGCACTTACAGTACTGTAATAAACTTTTTGTTCCTCCAACTTCTACATCGAATTCGTCGATATGAAAGTATAACGGATTTTGAAGCTCAATATTCTAATGAATAGTTGTCCTTGCCCAAGGCCAAGCGAGTTAGATCCATTGGTGTTGTGTCTGTCAGTTCCGATTTTTCTTTGCCCGGGGACGATGAAACCAAGCTCGAGCTAGGGCGAGCTCGTATTGAAAGCCAGCGAATAATGAACGCCTTGATACCCGACGACGTACTTTCTGCTTTCGGTCACCAAGTACCGAATGTTTGTGTTTCTGTACTTCACGACAGTGACTCAGACGATGACTCAGAGGAAAATACTCTGTCCAATAAACAGGAAAAGTCTTCCGTGACTGACACTGAATCGGGCTCGGAAAGTGACAGCATCTTTGAAGATTTGCCAGTGATTGCTCACTGCGTGAAACACCAAGTTGAGAAAAATTGGGTTAGTGAGCCTGTGACGAATATGAAGAATTCTAGGTTTTGTCTTGTCAAGACTTCTGACGGCTCCATAACACCAAAAAAAAATCCATGCTGTTGTGGCTTCTGAGGGAAAGCTCTGAGAAGCTGAGTAGTGACCGATTAAAACGGGTGATGGTCCAGGGCCGACGAGTAGGACTACGTGAGTCGCCACAAACCAATGCTGAGGTTGGTGTGAAATAGGAATAGCATATCGGTGAATGGTGCGTTTACAGACCGGTTGGCAGGGGAAAGAGAGTATTAGTTGGGTGGGTCATACAGTTTGGCTACTTGTCTTGGCGAAGATGCCACTCTGTTGACACGCAGAATATGGCGATGCCGTTCCCTGAAGACATAGGAATTCTATGCAAGTGGTTCCGGCTGAATACTGATCTCCCATTAACTGCCGCATTGGTAGACCAGGGTTACTGTGACTCCAGCCTGTATATCATGCATTCAGAAGAACCCTGTTTCTATGGAAATCGGCGCCAACATTGTCATATGCTTTGACTCAGACGTCTTCACAAAGCTGAATTCATTTATCCAGAAGAAAGGGTTCCACTTTTTTGATGTCTCGTCAGCATCGCAATCATCATGTTAAAAATGGCACCTAAACCCAAAACTGACCTCAAGACCATAACCACCACCATCGCCATGTTCTGTGTGTCAACAGAAGGATTTTTTTTTAACATTTTTCAGAGGTAGCTGTTATTTTTTTCCCTCCCCTCCTCCTCTCCACTCGGTGATATTTTAATACAAAATCATAATACAGACAATTTTATACATTATCATATCACCTAAACTTCAAAAAAAAATTATTATGTACCAGTCAATGTATTAGCGGACATGAAGGCAAACTACCATTTAACTTTTTTCTTGCCAAATATCTATCGCTCCCCCCGTTCCAGGCTGTCCTTCCCCTTCTAGGAGACGCTTTTTCGATGGCATTTTTACTTCAATTTCTTAAAATTCATATCCTTCAATTTTCACTAATAAGAACTCGAATTTTAAATGTGGTCTTCCAAAAGGCTTACTCTTACAACTTTAAAATTTTTAACACAAAAAAATATTTGCTCTCCCGTAGGCTGAGCGTCCTCCGTCTACAATAAACCCATTCTTGCGGTGGTACTTTTTTCCTTCTTTTTTTTCAGCCCTTTTTACGACCAACCTTAATCAACAAAAAAAAAAAAAAAACCAACCCATCAATAAAAAACTCAAAATAACCTTAATATCGACGAGCATGAGGGCACAGAACTGAACAGAATCTTGAACCATGTCTCCTGCGGACGAGGAGGGCCACCCACGTTGGGGCTGGTCCTTCCAGCTCAAGTGAGTGTACCTCTCGTCCCCCATTCGCTTTAGTTTTTGATATAATTTTATGAGTCTCGAATGCATTCCGAGATCTAGGGCAGCAGAAGTGATGAATACCATTGGAAAACTTGTTATGCTCAGTAGAAGACTTAATAGTAGAAGACTTAGTGTTTATACTTGTGCTAACCGAGCTTAGTTTGATTTACTGAAGCTCATTTGTCCAACTTTTTAGGGTTGTCATATGAGCTGTGATTTTCGAGATGATTACTGAAACGTACCAGTAAATATCTGAGAAACTAGTTAGGTTTTTAGTTGGTTGCTTTACTTGGCGCTTTTTACTAATAACTCGGTAGTAACAGTTTTTCTGACTGTTGCTTTACAGTTTTCTCTTCAATAACCAAAAGGCCTGGGCTTAATACCAAGGAAGTTGGATTCTAAGTACATTTGGGAAAACGGGATCTGTGTTTCTTCCGGATTCTTTCATGTCAAAGCAGCATATTCCTTTTTTTTAGTACAATTAAGAAGGTTAAAAAACTCCCTAAATCCATTGTAATGTTAATTTTCCTATGCTATGAAAAGAGATCTAGCTCTCTGACCCGGCATGTCAGCAAAACAAATTTTTCCACAAGGGATCTTTGAAGAAGGATCTAAAATTTGGCCGTTTTGTTTTTTCTGATTTAATTCCCAGGAAATAGAAAAAAATCTAAAGTGAAACTCGGTAGCTTTTCTTGAAAAAGGTCTGGAGCGTAAAAAAAGGGAAAATTTGAAAAAATTTAAAGTACCATAAATTAAAAAAAAATCTTTTAAAATTAATTGGCTTATTTGAAAATTCTATTTTTTTTAAAATTTATTCCTCTACGATTGTTTTTACGTTTTTCACAATTTAGACTCTTGTAGGGCTTGTATAAAAGCGACGAAGTCGAAGTTGACTTCAAGTTGTAGCTCTTTTTTTATTTAGTATATTCCAAGCTTTTCAGCCTTTTATTCCGAATCGTTAATGTTATATCTATTTATGAAACAAATTAAATTTTTACTTTATTTCTCCTATTCTACATAACCCTACTATACACCCCCTTGATGGAAAACATACCCAAGGCTAAGACGGGTCAGAAACATTTTTAATTCGAGTTTGACTGTTGAGAGAATCGCATGAGAATGACTAAGAGAAAAAAGATCAACAAAGGATGGCTTAATCTAAGACATGTGCGGTAAGTACATAAATTATGCGTAATTTATTGTATAAATTACGTTGCATAAAATATGTAATTTATTGTATAAATTAAATATGCTCTGGGAGCATATTTACAAGTTGTAGTTTTTTTACTATTTTGCTAATATAGCATTCTATTTTCATCATGTTTTTTTTTCATTAGGTTAAATAGGTTTGGTTAGGTAGGTAAAATAGGTTTGTTTAGGTTATGCATTTAATATATGCTATGATTTACCCCCCACCCTAATGTCCAAATATATAGCCCAAATTTGTTTCTAAACTATTATATTTTCATCATAATTTTGTTTTATTTCATTAGCATTCACAAAACTTCACTTCTCGAGTGTGTTTTTATATAATAGACAAGTACTAAAAATGGTGTTATTTGTCTTACTTTTTCTTTGCCAACTCAATTTTACATGTTGAGGTGTTCTGGGGACATTTTCCAGAGTAATTTTCACCTGGGTTGGAACTGTCTGGAATATTTTTCCATTGTAGGGGGGAATATCCATGAGAAAAATTCTT
Source organism: Artemia sinica (assembly GCA_027921565.1). NCBI lineage: Eukaryota > Metazoa > Arthropoda > Branchiopoda > Anostraca > Artemiidae > Artemia > Artemia sinica. The sequence goes on along the minus strand of JAPEVW010000315.1, from coordinate 81,065 downwards.
CATGGTGAAATAGTCCATGGAAGCATTTTTCAACTGGAAAAAGGAAGGATTCTTTTTTGGTTAGATTAAGAACTTTGTATAGTATTTGATCATTAGTGGCCTTAGACCTCATAATCTGGGAGGGGGGGGGGGGCAAGGTATGCCACAGGAGTATACAAATATGAAATGCAAGTGCTGCCTCCTCCCTGCCCCGACCTATAACCACCAATGTATTGGTGTAGCTAATGAGGGTACCCATTAATTAAATTTAAAAAAAATCTTAGGGGAGAAGATAGGAGTAAGGAGCACTCATTTTGCAATGAGCAGCCTGTAATGGAAAGCAACTAACCAAAACCTAATTCAAGGTTAAATTAGGCTTATATGGGTGGTATGCAACGTGTAATGTATGGGTAGCAATATATATAAATTACAAAACAACACAATCATTCTCCTAAAGGTAATCATACTTGAAACGGTTGAAGAGGGCAAACAGTAACCGAGGAGAGTGGGGGAGGGATAATGGACCTGAAAAACAGGGCGACTCGGCCCAATAGTAATCGAAGCTCTAAAAAAGCAGAATATTTATAACAATAGACCCATAAAAAAGTCAATACTTTGTGCTTATTCCATATATATAATACTCGTTAAATTTAATATTATTTGTTTTTCAACTTTTTCCTCAATCTTTTTTTGGTTTTTATCCTAAGGGTCAAGTGCCATTTTTATTGAGGACTCACCTACCAGGTGACAGGAGGACCAGCGGTTCAGTCTGCCTCTGGACAAGAGTGAACTATATTTACAATTCAGCTGGCCTAGATAAACAAAATGAATACTTTCATTTCTTTTCAAGAGGAAAATGGTTATCTTCTAGTTATTTTTCTTATTTTTGCCTCTGAAAGGTTTTGTTTTGGAAGTGGTTGCAAATGTGATCTACTTTACTACTGTGTTATGTTAGAGACTTTTTTTTTTATTTTTTAATCGGAATTCATCTTCAGAGTGCCTGATCCCAGTCAGAAAAGTAACAAATGACGTATGGTGTTATCCCTGATATAAACAAATAAATTTGACAAGAACGCAATTGACAACCCTGATTTGAAAGAACAGGAGCCAACTGGATTCACTCAAGAACTCAGTTAATTTTTCAGCCCCCCTTTCCCTCTTTTTACGCATAAATGATTATTGATAATTACACTATTCTAAATACATTTTGCGCGCCAAAAAGTTTAGCTAAAGTGGTACTCCTTTAAATATGGTTTTCGGAAAAAACATAGCATAATTAATTTCTTTTAAAATTGCTTGTTCTCTCACTGCCTGCTTCGATTACGAACTTACTTTTCGTATTCAGGTCCTTCCTTCCAAGGGAAACTTCTATTGCTAATGAGTCTGCAGATGATACGAGGGATTCAGTATCAGATGCAGGACCAGCTCTCATTGATTTGATAGAAGAAAATTCCCGAGGGTGTTGATTTAGGGAACATTCCGAATCTCAGCTGCATAGTGAACCTTCCATTTTTTCGTCCAAGAGCTCGCGGAATTTTTACTGCACAAATTTCAATGTAGAGAAGAAAGCCCCGATATCCGCATCGTTCGTGTATATAATGTTGGCTTAAAAAATCACACTAGTGACAGAATGTACTGCCTGTAAGTGGAAAAAAACTAGTGAAAAATGAACCTTACCCACCCGTGATAAAGATCAAAGATTATTTAACATCTTTTTCAGAAGAAAATCCGAAAGAATCAATTGAACGTTACACAAATTTGCATGAAGACCTCAATTTGAAGGCTACTTGGGGTGTCATGGGCTCAGGAGGAGGCTACGGAACACTTTGTGAGATTCTAGGTGTACTAGGCGTGCAAGGCATGTCACAAAATTTATTTTTGAAAACTCAACTTTCTGTAGGGAAAGTATGGATGGATACTTTGACAGATGTTTTACTGGAGAATGGAAAAGAATCCCTACAGCGTGCAATTCACGAAGATCGATATGTCGATGATACATACTGGACCAAAGTGGTTTGTGATGGTGGGTGGAACAAACGGAGTAAGGGGCATGATTATACAGCTAAGGGTTGTGTGGCTGTAATCATTGACGCTTACACAAAAAAAATTGCTGTACATGGGCATAAAAAATATATATCGCTCTGTTTTGTTTTCGGGCAAAAAAAGAGGTAAAAAACTCCTCTACAACATTTGTGTTTTATGAATTATGATGGCCCGTCAAAGAGTATGGAGACGGATATTCTCATTGAAGGTTTTAGAGTGAGCGAATGAAATACATGGACTGCAGTACCGTCGTTTTATTGGAGATGGAGACTCGAGTTTTTTATACAAATTGAAACAGAACATCTCATACGGTCCTCTAATTGAAAAAGAAGAGTGTGCAAAAAAAAAAAAACCATGTTACGAAAAACTACACTTCGTATCTATATAATCTAGTGAAAATGAAGAAAGGTGCACAAGCAAAATTTCTAAAAAGAGAGATTGTACAAAGACTTACAAAATACCTTCATGGGGCAATAAAAAGAAATGCAGAAGAGGAGTGTACAGCCGATAATTTAAAAAGTTTGCTCCACAAAGGCCCCGATCATGTCTTTGGAAATCATGTAAAGTGCAATGATACTTGCCCCCAAAAAAGTCAACTACCCAATAGCTTTATAGAGGATCGTTGGTACAACTTGCCAGCACAGGTTCTCCAGGATGTGAGAGATGGGTTTGAGAACGTGTGCAAGAAAGCAGATTATTAAGCTCAAAGCCACTCACAAGTATTATAGCCAAAATCAAGGACAGCTTGAAATTTCAAATCAAGAAAAATGTTGCCTACTTGTCTATAATAACGAGAAGGATTGGGAAGTCCTTACAATTGAACGCAATAGAGAGTATTGGGCCCGAGTATTCCCGAGCCTTTTAAGCTTCTGGAAGGAAAGTCTTTTACCAGAAATAGTTGATTCGCGCCTTCTCAGGAATCTAGAGCCCAGAGAACCAATATCTATTGGAACAGCTATGAAAAAGCCGTAGTTTTTGCTTGTATTTCTATATTTATTTTTTATTACAATTTAATGGGCGACGAACATATAAATCATTTATCAGTTTATTTAATATGGTTTTGAGTCAAATTTGATGAAAAGAAAAAAATCTTTGATAAAAATTCAAGGCTTATCAGATTAATGATTCTTGGTTGATTTGTTTGGTAAATACATACCCAAAGGGACGCTCTGGTTTTTGATGGGTTAAGAAGAGTAGAAAGGCCTTATTGACTCCCGGACGACACCCCTGCTGCCACCTACAACTTTTTTACATAATTTTATCGATCCACGAACGTGGTCAATGACCTCTTTTTCCAAGGTCGATTTATTTGTTATTGTTTTTGGCCAAGTGCACGCTCGAGGCGAATGTCAAGGTGTCCAGAAATAGGAAACAGTATTTTTTGCTGTTGTTGTGTTTTGGGCAAGTGTATGTTCGAGGCGAATGTTATGAGTTTTCCGGAATAGGAAACAGTTAGATCACGTGTTTCCTTCTCAGCCAATCAGCGACCCGTTACATAACAATTCACCCTTGAGATTTGATTTGTTGTTGTTGTTATTTGGCTGTGAATAGAATTCAAAGGAGTTTTAGTTAGCGCTATGATAACATGAGTGAACAAGTTGAGTTAGAAATATCCTTTTTTTGTGACTGTTCTATTTGTAAAGGTCATTTTCATGATTTTGAGTATTCACATGAACCTACTGAATGTTTAGGGAGCATAGAGACAGTGATAAAAGTGAAGAATCTGGAGAAATGAGAAGAAAAATTATATGTGATACGGAGAGAAATTTATACCGATTGCAAGTAAGCTCACATAAAAGAAGGGTTCATACTACAGAAAAGGAAGATCGAAAGAAGAGACTGGAAAAGAGGGCTTTCTCTACAGTGTAAAAGACAGCAGTGAAAAACCCAAAGAAAAATGTGTATAGTGCAAGATATAACACTGAATATTATGATGAATATGTTCTAAGAGAAGAGAAAAAGTGGCCCTTTAAGAGACAACATAAGAGGCTATTCTACGAAATGGAGTTTTAAACAACGAAAACCGTGGTTGAAGAGTTCTCATATATGATTTAACGATAAATCTAATTATTGATATGCATAAAGAGTTTTATATTATAATCATACAATAAATTTGATTGTACTATATTTATTTTCTCATACTAGACATGTATGGAATAAGGATACCAGCAGAGACTTCTGTACATGAATAGTTAAGTTTTATTAGATCACTCCATAGAGTATTATCAGTCCACAACCAAGTTTTCTATCATTGATACATAAATAAATGATTCTTCTAAATATTTTTATTCATTTATCAAATCGATATTTATAACGCTTTTTAAATATAAAACATCATTATCATCATCAACCTCCTCCTCCTCAATGATAATTTCATCAATTTGAGGATGAGGTAATCTATTTATTTTATTGTTGTCATCTTCATCTACAATCACTATATTCACAAGAGGGGGAAAATATCCAGCAACGATCATCGTCTCAATATACCTTCTTGCCAGAAGCCCCCCCCTCCTCACTAGAATCATCTGATTTGTATGATAATCCTTCAGACGTATAGTAACTTCCATTACTTCATCAGTATCATCAAGCATGTGTTGCAAAAAAAGAATTTCCTCCTCATGAGGTGAGGTCCCACTCGCTCCATACATCCTAAAAAGATTGAGAACACTATAATCAATAAAAACTAGACCTTTTACGGTCAAAAACCTGTATTAGTTCAGATTTTACGGAAATGAGTTTATTTTTCAAACAAAAAACTTACACACACACAAAACTTACACACACAAGGGGGAAAAACTTACACACACAAAAAAAACTTACAACACACACACACACACAAAATCTCTTACACACACACAAAAACTTACACACACACACACAAAAACTTACACAACACACAAAAACTTACACACACACAAAATCTTACATACACAAAAACTTACACACACACACACACAAAAAAAAATTACACACACACAAAACTTACACACACACACACAAAAACTTACACACACAAAAACTGAGAACATACACAAAAAAACTTACACACACACACACAAAAACTTACACACACACAAAAACTTTACACACACAAAAACTTACACACACACAAAAAACTTACACACACATAAAAACTTACACACACACAAAAACTTACACACACATAAAAACTTACACACACACAAAAACTTACACACACACACAAGTATGTTAAAGGCGAGCTATTTTCTTGCGAAAAACACAAAAAATCAGAAAAAATGCTCATTGTTCCTTTAGTAGCCACGCAATTAGACTAAAAATTATGATATTTATGCCCAGTTTCAAACTAACTACGGCTAGTATGTTAAAGGCGAGCTATTTTCTTGCGAGAACACAAAAATCAGAACACACACACAAAAACTTACACACACACAAAAACTTACACACACACAAAAACTTACACACGCACAAAAATTTACACACACACAAAAACTTACACACACACAAAAACTTACCCACACACACTACACAACCCACACACACACAAAAACTTACACACACACACAAAAATTTACACACACACAAAAACTTACACACACACACAAAAACTTACACACACGGCGGCTAAGTATGTTAAAGGCTAGCTATTTTCTTGCGAGAACACAAAAAATCAGAAAAATGCTCATTGTTCCTTTAGTAGCCACACAATTAGACTAAAAATTACGATATTTATGGCACAGTTTTCAACTCCTAACGGCTAAGTGATCTTAAAAGGCGAGGTATTTTTTTCTTGCGAGAACACAAAAAATCATTAAGTGGGTAATTATGAAAATGACGATACATCACCCGAAAACCGTCAACGTGAACTCCGACTAAAACCATCACAAAGTGTCATAATGCGTCAGTGTGTCAACACCCGCGACCCTCTCGGAAAATAGGGGGTAAAGGTCAACTGCGAAGATGTTTAGCCTACAGAAAAAAAATGCTCATTGTTCCTTTAGTAGCCACGCAATTAGACTAAAATTATGATATTTATGCCAGTTTCAACTAACTACGGCTAAGTATGTTACAAGGCGAGCTATTTTCTTGCGAGAACACAAAAAATCAGAACACACACACACGTACACACACGACGAAACTTACACACACACAAAAACTTACACACACACACAAAAATTTAAACACACACAAAAACTTACACACACACAAAAACTTACCCACACACACAAAAAACTTACACACACACCACACACACAAAAACTTACACACACACACACACAAATTTTACACACACACAAAAACTTACACACACACACATAAAAACTTACACACACGGCGGCTAAGTATGTTAAAGGCTAGCTATTTTCTTGCGAAAAACACAAAAAATCAGAAAAATGCTCATTGTTCCTTTAGTAGCCACACAATTAGACTAAAATTACGATATTTATGCACAGTTTCAACTAACTACGGCTAAGTATCTTAAAAGGCGAGGTATTTTTCTTGCGAGAACACAAAAAATCATTAAGTGGTATTAATGAAAATGACGATACATCAACCGAAAACCGTCAACGTGAACTCAATTAACCATCACCAAAGTGTCACAATGCCGTCAGTGTGTCAACACCCCTCGGAAAATAGGGGGTAAAGGTCAACTGCGAAGATATTTAGCCTAAGAAACTAATAATATGACATTACAACCCTTCGCTAATAACTAGTGAAAACCAAGAACTCAAACGCAGATGAACTACTGTTCGCTATTTACTACATTGCAACTACTGCTGCAACCATGATAACTTGATGATCACTTCTAATTTTAACAATTCCTTGCATTTTTCCAAAAACATAATAAACTCAGCCTTGGAGAGATTTGAGATTGAACACTAAATTAAACAAATGAGAGACAAACAAGGTTAAAATAATTGATCCCGAGTGACCTTAGAAGATATAGCCTCATTTGAAGTTGCAATCCTCTTTAAGAATCAACAGATTGTTAATGTTTAAACTTTTACGTTTCTTATAAATGTAATAAACATGATTACTTAATATTTTTTCAATATAACAATAATTTTCAAGTCTAAAACTCATCAATTAGCCGGATATGGTTTTTTTTACATACGGGGTGAGATTTAATGTCCTTGGTAGAAGGCTATACAAGATTTAATGTCATTGTAAAAACATATATGAGATTTAATGTTCTTGGTAAAAGCCTGTACGTAATTTAATGTCCAGTTTTTATAAAGGGGTGGGGGGGGAATAAAGTGGTATTAATGAAAATGACGACACATCAACCGAAAACTGTCAACGAGAACACCGATTAACCATCACCAAAGTGTCACAATGCCGTCAGTGCGCCAACACCCCTCGGAAAATAGGGGGGTAAAGGTCAACTGCGAAGATATTTAGCCTAAGAAACTAGAATATGACATTACAACCCTTCACTAATAACTAGTGAAAATCAAGAACTCAAACGCAGATAAACTACTGTTCGCTATTTACTACATTGCAACTACTGCTGCAACATGATAACTTGATGATCATTTCTAATTTTAACAATTCCTTGCATACATCCTTCAAACATAATAAACTCAGCCTTGGAGAGATTTGGGATTGAACACTAAATTAAACAAATGAAAGACAACAAGGTTAAAATAATTGATCCCGAGTGACCTTAGAAGATATAGCCTCCTTTGAACTTACAATCGTCTTTAAGAATCGACAGATTGTTAATGTTTAAACTTTTACGTTTCTTATAAATGTAATAAACAGGATTACTTAATATTCTTCAATATAACAATAATTTTAATGTCTAAAACTCATCAATTAGCCGGATATGGTTTTTTTACATACGGGGCGAGATTTAATGTCCTTGGTAGAAGTCTATACCAGATTTAATGTCCTTGGTAAAAGCATATATGAGATTTAATGTTCTTGGTAAAAGCCTGTACGTAATTTAATGTCCAGTTTTTATAAAGGGGAGGGGGGGGGGAATTAAGTGGTATTAATGAAAATGACGACACATCAACCGAAAACCGTCAACGAGAACTCCGATTAACCATCACCAAAGTGTCACAATGCCGTCAGTGCGTCAACACCCTCGGAAAATAGGGGGAGGGAATGAGTTACTCGGAATCTAGAAGGTCATATTTTTTTCACTGAAAATAACAAAATTGATATTTTTCAACAACAAATCCAAAAGAATTATTATTATTAAAATCATGAGGGGGAGGGTATAAAACATTAGTTTTTATAAAAGGGGGAGGGGGAAATTAAGTGATATTAATGAAAATGACGGCACATCAACCGAAAACCGTCAACGAGAACTCCGATTAACCATCACCAAAGTGTCAAAATACCGTCAGTGTGCCAAACCACCCCTCGGAAAATAGGGGAGGGAATGAGTTACTCAGAATCTAGAAGGTCATATTTTTTAATACGCATATGCATTTTTAATTTTCATGTTTTTGATTTTTACATTGATGAAGAATTTAGCACAACTTCAACTAGTTTATTTTTATGTTCGACATAGATGAAAGGTCCAATAAATACCACGCTTTATATGCTAAATTTTTAAATTTTGTTTAAATCACAAACCACTGAATCACAAAGACCGTTTAATTAGAATACATAGCTCCTTTGAAAGCACTAAAAAAACTGTGGAGTAAAGAGCGATGCATTGACTTGAGGGTGAACCCACTCATATACGTAAATTATTTCTGTTCGTTTTATGTTCTAATGTTGCTTCTCACTTTCAGTTGAAAAACTTGTTTTTTTTAATTTAATTTCTGATCGTTTTTTTAAATAATGCCGGGAAATCCAGCGCCCCCCCCCCCCTTCATAGAAATGTCCCTTAACCCAAGGAAACATCCACCACGGAAAATCGTGTCTCAAAAAAGTTATTTAAACTCACATCAACCATTGGAGAAACATCGCATACATTCTAATTTCACCAGAGAAAATAAAAAGCTTCCACTTCAGTTTTTAAGTTCACCAAGACATAAAAATTTTAAAGTTCACTTCTAAATTTTTCCGTAGAAGATAGGAAAAGTTATACTATGTTTGTGATTATTTTCTATGAAGATAAAAAGTTTCACTTTAATTCTAAATTTTCTTAAATTCAATTCGGACTTTTCTCAAAGAGATGAAAAAATTTAAAGTTCTGTTCCAAATATTTTCCCGGAAGAAGAAAAGTTCAACTTCGATTCTGAATTTTCTCAATGAAAATGAAATAAGTTATTGATCAATTCTATTTTCCCAAATAATATAAAAAGTTTCCACTTCAGTTCAGATTTTTCTCAAAGAGATGAAAAAATTTTAAATACTGTTCCAAATTTTTTATAGAAGATAGAAAAGTTCAAGTTCTCTTCTGAATTTTACCAAAGAACACAATTCAATTCTATATTCTCCAGAGAAAATAGAAAGCTTCCACTTCAGTTTTAAGTTCACCAAGACATAAAAATTTAAAGTTCAGTTCTAAAAAAGTTATTTAAACTTACATCAAACATTGAGAAACATCGCATACATTTGAACTATTCATTATTTTTATATCTCTCGTTCTATATTTCAGTTTATACTGATTTTTAAAACCTTCAAACCCATGAAATATACTAAAATAACGGTTAATTATTTACAAAAATCATACAGGGTGATGATTATAGAACAATAATTACCTAGCATTTATCACATAACACTCATGGGAAAAGTTTTCGTACAGAAACAAAACATCTTACATCATTTAATGTTTCTATTCTAAATTCTAACGGTGCTTTTTTCCCAATGTGCGTATACAATTGGAAATTTTAAAACTTTAAAATTAACACGCATCCGTGATCTTTCTTCTGGCAAAAATACTAAGTTGCAAATTTTTGCAGATATGTGCTTGAAACCTATGTAATGTGTTTTTCTGATACACTGAATCTAACGGTAATGACTTTTCATTAAAATTCTTTCAATTGTAGGGGATCTTTCCCCCCTCTTTCAAAAATCAGGTAAATTTTCTCAGGGTCGTAGCCTTTGACGAGTAATACTGAACTTAATAAAAATTTATATATTGAGAATCAGCATTATAAGCCAATTCTTTTGATACATTTATTGACATCAAAATTCCGTTTTTTAAAAGTTTCGATTACTATTGAGCCGTTAGGTTAAGTGGCCGGCCACTTAACCTACCTAACCTGCTAACCCTAGAAATTTTAGGTAACCTATACTAACCTGGGGATGGAGGCCCGACTGTGCCACCTGCGGCCGACCTTCGGCCTGTGGCCCCTGGGGTGGGGGATCCTGGTCCGTGGCCGGTCTTCGGCCTGCATCCCTGTGGAATAGGGGGGGGGGTCCCAGGCTCCAAGGGTTTGGGGGGAGTGTCCCGTGGATTGGTTATTGGGAAGTATACAGACATTCTCAGGAAGGATTTTTTTTCTTGAGGAGGGGTTACTCGGGAGAATATTTTCCGTGGTGGATGTTTCCCTTGGGTTAAGGGACATTCTATGAGGGGGGGGGCTGGATTTCCCAGCATTATTTAAAAAACGATCAGAAATTAAATTAAAAAAAAAAAGTTTTTCAACTGAAAGTAAGAAGCAACATTAGAACTTAAAACGAACAAAAATTATTACGTATATGAGTGGGTTCAACCTCAAGTCAATGCATTGCTCTTTACGCTACAGTTTTTTTTAGTGCTTTCAAAAGAGCTATGTATTCTAATTAAACGGTCTTTGTGATTCAGTGGTTTGTGATTTAAAACAAAATTTAAAATTTAGCATATAAAGCGTGGTATTTATTGGACCTTTCATCTATGTCGAATATAAAAATAACTAGTTGAAGTTGTGCTTAAATTCTTCATCAATATAAAAATCAAAAACATGAAAATTAAAAAATGCATATGCGTATTAAAAAATATGACCTTCTAGATTCGGAGTAACTCATTCCCTCCCCCTATTTACCGAGGGGTGTTGGCACACTGACGGTATTTTGACACTTTGGTGATGGATAATCGGAGTTCTCGTTGACGGTTTTCGGTTGATGTGCCGTCATTTTCATTAATATCACTTAATTTTCCCCCCCCCCCTTTATAAAAACTAATGTTTTATACCCTCCCCCACATGATTTTAATAATAATAATTCTTTTGGGATTTGTTGTTTAAATATATCAATTTTGTTATTTTCAGTGAAAAAATATGACCTTCTAGATTCCGAGTAACTCATTCCCTCCCCCTATTTTCCAAGGGTGTTGGCGCACTGACGGCATTGTGACACTTTGGTGATGGTTAATCGGAGTTCTTGTTGACGGTTTTCGGTTGATGTGTCGTCATTTTCATTAATACCACTTCATCCCCCCCTCCTCTTTATAAAAACTGGACATTAAATTACGTACAGGCTTTTACCAAGAACATTAAATCTCATATATGCTTTTACCAAGGACATTAAATCTTGTATAGACTTTCTACCAAGGACATTAAATCTCGCCCCGTATGTAAAAAAAACCATATCCGGCTAATTGATGAGTTTTAGACATAAAAATTATTGTTATATTGAAGAATATTAAGTAATCCTGTTTATTACATTTATAAGAAACGTAAAACTTTAAACATTGACAATCTGTCGATTCTTAAAGACGATTGTAAGTTCAAAGGAGGCTATATCTTCTAAGGTCACTCGGGATCAATTATTTTAACCTTGTTTGTCTTTCATTTGTTTAATTTAGTGTTCAATCCCAAATCTCTCCAAGGCTGAGTTTATTATGTTTGAAGGATGTATGCAAGGAATTGTTAAAATTAGAAATGATCATCAAGTTATCATGTTGCAGCAGTAGTTTGCAATATAGTAAATAGCGAACAGTAGTTTATCTGCGTTTGAGTTCTTGGTTTTCACTAGTTTATTAGCGAAGGGTTGTAATGTCATATTCTAGTTTCTTAGGCTAAATATCTCCGCAGTTTGACCTTTACCCCCCCTATTTTCCGAGGGGTGTTGGCGCACTGACGGCATTGTGACACTTTGGTGATGGTTAATCGGTGTTCTCGTTGACAGTTTTCGGTTGATGTGTCGTCATTTTCATTAATACCACTTAATTCCCCCCCCCACCCCCTTTATAAAAACTGGACATTAAATTACGTACAGGCTTTTACCAAGAACATTAAATCTCATATATGTGCTTTTACCAAGGACATTAAATCTTGTATAGCCTTCTACCAAGGACATTAAATCTCACCCCGTATGTAAAAAAACCATATCCGGCTAATTGATGAGTTTTAGACTTGAAAATTATTGTTATATTGAAAAATATTAAGTAATCATGTTTATTACATTTATAAGAAACGTAAAAGTTTAAACATTAACAATCTGTCGATTCTTAAAGAGGATTGCAACTTCAAAGGAGGCTATATCTTCTAAGGTCACTCGGGATCAATTATTTTAACCTTGTTTGTCTCTCATTTGTTTTTAATTTAGTGTTCAATCTCAAATCTCTCCTAGGCTGAGTTTATTATGTTTGAAGGATGTATGCAAGGAATTGTTAAAATTAGAAGTGATCATCAAGATATCATGGTTGCAGCAGTAGTTGCAATGTAGTAAATAGCGAACAGTAGTTCATCTGCGTTTGAGTTCTTGGTTTTCACTAGTTATTAGCGAAGGGTTGTAATGTCATATTCTAGTTTCTTAGGCTAAATATCTTCGCAGTTAACCTTTACCCCCTATTTTCCGAGGGGTGTTGACACACTGACGGCATTGTGACACTTTGGTGATGGTTAATCGGAGTTCACGTTGACGGTTTTTTTCGGTTGATGTATCGTCATTTTCATTAATACCACTTAATGATTTTTTGTGTTCTCGCAAGAAAAATACCTCGCCTTTTAAGATACTTAGCCGTAGTTAGTTGAAACTGTGCATATAAATATCGTAATTTTTAGTCAAATTGTGTGGCTACTAAAGGAACAATGAGCATTTTTTCTGATTTTTTTGTGTTTTCGCAAGAAAATAGCTAGCCTTTAACATACTTAGCCACCGTGTGAGTAAGTTTTTGTGTGTGTGTAAATTTTTTTGTGTGTGTGTTTGTAAGTTTTTTGTGTGTATGTGTGTGTAAGTTTTTTGTGTGTGTGGGTAAGTTTTTGTGTGTGTGTAAGTTTTTGTGTGTGTGTAAATTTTTGTGTGTGTGTAAGTTTTTGTGTGTGTGTAAGTTTTTGTGTTGTGTGTGTAAGTTTTTGTGTGTGTGTGTGTTCTGATTTTTTGTGTTCTCGCAAGAAAATAGCTCGCCTTTAACATACTTAGCCTTAGTTAGTTGAAACTGGGCATAAATATCATAATTTTTAGTCTAATTGCGTGGCTACTGAAGGAACAATGAGCATTTTTTTTTCTGATTTTTTGTGTTTTCGCAAGAAAATAGCTCGCCTTTAACATACTTAGCCGCTGTGTGTGTAAGTTTTTGTGTGTGTGTGTGTGTGTAAGTTCTTGTGCGTGTGTAAGTTTTTATGTGTGTGTAAGTTTTTTGTGTGTGTGTAAGTTTTTATGTGTGTGTAAGTTTTTTGTGTGTGTGTAAGTTTTTGTGTGTGTAAGTTTTTTTGTGTGTGTAAGTTTTTTGTGTGTGTGTGTGTGTGTAAGTTTTTTTTTGTGTGTGTAAGTTTTTGTGTGTGTAAGTTTTTGTGTGTGTGTAAGTTTTTGTGTGTGTGTGTGTGTGTAAGTTTTTTGTGTGTGTGTAAGATTTTGTGTGTGTGTAAGTTTTTGTGTGTGTGTAAGTTTTTGTGTGTGTGTGTGTGTAAGTTTTTGTGTGTGTGTAAGATTTTGTGTGTGTTTTGTGTGTGTGTGTAAGTTTTTGTTTTTTTGTGTGTGTAAGTTTTTGTGTGTGTGTAAGTTTTTTGTTTGAAAAATAAACTATTTCCGTAAAATCTGAACTAATACAGGTTTTTGACCGTAAACTCGAGTTTTTGATCATAGTGTTCTCAATCTTTTAGGATGTATGGAGCGAGTGGGACCTCACTCATGAGGAGGAAATTCTTTTTTGCAACACATGCTTTGATGATACTGATGAAGTAATGGAAGTCTACTATACGTCTGAAGGATTATCATACACATCAGATGATCTATTGAGGAGGGGGCCTTCTGGAAGAAGGTATATTGAAGACGATGATCGTTTGCTGGATATTCTTCCCCCTCTGGTGAATATAGTGATTATAGATGAAGATGACAACAATCAAATAAATAGATTACCTCATCCTCAAATTGAGGAAATTATCATTGAGGAGGAGGAGGTTGATGATGATAATGATGTAGTGATTGTAGATGAAGATGACAACAATCAAATAAATAGATTTACCTCATCCTCAAATTCAGGAAATTATCATGTGAGGAGGAGGAGGTTGATGATGATAATGATGTAGTGATTGTAGATGAAGATGACAACAATCAAATAAATAGATTACCTCATCCTCAAATTGAGGAAATTATCATTGAGGAGGAGGAGGTTGATGATGATAATGATGTAGTGATTGTAGATGAAGATGACAACAATCAAATAAATAGATTACCTCATCCTCAAATTGATGAAATTATCATTGAGGAGGAGGAGGTTGATGATGATAATGATGTTTTATATTTAAAAAGCGTTATGAACATCGATTTGATAAATGAATAAAAATATTTAGAAGAATCATTTATTTTTTTATCAATGATAGAAAACTTGGTTGTGGACTGATAATACTCTATGAAGTGATCTAATAAAACTTAACTATTCATGTACAGAAGTCTCTGCTGGTATCCTTATTCCATACATGTCTAGTATGAGAAAATAAATATAGTACAATCAAATTTATTGTATGATTATAATATAAAACTCTTTATGCATATCAATAATTAGATTTATCGTTAAATCATATATGAGAACTCTTCCACCACGGTTTTTCGTTGTTTAAAATCCATTTCGTAGAATGGCCTCTTATGTTGTCTCTTAAAGGGCCACTTTTTCTCTTCTCTTAGAACATATTCATCATAATATTCAGTGTTATATCTTGCACTATACACATTTTTCTTTGGGTTTTCACTGCTGTCGTTTTACACTATAGAGAAAGCCCTCTTTTCCCAGTCTCTTCTTTCGATCTTCCTTTTCTTTCATATGAACCCTTCTTTTATGTGAGCTTACTTGCAATCGGTATAAATTTCTCTCCGTATCACATATAATTTTTCTTCTCATTTCCTCCAGATTCTTCACTTTTATCACTATCTCTATGCTGTCTAAACATAGGTTCATGTGAATACTCAAAATCATGAAAATGACCTTTACAAATAGAACAGTCACAAAAAAAAGGATATTTCTAACTCAACTTGTTCACTCATGTTATCATAGCGCTAACTAAAACTCCTTTGAATTCTATTCACAGCCAAACAACAACAACAACAAATCAAATCTCAAGGGTGAACTGTTATGTAACGGGTCGCTGATTGGCTGAGAAGGAAACACGTGATCTAACTGTTTCCTATTCCCGGAAACTCATAACATTCGCCTCGAACATACACTTGCCCAAAACAACAACAACAACAAATACTGTTTCCTATTTCTGGACACCTTGACATTCGCCTCGAGCGTGCACTTGGCCAAAACAATAACAAATAAATCGACCTTGGAAAAAGAGGACATTGACCCGTTCGTGGATCGATAAAATTATGTAAAAAAAGTTGTAGGTGGCAGCAGGGGTGTCGTCCGGGAGTCAATAAGGGCCTTTTCTACTACTAAGAAGACAGGCGGTCAATGTCTTATTTGTGATAAGACCTGACTTTTCTTTTAATGCTTGGACCTTATGGGTTCCTTCTTTTATATTCCATTAATTTAATCATATCAATTTATGTTCATATTAAGTTTGACTTTTTATGTGACTTTATTTCGGGTCATTTCAGGTTATATTATGGCTCTCTACTTTTCGTTGAATAGCTTATTGGAAAATGTGTTGTTTTTTAGTCGCATTTATTGAAAGAGTTTCATTGAAGGTTAATCGTCGAAGTGCTTGTAGAGTTTTTCCACTGCTGGATTTTTTTTTACCAAAAATATTTGAATGTAACAAAGATTTTCAAAATTAAAAAATTTAAACATTTTGTCAAAATTTTCGATCATCCGTAGTTTTGTGCAATACCTTTTTACTAATATTTTTTTGCACGGGGAGGATGAGGAGGCTTTTAATTATACGGTTGAATATTAATAGTTCAGTCTGGCACTGAGGCCGTTTCGACCCTTGGCTAGTAGAAGGCAGAAAAAGGCAGGCGGGCAATGTCTTATTTGTGATAGACCTGACTTTTCATTTTAATGCTTGGACCTTATGGGTTCCGTCTATTCATCCAAAGTAGTATCTCTTATATTTATTTTTGATTTAATTATTCATTTAATTGATATTTGTTTTATATTTCATTTATTCGATCATTGGAATTTGCGTTCATATTAAGTTTGACTTTTTATACGAATTTATTTCGGGTCATTTCAGGATATATTATGGCTCTTTACTTTTCGCTGAAAAGCTTTTCGGAAAATGTGTTTTTTTTTTTCCAAGTTTTGATATAATTATTAATTTTAATTGATATTCGTTTTATGTTCCATTTATTGTATAATAGCAATTTGTGTTAATATTAAGTTTGACTTTTTATATAATTTTATTTCGGGTCGTTCCAGGTTATAGTATGGCTCTTTGATTTTCGTTGAAAAATTTATTGGAACAGGTTTTTTTTTTGTTACTTAGCCTAGTATTCGCATTAATTGAAAAAGTTTCATTGAGGGTGAATTGTCGAAGTGTTGGTAGAGTTTTCCACTGCTGGTTTTGTCAGTTGTTTTTTGTTTTTTTTTAATCGAATTTAATGGAATGCAATATAGATTTATAAAATTATAAAAGTTTAAACATTATGTCAAAAATTTTCTATCATCCGTCGTTTTGTGTAATACCTGTTCACTAATATTTTTTGCATGGGTGGATGAGGAGGAGGATTTATAATTATACGGATTGAGTATTATAATTTTCAGTCTAGCACTGAGGCCGTTTCAACCCTTAGCTAGTAGAAGCCATTGAATATACTTTTATCTTTTTCTACTATTTATCAAAACAATTGTTTCATGTACTGTTTTGTCAGAACTATTAGTTTTTTTTGTTTTTTAATAGATGCATGACAATGTGATATATAAAGAATTCTGTTTTGTTGTATTTAGATAAAAAAAAGAATTCAAAATTCGCAAAAATTCAACTATTGTTTCTTGACTTATTTTTCTATTGAGGTTCCCATGTTATCATTTACGTTCAGTTGTTTTGTAGTTTTCAAACGAGTTAGCTAGGAAGAATGCTAAAACTTTGTCTTACTACGAATCGATATAGCCGAATTTTTTTCTTCTAAAATGCGTTATTTTTATTTAATTTTGTCTTGACCCGGTCTTATTGACTGTTTGATCAATATCAATTAAGTTGACAGAAGAAAAATAATGTCTGTCCCATTTTGGGGTTTGGCAAATCAATACAGAACAACTGACTTTTTCAAAAATTAATTTAAAAAACTTTTTCCACGAAATGAGTTTTTTTTTCAAAAAAAATTAATCCATTAAACCAAAAATGAACAAAAAATAGAGTCAAATAATCTACCAAGCATACAACTACCACACATCAGCATAAATAAACAAATGCAACCCAAAACAAACATAAATCAAAATAAATAACAGAGTCAAACTCAAAAAGAGCAGAAAATTAATGTGAGTAGGGATCTAAACCCCTATGCTTTCCAAAAGCCAGAATATAAATTTTACTTTAATGAAAAAATTCAAATGAATTTACTGAAAAAAATGTGCATTGTCAGTTAAATATACATATGCTCATATTTATTCCTTAAAATCTTAATTATTTTGATTTCTTAAAGTTATAAAAATGAAAACATTTAAAAGAATTTTTTTCAGTTAAGTACTGAATTTCTGAATATTCTGGCTTTTAGAAAGCACAGGGGTTTTGATTTACCTCCCTTCGTGCCGTTCTCATGCCTTGTAAGTTTCAAGCCAAAAAGAGGAGAATTTAAGGTTTTTAGAAATTCGCGTGTCCCCACTTGATGTAACCGATTTTTATTAATACTTTCTTTACCTTTATATGCTGATTAAAGGGGGCTCCATTGGTCCTGTCTAAATGCCCTGTAAGTTTAAGGCAACTGGGAAAGGTTTTTTGGGCAGTTTTAGGTGCTTAATATTGATACAACCAAACTTCTAAAATATTATGTCTTTATTAGGGTCTAGTTGACCCTGTTTCACAAACACTGTAAGTTTCCAGACTATTTGAGACTGAACAAATCTTGGGGTTCATGAATTGACACAGCCAAAAATTAGTCTCAATCTGTGTAACAGTAATAATCTTATTTTTATGTCTTTTCTTTTTTTACTTTCCAGAATTGTTTTTCTTTTCGTAAAGACGATTCAATTAAGTTTAGTCAAGTTTTTATTCCCAGGCTCTTTACAAAAACTGTACGGATGCAAGTGATCTCGGGACATGGAAGCTGAAATCCTAATCGACCCGAGGCCTGATATCTTTTTTTTTTTTTCCGGAAATTTCTGTATTTTTCTTATTCAAATTATTATATTTTTGTATTTTATTTTAGAGCCTTCCCCGAGAAATATTCATGCACACATTCTTCTCACTAAGAAAGTTAAATCACCAACCTGATTTGACTAAATCTACATATGATGGTGGGGGTGCATAATAGAACTTAGAAATTAGCCGAACAAGTATGGTTTGCTTATTGACTGATTCTGCATACATGACTTAATGATATTGAACCAACGGGATAAACATTATATTGGGTCAAGAGATTTGAGTAGATTATAATTCAGAAACATTTAAATGGAACTTCAGTTTCAAATATAAAGTAAACAAGAGGTTTCCGCACCCTTGCTAATTTATAAACTAGATAACTGAATCACGACCCTATTTCATTGGCAGTCTGTTGCTATTATCTGGTTTTCAATGACTGTCCTACAATTTATCATTGCTTTGATCTGCTTTCTGGAATTATTGCTTTCTGGAATAGACATTATACTAGCAAAAACATGGGACCCATAGATTCGCATTCAACACTATTCCCATATGCAATGACTGCTACCGTGATATAATACCGCATCCCAGATCCCCTCCCAAATATGGTTCGATATAGCCCTAGTCAAACAGTTCGTGGTAACGAACTTTAAGTAAGGAGCGACCCGGCTCAATAGTAACCAAAACTCTAAAAAAAACAGAGTTTTGATACCAGTAGATATACTAGAAGTTGAATTTTTATGCTTATCTTAGATATGTAAGTTTCATTAAGTATAGTCTTACCCGGGGGTGATCGTATCGACTCATTGGTCTTAGAAGATCTCGAGAGGGCTCATTAAAACGGAAATTAAAAGTTCTAGTGCCTTTTTAAGTAACTAAAAAAATGGAGGGGAACTAGGTCCCCTTACACGCCCCTTTTATCGCAAAACGGTCGAAACAAAATTTTGAGATAGCCATTTTCTTCAGCATAGTTGAAAGGCAGGGGCGTAGCTCCAGCATTTTTATTAAGGGGGCAAACAAGTTCCACATCCAGAGAGTCAAGGAGCATGGGCTGTATAATAGCTTTTTTCAATTTATTGGGGGGGGGGGGCAACTGCCCCCCCTTGCAACCCCCAAACGACGCCACTGTTGAAAGGCCAAATAACCATGCCTTTGGAGATATCTTGGCCCCCCACAGCCCGCGGGGAAAGGTCTTTACGTTACAAAATTTGCCCATTATTCACGTATAGTATTTGTTATTGGGAAGTTTGCATACATTTTCCAGGGGGGGGGGGGGATTTTCTGCTGGTGGGATTCTCCACGGGTATAATTTTCCATGGGGAGGGTAGTTTCCAGGCGGTAAATTTTTCAGGGGAAATTTTAAACTAGGGGAATTTGCCAGAATTCCTATACGAAAATTCTTCTTAGTTATTGCTTTCTTATTGCCAACTCAATTTTACGCGTGGAGATGTTAAGGGTACTTGTCCGAGGTAAATTTTCACCAGGATTGGATTATCTAGAGAATAAATCTGTGAGCAAGAGGGATTTATCCGTGGAGATGTTGCCAGATTTCCTGGCATTACTTAAAAAACGATCAGAAATTAAATAAAAAACAAGTTTTTTCAACTGAATGTAAGGAGCAACGTTAAAGCTTAAAACGAGCAGAAATTATTACGCATATGATGAGGGTTACTCCTCCTCAACACTTTACTCTTTACACTAAGTTTGAATTATGTTCCAATTCTTTAAGAACGACTCCCGAAACACTGTCCGTTTAATTAGAACAATAAGAAACTTTTTTTTAAAGTTCTAAAAAACTAGCGTGAAGAGCGAGGTTTTAAGGATTCCCCATCATATACGCTATAATTTCTTTTCCTTTAAGTTTTAATGCTGCTCCTTACTTTCAGTTGAAAAACTTTTTTTTAATTTAATTTTCTATACAAAACTGTTCCTTTGTTTAATTTTTTGGCGCCTTTTCATCATAAGAAACTTTTTTTAAAGTTCTAAAAAAAAAAAACTAGCGTGAAGAGCGAGGTTTTAAGGAGTAGCAATCCCCATCATATACGTATTATAATTTCTTTTCCTTTTAAGTTTTAATGCTGCTCCTTACTTTCAGTGAAAAACTTTTTTTTTAATTTAATTTCTATACAAAACTGTTACTTTTTCCTTTGTTGGCTGGCATGATTTTTTGGCGCCTTTCTCATCATCTTTGGCTTAATAGCGCACAAAAAATGTATTTTGAAAAAGAATATCAGTAACTTTGTATAGAACTTAGGACTATATCTTGTCTCCTAGGGGGGAAGACGCAATAGTCACGTTAGTGACCATGGTAATAGATCGGTGCATTGCATGTTCTTTTGTTGCTACAGTGATGGATTCAAAAGAGGCCGTGCACAATCGTGGTAATAACTAAAGCCCCTCCCCCCCCCCCCCCCAAAAAAAAAAAATACCAGGGGCTTGTTCAATATTTGAGGGCCACTTAGAGTTATACAGCTTACTCGCATTATCTCTCGATCAAGCATTTAGTCACATACTCATAATACAATCAAGGAATAAATCACCCTAAGGGGTGAATCTATTAGTGAGCGGGTTGTAAATGGGCGTGTTTCAAATTCGCCTGGTCTGTGTCTTCAATGTTAAGAATTTAAGTAGATTAACCTTAAAAATCCGAGATCCAAGGGTGCGTCTTGGCACAGCCACTAAACAGAAAGCAGGTATGATAAAAGGGAAAGGGACGTGTGAAGACGTGATAAAAGGCAATTTTTACCGCTGGCCTAGCCATAGATAGAGAGATATTTATTGCAAAACATAAGCCTCTTTGGGCCATGGCAAAAACAAACACAGTTGCATACATAGTCAAAACGCATGATAATGACATATAACAATAACTAAACATAGCCCATAGCAAATAAAAATAAAATAAACATAACAATTGCAGCACAAAAGCACACATAATACTATAAAACTAACTCACATAATTACACACACAATGTCACACACATAATAATAATAATAATAATAATCGTGTAATAAAAAGCCCTTTATACAGGGCCATATACACTATACATCAAATATAACAGGAAAACAAAAGTAAAACTCCCTTCAGCCTTCTTTTTCCAAACTTTAAAAAATCTTCTTCACAATAGTTTCTTTCTTATCTTTAGCGCCTGATCCACAAATCTACATAATCTACACATGAGGCTAGGTAGCGTCAGAGACAACATACCCCGAAGTGAAAAATTACTTTTCCCCAAAATACCCTCCCTCAAATCAGTAAGCCCCTGGCACCGGCACAGAAAATGGTCCAGATTTTCCTCCTCAATATATTACAAATGGTACACGTGTACCTAGACGCCGGGAACCCCCTACCTTTCTCAAATACTTTACTCCTCCATCTTAAAGGCAAACAGTTGGCCCGCACCTGCAACCAATATGACAAATACTTACTTGGCAAATTAAATTTAAAGTAAATCTCCGGGCCAAACACCTTTTTCACTTCCTTATAAACACTTAATGTCTCGGATCTCTCATTTCATTCCCCCATGTCTGTATCTCCTGATCTTCTAATCTTTGTTTAACTATTCCTATTATATCAATCTGACTATTAGCGGGACCTCTACCATCATTCCATATATATGACAATCCTAATCTGTCTAATAAGGATTTAATCCTAAACGGCCACGACCTCTTACGCCCTGAAGCACCTCGTGGTACCTGCAATAACTTCATCCAAAATCTAAACTACCTGAACTAGGCTATGTTTACGGAGCGAAAAAAGCCTAGCTCCCCTTTCAAAAACTGGGTATGCGTAGTTCCATGGAGGCCGAAAAGCCTTTTGTAATAACTTATCTAAAGGGTCTCCAGCTCTTCAGCCGCTTCCATCCCCCATAATTCCCCACCATAATGAATAACTGGCATAATCTTCGTTTAAAAATATTCTCTTATGCATTGGTAGACTTTTAACACCCATAACTGTACCATTCCTAAAAACCGTCGATATAGCCGCTTTCCCCCTTTTTACTGACTCTCTAATGTGGGCACACCAACTACCATTATTTTGAAATACAAAACCTAAATATTTTGAATTTTCAACTATCTTTATTTCATCTCCTTTAAACATAAACTTACCATTACTTTTTTTTATCATTTCTTTTACCAAAAATAACTATTTCTGTCTTCTTAACATTAAGTTGGAGCTTCTTCAGATCTAAGTAATCTGCAACAAGATCTAACAAAACCTGTAATTCCTGAGCAGACTTAGCTACAAGTACGCTATCATCAGCGAAAAGCATAACTAAAAATAATTTTGAGCCAAGACCCACTGTCGGAGCCCACCTTCTTTCCAAAAACTGAACTAAATCATTTATAAATACAGAAAACAAATGGGGGGGGGGGAAGTACTACCTTGTTTTATCCCTTTACGGTTTCTATATACTCTGGAAAAACCCTGATCTATTACCTTTACTACTGCCTTAGTTCCGAAATACATGCTAGTAACTAACAGTAGAGATGCCTCATGAGCTCCGACGCGAACACCATATATGGGCATAGAGCCACGTGGTTTATGGACTTTGTCAGTGAGAATTTGAAAAACAGGAATTTTGTCACATTTATGGATGGTTTTATGGATTTTCTCAGTGAGAATGAAAAAACAGGAAGTTTGTCACATTTATGTCTGTTTTCATGGATGGTTATGTGTGTTGATTATTTGATGTTTTTATGGATTATTGAGTCTAATGGGGGCAGGTCAATGACACTTCCTTCTTGTTGTTGCTCGATGCAAATGCCAAGGTCAATGTTGTTATTGTTTTGAACAGAGTCATTAGAGAGAACACGTGGTTAATGGGGTCAATGTTATTGTTGTTATTTTGGGCACGCGATAGAGTCATACGGGGAACACGTGGTTAATGGGGTCAATGTTGTTATCGTTCGAAGCAAAGTTAATGACACTTCCTTCCTGTTCGAGGCAGATGTTATGATCCAATTTGTTGTTGTTATTCGAGCCAGATGTTATGAGGTTTCCGAGAAACAGTTAATGACATTTCCTTCCTGTTCGAGGTAGATGTTATGATCCGGAAATAGTATTTGTTATTGTTATTCGAGCAAATGTTGTTGTCGTTCGAGGCAAAGTTAATGACATTTCCTTCCTGTTCGAGGCAGATGTTATGATCCGGAAATAGTATTTGTTATTGTTATTCGAGCCAGATGTTATGAGGTTCCGAGAAACAGTTAATGACATTTCCTTCCTGTTCGAGGCAGATGTTATGATCCGGAAATAGTATTTGTTATTGTTATTCGAGCCAGATGTTATGAGGTTCCGAGAAACAGTTAATGACATTTCCTTCCTGTTCGAGGCAGATGTTATGATCCGGAAATAGTATTTGTTATTGTTTCCGAACCAAAATGTTACGAGTTCCCGGGAAACAGCTAGATCCCCCTTCTCAGCCAATCAGCGACTCGGTTACATCCCCTTCTCAGCCAATCAGAGGGCTTGTTACATATTAGCGGCGGTGGGAATATAAGGAACGAGTTTTTTGCTATAGTTTTATTAGTCTGTGAATAGAATTCACTAAGTTTTTAGTTAGCAGAGTAATAACATGAGTGAACAAGTTGAGTTAGAAATATCCTTTTATTACAACTGTTCTATTTGTAAAGGACATTTTCATGATTTTGAGTATTCACATGAACCTACTGAATGTTTAGACAGCATAGAGGCAGAGACAGATGAGAAGAATCTGGAGGAAACGAGAAGAAAAATTATATGTGACATGGAGAGAAATTTAGACCGATTGCAAGTAAGCTCAGATAAAAGAAGGATTGATATGATAGAAAAGGAAGATCAAAAGAAGAGACTAGTAAAAGAGGGCTTTTTCTATAGCGTAAAAGACAGAAGTGAAAACCCAAAGAAAAATGTGTATAGTGCAAGATATAACTCGGATTATTATGATGATTATGCTCCAAGAGAAGAGAAAAAGTGGCCCTTCAAGAGACAACATAAGAGGTCATTCTACGAAAAGGATTTTAAACAACGGAAACCATGGTGGAAGTGCTCTCATATACCATTTTACGATAAATCCCATTTTTGATATGCTTGATAAGTTTTATACCATAATCATACAATAAATTTGTTTCTGCTATTTTAATTTTCTCATACTCGATATGCATAGAGTAAGAATACCAGCAGAGACTTCTGTACATGAATAGTTCAGATTGATTAGATCATCCCTTAGAGTGTTCTCAGTCCACAGCTAAGTTTTCTATCAAAGACAAAAAAATTTTGTAGAAGTTAGCTGTGTAATTTTTTTCTCAAGAAATCAACATTTAATTTTTTGTCCATGCTATTTAAATAAAATCATTATTCTAATCTTTATTTAATCGTTAAATCAATATTTATAATACTCTTTAAATATATGATGTCAGGCTCAATTACTTGAACATCTTCATCATCAGCATTATTTTCTACTATCACTATATTCACCAGAGGAGGTGGTATGCATTCAACCTCCGGTTCAAGTAATTGAACCTCATCTTCTTCATCATTGACCATTATAGAGATCAAAGGGGGCATGACCTCGAATAAATCGCCGCGTACTCTCATTGTAGGTAAACTAGGAGCCAACCGCTCATCGTCTTCTATGCAAAGACGACCTGAAGGCCCCCGCCGTACCAGATCTTCTGACGTATATGAAAGTCCATCTTCAGTATAATGAACTTCCATTATATCATCATTGGTACCTTCGAAGGCTCTACTAGTACAAAGAAGGACCTCCTGACTTTCCGTGAGCTCCCACTCGCTCCATACATCCTAAAAAGATTTAGAACACTATGGTCAAAAGCTCTATGGAAAGGTATAGTCTTCATGAATATACTGAGGGGTGTTCTACAGAGCAATAAAATAGTGCTCAAAAGCTCTATGTCTTTCCATGGTAAAGCATAAATTTGCAGTTTACTGAGTATTAAAAAAAAGTAAAAATACGGTTATCCTCTAAAACTATAGAAGGTTTGCATCCTAAGACAAAATCCCTTTTTTTAAGAAATTTAAAGAACTCCATTAAACCAAAAAAGAGCAATAAAATAAAACCAAATAATCTATGGATCGTAAAACTTCTTCAAATCAGCATTGAAAAAACAAAATTGGACCCAAAACGAACGGAAAATACAATATATAGCTGAGTCAAACTCAAAACAAGCAGAAATTAACAAGAGTAATTCTCGAAACCTCTATGCCTTTCCAAGGTAAAGCATAAATTTGAAGTTTACTGAATATTAAAACAAAGTAAAAATATGGTTAGCCTCTAAAACTATAGAAGGTTTGCGTCCTAAGACAAAATCCCTGTTTTTTTAAGAAATTTATAGAACTCCATTAAGCCAAAAAAAAGACTAATAGAATAAAACCAAATAATCTATAGATCGTAAAACTTCTTCAAATCAGCATTGAAAAATAAATGACCCAGTCAAACTCAAAAACAAGCAGAAAATACAAGAATAGTTTTCGAAACATCCTCTATGGTGGGGGAGCATGCACAGCTGTGTCCTCTTCGGTCGACTAGGTGCTGTAGTGAGTTGTTGGTAGTAGGAGTACATTATTTTTGAAGATTTAAATGAATCAGATTAGTTAAACAAAGCTTATAAATAAAAATTCTATTAACAGTTAATATTGTACCGACTACATAAATATTTAAGACCAAGTGCACCACGATGCACCATTGTGGTCTGAGAAATTCAAAAACTCAGAAACTCAATACATAGTTTTCGATAATTTCAAGTCGTTTGCTATCTAAGAATTTTTTTTCTACAACACTTAGACCTTCCTTAGGTTGAAGTGCTGTTTTGCGCCACAAAATGGTAGAAAATCCCGCTTTTACTTGAGTACATTATACGTTTTGCCTCTTACAATAGACACTAAAAAGGTAAGTATAGACCGCTCATCCTCTATGGTGGGGGAGCATGCACAGCTGTGTCCTCTTCGGTCGACTAGGTGCTGTAGTGAGTTGTTGGTAGTAGGAGTACATTTTTTTTTGAAGATTTAAATGAATCAGATTAGTTAAACAAAGCTTATAAATAAAAATTATATTAACAGTTAATTTTGTACCGACTACATAAATATTTAAGACCAAGTGCACCACGATGAACCACTGTGGTCTGAGAAATTCAAAAACTCAGAAACTCAATACATAGTTTCCGATAATTTCAAGTCGTTTGCAATCTAAGAATTTTATTTCTACAACACTTAGACCTTCCCTAGGTTGAAGTGCTGTTTTGCGCCACAAAATGGTAGAAAATCCCGCTTTTACTTGAGTACATTATACGTTTTGCCTCTTACAATAGACACTAAAAAGGTAAGTATAGACCGCTCATCCCTCGATGGTGGGGGAGCATGCACAGCTGTGACCTCTTCGGTCGACTAGGTGCTGTAGTGAGTTGTTGGTAGTAGGAGCACATTATTTTTGATGATTTAAATGAATCAGATTAGTTAAACAAAGCTTATAAATAAAAAATTCTATTAACAGTTAATTTTGTACCGACTACATAAATATTTAAGACCAAGTGCACCACGATGCACCATTGTGGTCTGAGAAATTCAAAAACTCAGAAACTCAATGCATAGTTTCCGATAATTTCAAGTCGTTTGCTATCTAAGAATTTTATTTCTATAACACTTAGACCTTCCTTAGGTTGAAGTGCTGTTTTGCGCCACAAAATGGTAGAAAATCCCGCTTTTACTTGAGTACATTATACGTTTTGCCTCTTACAATAGACACTAAAAAGGTAAGTATAGACCGCTCATCCTCTATGGTGGGGGACCATGCACTGCTGTGTCCTCTTCGGTCGACTAGGTGCTGTAGTGAGTTCTTGGTAGTAGGAGTACATTATTTTTGATGATTTAAATGAATCAGATTAGTTAAACAAAGCTTATAAATAAAAATTCTATTAACAGTTAATTTTGTACCGACTACATAAATATTTAAGACCAAGTGCACCACGATGCACCACTGTGGTCTGAGAAATTCAAAAACTCAGAAACTCAATACATAGTTTTCGATAATTTCAAGTCGATTACTATCTAAGAATTTTATTTCTACAACACATAGACCTTCCTTAGGTTGAAGTGCTGTTTTGCACCACAAAATGATAGAAAATCCCCTTTACTTGAGTACATTATACGTTTTTGCCTCTTACAATTTGCCCCATTAGCTTGATATGTTATCTCGTGAGAAAAAAAAAACTATCAAATAAACACGCATCCGTGATCATTCTTCTGGCAAAAATGTAAATTCCACATTTTTGTAGAAGGGAGCTTGGAACCTCTACAGTAGGATTCTCTGATACGTTGAATATGATAGTGTGATTTTCATTAAGGTTCTATAGCTTTTAGGGGGTCTTTCCCCCCTTTTTCGAAAATCAGTCAAATTTTCTCAGGCACCTAACTTTTGATGAGTAGAACTAAACCTGATGAAACTTATATATTTGAAATCAGCATTTAAAGCTGATTCTTTGATGTATCTATTGGTATCAAAATTCTGTTTTCTAGAGTTTCGGATACCATTGAGCTGGCTCGCTCCTTACTTACACTTCGTTACCACGAGATGTTTTATTAATTAAAAAAAACTTTCCACAAAATAAGTTTTTCAAAGAAAAGTAAAGAGCTACTACATTAAATCAAAGATGAGCAGAAATAAACTTAAATAATTGTTCAAACGTAAACTTATGACCAATGCCATACTAGTTAAAGTGACAAAAACTCTTTCCAACAAGAGGACACTTTTCAACTAAAAGTAAAGAGCTACTAAATCAAAGATATGATGAAATAATAACGAATAATTGTTCAAACGTAAACTTATGTTTAGCGATAAACATATTAGAGTGATTAAAATCTTTTTTCCACAAGAGGACACTTTTCGAGTAAAAGTAAAGAGCTACCAGACTAAACCAAAGATATGATGAAATAATAGCGAATAATTGTTCAAACTTAAATTTTCTGTATTACGGGAATAGTTTATTTTCGAACCATTATATCTACCAAAGGTTCAATACCTGAGTTAAACTAAGAGGTTCCAATTTCAGGAAAAAATTACATTTAGACAACATTTGACAATTTACCAAATTTAAAGTTTTGTTAGAACCCTGGGAATGCATTTTCATCATATTTTTGCCTATTTCATTGGAAAACACACTGAAAAGACATATTATTGAACTCACATCAAACATTGCAGAGCTTGCATTTGAAGAACCTTCCATTATTTTCTATCTTGTCCTCTATTTCAGCATATACTGACTTTTAAAGCTTTTCAAAGCTCTTAAATATACTTACCTAACGGTTATTTATTTACGAAATCATGCAAACTGTTGATTTAGAACAATAATTACCTTTCTATATATCAATTAACACTCACTAGAATTGCCACTTTTCACTCGCGGAGAATGGTTTCAAAACAATACTTCTTACATCGCATAGACTAATTACGTCAAACGAGACATCTTCAATGCAGATTAATTAATTGTTACGTTCGATTTTGTTTTGGACATAGGAGAGCATCAAAGGGAAGTGAGAATTTCTGTGAAACTATCAAAGATTGATCAACTCGGGGATTTCACACTTCTTGTGTAATCAGAAAGAAAAAATAAGAAAAATTGATAAAGGATATTTTAAAATATCTGTCCCAAAATCAGAGCTATTACAACTTAAATGACGCGAGGGGGCGTGAAAACTATGGTTTTAACTTTGATATGCAAGACTAGACAGAAAAGTCTATAGGAGTGGAGCTGCCACCCGCCTCAACCCTCGCTCTCGAAATCCACACCACCCCCTTCCCCCAAACTCTGCCGAAAATTGTCCTTTTCAGCCAACCGTCTAGGGCTAAACGGAAAGAAGGTCGTCCTCGTCTGGGGTGGGAGGTCGTCATAAAAAAAGATTTATAGGAAATGGGAACTTCCCGGGAGGGTGTAAAAAGAGAGACTTTGAATAAATTGGGATGGAGAGAGGAGCGTGCGTGGCTGTGTTGGTCTTAGGCGGCTTGGTGATGCGGTGAGTTGTTGTTAGTATTAGTAGCAGTCGTAGTAGTAGTATCTTTTATTAATTTCATTCGCATTTTATATAACCACATTTTATTATGATAACATAAACTGTTTATATTAGATAAATAGTTACTTATAATAAACTCTAGTCTATAACTTATAACCGACTCCAGAACCCTGGTATATTTACTCTTGCGCACAAACGCAAAGCTTTTACAAGTTTATGCACCGTTTTCCTGCCCAGAAGCGTGACTTTTGAATTCAGATCTGAAACAGAAAGCAACCCAATATCAAACAGTTCGTGGTAACGAGCTGTAAGTAAGGAGTGACGCTGCTCAATAGTAACAGAAACTATAAAAAACGGAATTTTGATATAAATAGATATATTAAAAGCATTGACTTGTTATGTTGATTCCAAATATATAATATTCATTAAGTTTAGTGTTACCCATCAAAGACTACGAGCCTGAGAAAACTTGCCAGATTTTTTTAAAGGGGGGAAACACTCCATAAAAATCAAAGAGTCCTAATGAAAATCACACCACCAGATTCAGCGTATCAGAGAACCCTACTGTAGAGGTTTCAAGCTCCTAAATGTGGAATTTTGTACTTTTTTTGCCAGAAGGAAGATCATGGATGCGTGTTTATCTATTTATTTTATTTTTCCTCAGGGGTAATCATATCGAAACTGTGGTTCTAGAATATCGTGATAGGGCTCATTCTAACAGAAAATAAAACTTTTTGGCGCTCTTTTAAATGGCCAAAAGATTGAACGGCAACTAGCCTCACTCCAACCTCACTTTTTTCCCCAAAACTATCCGATCAGGATTTTGAGATACTCATTTTGTTCAACTTGGTCGAAAGGTCCAATCACATGAAAAGCCATATTAAGAGCTATATTTGTGAGGTTAGGTTAGGTTAGGCTAGATTAGGTTAGGTTAGGTCTAGAAATAGCAGGTTAGGCTAGGTTAGATTAGGTTAAGTGGCCGATCCCCACCCCAGGGGCCACAGGCCGAAGGCGGCACAGTCGGAGTATCCATCCCCAGGATAGGTTAGGTTAGGTTAAGTGGTCTTAACCTAACCCAGGTTAGGTTAGGTTTACCTAACCTAACCTAACCTGCTAACCCTAGTTAGGTTAGGTAACCTTAACCTAACCTGGGTTAGGTTAAGACCACTTAACCTAACCTAACCTATCCTGGGGATGGATACTCCGACTGTGCCGCCTTCGGCCTGTGGCCCCTGGGGTGGGGATCGGCCACTTAACCTAATCTAACCTAGCCTAACCTGCTATTTCTAGACCTAACCTAACCTAATCTAGCCTAACCTAACCTAACCTCACAAATATAGCTCTTAATATGGCTTTTCATGTGATTGGACCTTTCGACCAAGTTGAACAAAATGAGTATCTCAAAATCCTGATCGGATAGTTTTGGGGAAAAAAGTGAGGTTTGGAGTGAGGCTAGTTGCCGTTCAATCTTTTGGCCATTTAAAAAGAGCGCCAAAAAGTTTTATTTTCTGTTAGAATGAGCCCTATCACGATATTCTAGAACCACAGTTTCGATATGATTACCCCTGAGGAAAAATAAAATAAATAGATAAACACGCATCCATGATCTTCCTTCTGGCAAAAAAAGTACAAAATTCCACATTTAGGAGCTTGAAACCTCTACAGTAGGGTTCTCTGATACGCTGAATCTGGTGGTGTGATTTTCATTAGGACTCTTTGATTTTTATGGAGTGTTTCCCCCTTTTAAAAAATCTGGCAAGTTTTCTCAGGCTCGTAGTCTTTGATGGGTAACACTAAACTTAATGAATATTATATATATTTGGAATCAACATAAACAAGTCAATGCTTTTAATATATCTATTTTATATCAAAATTCCGTTTTTTATAGTTTCTGTTACTATTGAGCAGCGTCACTCCTTACTTACAGCTCGTTACCACGAACTGTTTGATATTGGGTTGCTTTCTGTTTCAGATCTGAATTCAAAAGTCACGCTTCTGGGCAGGAAAACGGTGCATAAACTTGTAAAAGCTTTGCGTTTGTGCGCAAGAGTAAATATACCAGGGTTCTGGAGTCGGTTATAAGTTATAGACTAGAGTTTATTATAAGTAACTATTTATCTAATATAAACAGTTTATGTTATCATAATAAAATGTGGTTATATAAAATGCGAATGAAATTAATAAAAGATACTACTACTACGACTGCTACTAATACTAACAACTCACCGCATCACCAAGCCGCCTAAGACCCAACAGCCACGCACGCTCCTCCTCCATCCCAATTTATTCAAAGTCTCTCTTTTTACACCCTCCCGGAAGTTCCCATTTCCTATAAATCTTTTTTTATGACGACCTCCCACCCCAGACGAGGACGACCTTCTTTCCGTTTAGCCCTAGACGGTTGGCTGAAAAGGACAATTTTCGGCAGAGTTTGGGGGAAGGGGGTGGTGTGGATTTCGAGAGCGAGGGTTGAGGCGGGTGGCAGCTCCACTCCTATAGACTTTTCTGTCTAGTCTTGCATATCAAAGTTAAAACCATAGTTTTCACGCCCCCTCGCGTCATTTAAGTTGTAATAGCTCTGATTTTGGGACATATTTTAAAATATCCTTTATCAATTTTTCTTATTTTTTCTTTCTGATTACACAAGAAGTGTGAAATCCCCGAGTTGATCAATCTTTGATAGTTTCACAGAAATTCTCACTTCCCTTTGATGCTCTCCTATGTCCAAAAACAAAATCGAACGTAACAATTAATTAATCTGCATTGAAGATGTCTCGTTTGACGTAATTAGTCTATGCGATGTAAGAAGTATTTTTGAAACCATTCTCCGCGAGTGAAAAGTGGCAATTCTAGTGAGTGTTAATTGATATATAGAAAGGTAATATTGTTCTAAATCAACAGTTTGCATGATTTCGTAAATAAATAACCGTTAGGTAAGTATATTTAAGAGCTTTGAAAAGCTTTAAAAGTCAGTATATGCTGAAATAGAGGACAAGATAGAAAATAATGGAAGGTTCTTCAAATGCAAGCTCTGCAATGTTTGATGTGAGTTCAATAATATGTCTTTTCAGTGTGTTTTCCAATGAAAATAGGCAAAATATGATGAAAATGCATTCCCAGGGTTCTAACAAAACTTTAAATTTGGTAAATTGTCAAATGTTGTCTAAATGTAATTTTTTCCTGAAATTGGAACCTCTTAGTTTAACTCAGGTATTGAACCTTTTGTAGATATAATGGTTCGAAAATAAGCTATTCCCGTAATACAGAAAATTTAAGTTTTGAACAATTATTCGCTATTATTTCATCATATCTTTGGTTTAGTCTGGTAGCTCTTTACTTTTACTCGAAAAGTGTCCTCTTGTGGAAAAAAGTTTTTTTATCACTCTAATATGTTTATCGCTAAACATAAGTTTACGTTTGAACAATTATTCGTTATTATTTCATCATATCTTTGATTTAGTAGCTCTTTACTTTTAGTTGAAAAGTGTCCTCTTGTGGGAAAGAGTTTTTGTCACTTTAACTAGTATGGCATTGGTCATAAGTTTACGTTTGAACAATTATTTAAGTTTATTTCTGCTCATCTTTGATTTAATGTAGTAGCTCTTTACTTTTCTTTGAAAAACTTATTTTGTGGAAAGTTTTTTTTAATTAATAAAACATCTCGGGGTAACGAAGTGTAAGTAAGGAGCGAGCCAGCTCAATGGTATCCGAAACTCTAGAAAACAGAATTTTGATACCAATAGATACATCAAAGAATCAGCTTTAAATGCTGATTTCAAATATATAAGTTTCATCAGGTTTAGTTCTACTCATCAAAAGTTAGGTGCTTGAGAAAATTTGACTGATTTTCGAAAAAGGGGGGAAAGACCCCCTAAAAGCTATAGAACCTTAATGAAAATCACACTATCATATTCAACGTATCAGAGAAGCCTACTGTACAGGTTCCAAGCTCCCTTCTACAAAAATGTGGAATTTACATTTTTGCCAGAAGAATGATCACGGATGCGTGTTTATTTGATAGTTTTTTTTTTTCTCACGAGATAACATATCAAGCTAATGGGGCAAATTGTAAGAGGCAAAACGTATAATGTACTCAAGTAAAGGGGGATTTTCTATCATTTTGTGGTGCAAAACAGCACTTCAACCTAAGGAAGGTCTAAGTGTTGTAGAAATAAAATTCTTAGATAGTAATCGACTTGAAATTATCGAAAACTATGTATTGAGTTTCTGAGTTTTTGAATTTCTCAGACCACAGTGGTGCATCGTGGTGCACTTGGTCTTAAATATTTATGTAGTCGGTACAAAATTAACTGTTAATAGAATTTTTATTTATAAGCTTTGTTTAACTAATCTGATTCATTTAAATCATCAAAAATAATGTACTCCTACTACCAAGAACTCACTACAGCACCTAGTCGACCGAAGAGGACACAGCAGTGCATGCTCCCCCACCATAGAGGATGAGCGGTCTATACTTACCTTTTTAGTGTCTATTGTAAGAGGCAAAACGTATAATGTACTCAAGTAAAAGCGGGATTTTCTACCATTTTGTGGCGCAAAACAGCACTTCAACCTAAGGAAGGTCTAAGTGTTATAGAAATAAAATTCTTAGATAGCAAACGACTTGAAATTATCGGAAACTATGTATTGAGTTTCTGAGTTTTTGAATTTCTCAGACCACAATGGTGCATCGTGGTGCACTTGGTCTTAAATATTTATGTAGTCGGTACAAAATTAACTGTTAATAAAATTTTTATTTATAAGCTTTGTTTAACTAATCTGATTCATTTAAATCATCAAAAATAATGTGCTCCTACTACCAACAACTCACTACAGCACCTAGTCGACCGAAGAGGTCACAGCTGTGCATGCTCCCCCACCATCGAGGATGAGCGGTCTATACTTACCTTTTTAGTGTCTATTGTAAGAGGCAAAACGTATAATGTACTCAAGTAAAAGCGGGATTTTCTACCATTTTGTGGCGCAAAACAGCACTTCAACCTAAGGAAGGTCTAAGTGTTGTAGAAATAAAATTCTTAGATTGCAAACGACTTGAAATTATCGGAAACTATGTATTGAGTTTCTGAGTTTTTGAATTTCTCAGACCACAGTGGTGCATCGTGGTGCACTTGGTCTTAAATATTTATGTAGTCGGTACAAAATTAACTGTTAATATAATTTTTATTTATAAGCTTTGTTTAACTAATCTGATTCATTTAAATCTTCAAAAATAATGTACTCCTACTATCAACAACTCACTACAGCACCTAGTCGACCGAAGAGGACACAGCTGTGTATGCTCCCCCACCATAGAGGATGAGCGGTCTATACTTACCTTTTTTAGTGTCTATTGTAAGAGGCAAAACGTATAATGTACTCAAGTAAAAGCGGGATTTTCTACCATTTTGTGGCGCAAAACAGCACTTCAACCTAAGGAAGGTCTAAGTGTTGTAGAAATAAAATTCTTAGATAGCAAACGACTTGAAATTATCGAAAACTATGTATTGAGTTTCTGAGTTTTTGAATTTCTCAGACCACAATGGTGCATCGTGGTGCACTTGGTCTTAAATATTTATGTAGTCGGTACAAAATTAACTGTTAATAGAATTTTTATTTATAAGCTTTGTTTTAACTAATCTGATTCATTTAAATCTTCAAAAATAATGTACTCCTACTACCAACAACTCACTACAGCACCTAGTCGACCGAAGAGGACACAGCTGTGCATGCTCCCCCACCATAGAGGATGTTTCGAAAACTATTCTTGTATTTTCTGCTTGTTTTGAGTTTGACTGGGTCATTTATTTTTCAATGCTGATTTGAAGAAGTTTTACGATCTATAGATTATTTGGTTTTATTCTATTAGTCTTTTTTTGGCTTAATGGAGTTCTATAAATTTCTTAAAAAACAGGGATTTTGTCTTAGGACGCAAACCTTCTATAGTTTTAGAGGCTAACCATATTTTTACTTTGTTTTAATATTCAGTAAACTTCAAATTTATGCTTTACCCTTGGAAAGGCATAGAGGTTTCGAGAATTACTCTTGTTAATTTCTGCTTGTTTTGAGTTTGACTCAGCTATATATTGTATTTTCCGTTCGTTTTGGGTCCAATTTGTTTTTTTTCAATGCTGATTTGAAGAAGTTTTACGATCCATAGATTATTTGGTTTTATTTTATTGCTCTTTTTTTGGTTTAATGGAGTTCTTTAAATTTCTTAAAAAACAGGGATTTTGTCTTAGGATGCAAACCTTCTATAGTTTTAGAGGATAACCGTATTTTTACTTTTTTTTAATACTCAGTAAACTGCAAATTTATGCTTTACCATGGAAAGACATAGAGCTTTTGAGCACTATTTTATTGCTCTGTAGAACACCCCTCAGTATATTCATGAAGACTATACCTTTCCATAGAGCTTTTGACCATAGTGTTCTCAATCTTTTTAGGATGTATGGAGCGAGTGGGAGCTCACGGAAAGTCAGGAGGTCCTTCTTTGTACTAGTAGAGCCTTCGAAGGTACCGATGATGATATAATGGAAGTTCATTATACTGAAGATGGACTTTCATATACGTCAGAAGATCTGGTACGGCGGGGGCCTTCAGGTCGTCTTTGCATAGAAGACGATGAGCGGTTGGCTACTAGTTTACCTACAATGAGAGTACGCGGCGATTTATTCGAGGTCATGCCCCCTTTGATCTCTATAATGGTCAATGATGAAGAAGACGAGGTTCAATTACTTGAACCGGAGGTTGAATGCATACCACCTCCTCTGGTGAATATAGTGATAGTAGAAAATAATGCTGATGATGAAGATATTCAAGTAATTGAGCCTGACATCATATATTTAAAGAGTATTATAAATATTGATTTAACGAATAAGTAAAGGATTAGAATAATGATTTTATTTAAATAGCATGGACAAAAAATTAAATGTTGATTTCTTGAGAAAAAAATTACACAGCTAACTTCTACAAAATTTTTTTGTCTTTGATAGAAAACTTGGCTGTGGACTGAGAACACTCTAAGGGATGATCTAATCAATCTGAACTATTCATGTACAGAAGTCTCTGCTGGTATTCTCACTCTATGCATATCGAGTATGAGAAAATTAAAATAGCAGAAACAAATTTATTGTATGATTATGGTATAAAACTTATCAAGCATATCAAAAATGGGATTTATCGTAAAATGGTATATGAGAGCACTTCCACCATGGTTTCCGTTGTTTAAAATCCTTTTCATAGAATGACCTCTTATGTTG
This sequence comes from Artemia sinica, assembly GCA_027921565.1. Taxonomy (NCBI): domain Eukaryota; kingdom Metazoa; phylum Arthropoda; class Branchiopoda; order Anostraca; family Artemiidae; genus Artemia; species Artemia sinica. The sequence goes on along the minus strand of JAPEVW010000315.1, from coordinate 44,292 downwards.
TCTCTTGAAGGGCCACTTTTTCTCTTCTCTTGGAGCATAATCATCATAATAATCCGAGTTATATCTTGCACTATACACATTTTTCTTTGGGTTTTCACTTCTGTCTTTTACGCTATAGAAAAAGCCCTCTTTTACTAGTCTCTTCTTTTGATCTTCCTTTTCTATCATATCAATCCTTCTTTTATCTGAGCTTACTTGCAATCGGTCTAAATTTCTCTCCATGTCACATATAATTTTTCTTCTCGTTTCCTCCAGATTCTTCTCATCTGTCTCTGCCTCTATGCTGTCTAAACATTCAGTAGGTTCATGTGAATACTCAAAATCATGAAAATGTCCTTTACAAATAGAACAGTTGCAATAAAAGGATATTTCTAACTCAACTTGTTCACTCATGTTATTACTCTGCTAACTAAAAACTTAGTGAATTCTATTCACAGACTAATAAAACTATAGCAAAAAACTCGTTCCTTATATTCCCACCGCCGCTAATATGTAAAAAGCCCTCTGATTGGCTGAGAAGGGGGATGTAACCGAGTCGCTGATTGGCTGAGAAGGGGGATCTAGCTGTTTCCCGGGAACTCGTAACATTTTGGTTCGGAAACAATAACAAATACTATTTCCGGATCATAATATCTGCCTCGAACAGGAAGGAAATGTCATTAACTGTTTTTTTTCTCGGAACCTCATAACATCTGGCTCGAATAACAATAACAAATACTATTTCCGGATCATAACATCTGCCTCGAACAGGAAGGAAATGTCATTAACTGTTTCTCGGAACCTCATAACATCTGGCTCGAATAACAATAACAAATACTATTTCCGGATCATAACATCTGCCTCGAACAGGAAGGAAATGTCATTAACTTTGCCTCGAACGACAACAACATTTGGCTCGAATAACAATAACAAATACTATTTCCGGATCATAACATCTACCTCGAACAGGAAGGAAGTGTCATTAACTGTTTCTCGGACCTCATAACATCTGGCTCGAATAACAACAACAAATTGGATCATAACATCTGCCTCGAACAGGAAGGAAGTGTCATTAACTTTGCTTCGAACGATAACAACATTGACCCCATTAACCACGTGTTCCCCATATGACTCTATCGCGTGCCCAAAATAACAACAATAACATTGACCCCATTAACCACGTGTTCTCTCTAATGACTCTGTTTCAAAACAATAGCAACATTGACCTTGGCATTTGCATCGAGCAACAACAAGAAGGAAGTGTCATTGACCTGCCCCCATTAGACTCAATAATCCATAAAAACATCAAATAATCAACACACATAACCATCCATGAAAACAGACATAAATGTGACAAACTTCCTGTTTTTTCATTCTCACTGAGAAAATCCATAAAACCATCCATAAATGTGACAAAATTCCTGTTTTTCAAATTCTCACTGACAAAGTCCATAAACCACGTGGCTCTATGCCCATATATGGTGTTCGCGTCGGAGCTCATGAGGCATCTCTACTACTAACCTCACAAAAATAGTAGGTAATCCTATACTTCTAAGAATATCTACCAAAAGCACCCTCTTAAAATTATCAAAAGCTTTTCTTAGGTCTAAAAAAGCTGCATATAGACGGTTATTCCCTGTTCCATTCTTATCGGCTAAAGCTCTAAGCACAAATGCCCTATCTGCTGTACTATAACCTTTCCTGAATCCTCCTTGCTCTTCATTTATAATCTTATTTTTATCTAACCACCTATCTAGCCTCCTATCTAAAATTTTTCTCTAACACTTTACTAAAAAACTGGTGCTAGAGCTATGGGTTTATAGTTATCATTCGAGCTAGGGTCCCCCTTCTTAAAAAGCGGTATAACAACTGAAGTCTTCCATAATTCTGGCCACTTACCTGTAGATACCATACTATTAAATGCTATCACTAATATCGACAAAAACACCGACAAATATTTCTTAACCACCCAGGCTGGTATCCCATCCAAACCTGGTGCTGAACCTCCTTTCATCTTACTAACTACTTCTCTAACCTCCTCTCTTGTTACTTCCCCTACTAATTCATAATCATTCTCCTGCAGCGGGAAAATACTTTCACCTGAACATGACGACTGACTATCCTCTTCTAGCCCTTCGCAATCTCCTTCTTAATTCTCAAAATAACCAGGCCACGACTCCGGTGAAGGAGTTCAACCTGAAATATTAATTATTTCCTTTCTCATTCTACTCCGAAATTCTTTAACATTCCCTAGTGTAAAATCCTCCATCATCTTTTTCTTTCTAAACTATCCCATTCCTGACTTTTCCTCTTCAGCTATTTCTTATATTCCCTATTCTTAACTCTATAAAAATTCAACGCTTCTAACCGCAATTCTTCATCCTGGCACTGCCTAACAATTTCTAATTCTGTTTCTACCTCCTGCTTTAACCTTTTACATTCCTCATCATAATATCCTTTCTCTCCTGATTTAACTTTCTTTCTACCGCTTTACTAGACCACTGGTGGACAAACTCACATATCTCTGCAAGGACTTCCTCAGCACCGCAATCTAGATTTCTAATCTCCTCTAATCTATCCATTACTTCCGGTCTCGCTATTATCTCATTCATATTATCAATTTCTTTATTATTCCAGTCTCTTTTAATGCTTTTCGAACTCTAACCTTCTCATGACCGACTGTCTCATACCTCTTTACAATACCGCTCCTCTTACCTTCAAACTCTATACCCAACTCTAACTTAACTGAGCAGTGGTCTGAACCAACTGACTGAAGTACCTCAACGTCAACTGATTGAGCTGCAAGCCCACTCTCAACCAAGACATAATCTATCAGGCTCGGACGAGCTCCCGACATACAGGTAAACTCTCCTGCTCCTCCATCAGTTCCAAATCTCCCATTCCCAATTATTAGACTATTCTCCGAGCAGAGCTCCAAGAGCCTTCTCCCCCAACAATTCACCCTCCTATCCATATCTCTGCTACTTCTAGGCATTCCATACTCAGATGGAACCAAGTCTGGCACTTCTCGGAACGAGACACTCTCCATTTCTAATAAAGCACCCGTATAAGCGTTAAAATCCCCCATATCAACAAAAACATCGTCTGTAAAATCCTTTTTAGTCTACTTAACTCTTCAGCTAACACATCCCATGTTTCCGCTCTATTATAGGAGCTATTCTGAGGCGCTATATACACAGATCCTAAAGTCATCCATTTGTTTCTCACTAACTCCAATCGTACCCAAAGAATGTTCTCTGAATTACTAGCGATTCTATGATAACTCCGGAAACGAGCTTTACTTAGTAACACGGTTATCCGTCCATAGCAGCGCATGTTTCCAGCTGGCTTTCGCGCAACCTGCTCAACACTAAAACCGTCGAATATCGGAGGGTCACTTGCGCTATGCCATGTTTCAACTAACCCTATAATATCGATTGACTTTAAATCTTCACTAATCTGTTTCACTTTATTTTTCACACCTTGTACGTTCCAGGTTACTAAACTTATTCGATGTATATGGCCGGTTTTTCCTAGTCACTGCGTACCTCTCGCTCTTCGGTATTAGCTGCATCAAAATCTGAATCTTCTGGAGTAATGCGGTAATAGTCTCGATATCTGTTACTATAGGGGGTACCTCCACGGGGGTCCCTCGACACGTACCGACCAACTCTACTTGGCCAACCACCCGTGGGCGACACTCGTCTTGAAACATTCCTACTCTTTCCCCTTGACTGTTCTTCAGGACTAAAAACTTCCGAAAATTTTCGCGTCTTCTTATCATTACCCTTTAATGGAGACCTCGCTAAAATAGTTTCTTTATGGTAGGTTTTACTGCCAATAGGTGCGGGGTTACTATTCACATCAACTTCAACTACTGTTTCCGCATGGCTATCAGACATTGTTGCATCGCTACCCGAATTGTCTTGCGCATTTCCTCGAATAACAACTTCGCTTGCCTTTTGTACTTTTTGCGCGGTGCGCGGAAGCTCATCATATTTAAACATAACATCGTTCACATAGAGTTTGACACCCCTGAAATAGGCAGAATGACCTTCAGAGAGAGCTTTATTCATTTCTACTTTGAGGTGCTTTCTAGCTTCACGCTGGGCGGGGCTATAATCGGGTGCAGCAGAAAGTCCATATTCTCGTAGAAGTGGATTTACCCTTAAAATCATATTTCTTACATCCATCGAATTCAGCTTTAGCACAATAGGACCCCCCTTCAATCGGAAAGAGTCTCTTACATCACTGCGGGTGAGGCGCAAATTAGGAATTAACGTCTTTCAAAACCTTCATAATCTCTTCACTAAGGGTATACCTTCTCGGATCCACCGCTTCAAAGTTGTAGATTATAACATTGCTGCGCCGCAACTCATCCTCTAAACGGTCAGCTCTAAGCGTGGCTGACTGTAAATTTTGGCGAACCAGTATCAATTCACTTTTCAGTTTCTCGTTAGCTTCTGCGTTCGATTTTAGCTGAACATTCACTTGTGCTAACTGTGCCTCGACAGAAGTTACACTTTCCACAGTTTCGGGAGAGCGTCCATTTTTTTGATTGAATAGGGCTGCGAAGCGTGACGTCAATTCTTGGGCGGGAAATTCAAATAACGATGAAACGTGGATGCGTAGACACGATTTTTAGGAACTTTGGCGAATTGTTTTCGCCTAAAATATTTGTTGTAGATCCTACTAATCCACCAGAACGTTTTCACGTCAAAATAATACTAGGAATATTGACAATCAGTTGTTAGTTACAACTAGAAACCACGTTTCACGGTAATTTGAATATCGCGCACCTTGCTTTTTACGTCATCACCGCGCAGCCCTATGTTGTATAACTTAAAAACCGTGTTCCGGGATTTTTTTGAAATTTGGGATTTTTTTTTGAAGAAAAATCATAATTTTATTTTTGAGCTGGTGGCAACGCTGCATGTGTAATAGGAAAAAGTGACACCATCAGTGCCATCTTAGGGTTACCTAGTTTTTGCATGGATATCAACAACTTGCAGTCCTCCGTTCTTCTTCTTTAGGTACATATCAGTTGTTTTCAGTCTTGGGGGTTCTTTTCCTTGCCAAATAAACCCGTAAATGATTTTTTCCAAGTTTTAAAAGATCGATTTTGAAGGTGCTGAAATATTCGACAGATAGCGAATAACAGGCAAGCTGTATATATTTACATTTTGCGCCCTTTGGAATATGCCTCCGGCGTGCCTCCGGAGGCATGTCTCCGGCGTGCTGGCGTGCCTCCGTGCCCTCATGCCTCCAGGTGTCCTTCAAAATGCCCAGTTGTTAACCCCTCGGGACGCACTTCCTCTTTTTAGCTATTTCCTGGTCACGAAGTTTTGAGTGTAATAAGTGATAATTTACTTAAGTTTTGTCTCCCATGTACCTCACACGAAGGATATCCTACAGTTTTTTGCCAAATAAATTATTTGAAAGAGTTAGTGTCTGATCGACTATTAGTTGTATCAAACAGTTCGTGGTAACAAACTGTAAGTAAGGAGCGACTCGGCTCAATTGTTACCGAAACTCTAAAAAACGGGAATTTTTATACCAGTAGATGCATCAAAAGAATTGGATTTTTATGCTGATTTCAAATATATAATTTTTATCAGGTTTCGTTTTACTTATCAAAAGTTACAAGCCTAAAAAAATTTGCCTTATTTTCAAAGAAAGGGGGAAGCACCCCCCCCCCCCCAAGTGAGTGAATTTTAATGAAAATCAAACCATCAGATTCAGTGTATCAGAAAACCCAACTGAAGAGGTTTCAAGCTGCTATCTGCAAAAATCTGGAATTTCAAATTTTTTGCCAGAAGAAAGATCAGAAATGCGTGTTTTATTTGGTTTTTTTTTTTTTAAGGTCATCGTATCGATCCAGTGGTCCTAGAATATCGCGAGAGGGCTTATTTGAAACATAAAAAAAGCTATTTTGAACAAAATTCTAGTGCGCTTTTTAAAGTGACCAAAAAATAGGAGGACAACTAGGCCCCCTCCCAGGCTCATTTTTTTCCAAACAAGTCACCCTATCAAAATTTTTAGATAGCCCTTTTGTTCAACATAGTCGAAAATCCAATAAATTTGTCTTTGAGGATGACTTTAATCCTCCACAGTCCCCGGAGGAAGGGCTACAAGTTATGAACTTTGTCCATTGTTTACATATTACTTATAGTATTGGTTATTGGGAAGTATACAGATGTTTTCAGGAGGGATTTTTTCTGCTGGTAAGGGGTCGGAAAAGTGGGCTACGTGGGAAGGACTTTCTGTGGAGGATGTTTTCATGGGGGAAGGGACATTTATATGAAGGGGGTGCCGGATTTCCCAGCATTATTTAAAAAACGATCAGAAATTAAATTAAAAAAACAAGTTTTTTTCAACTGAAAGTAAGGAGCAACATTAAAACTTGAAACAAACAGAGGTTATTACGTATATCAGGGGGCTCGCCCCCTAGTAAATACCTCACTGGTTACGCTAAAGTTTTTTTTTTAGTGCTTTCAAAAAAGCTATCTATTTAGTTAAACGGCCTTTTTGATTCTGGAATCATTCTTAAAGAATTGAAACAAAATTCGAACTTTAGCGTAAAGCGCGAGGTATTGACTAGGGGTGAACCCCCTCATATACGTAATAATTTCTGTTCGTTTTAAGCTTTAATGTACCTCTTTACTTTCAGTTGAAAAAACTTGTTTTCTTATAGAACTTGTTTAGTTGCAATCTATGTTCGCGGCATTCTGTTCAGTATTTTCAGAGAAAAGTTTCAAGCACCCAAACTTACTGTAATAATCCAGATTGTCCATTGTGTGGAAAAACTGGATGAACAACTCAATGCAGACGAGTATTGCTGTCCCTTTTTTTTTTTCCGTTTTCTCAAAAGAAAAAAAAAAACACGGACGGCTTCTTCTCTTTTCTTTTCTTTTTTGCGCTATGAGCAAAGACTACTCAGAACAAAACAGAGAAATAAATACTCTGTGGGGCAAATTCCCATTTTATACATTGAGCACCATTTGCGCTTTAGCAGATTTTTAGGGGAGAGCTGGAAAGTGGAAAAGAATGGAAGTGCTGCGCAAAGAAGAGAATCAGCACGGCCTAAGTAAAATCAATATTAGTTTTTCGTAGTTTATGGATGGCATTGGAGCGGATTTGAAGTTTAAAATTATAAGATGTGGAAAACTGCGCGAAGCTGATACCATGCGGATTGGCCAATATTTTTAATTTGAAAAGCTTGTTGGTACCAGCGCGAGCGATGCGAAGCATCGCGAGCGGCAAATTTTTGGGAAATGACACTTTTTATACGAAATTGACACTATTTTGCCACCTAAAGTGGGACCAAAAAACCTGCTGAGTGACAACCCTGCTGACGTGCCTTGAAAGTTGGTAACTCTGCCATCAGGTTTCAGCTTAAAATATTACCACCAGGGTTTTTACCGTTCGGGATTAATCCCGGCACTAGAATTTTTTTGAGGTCTGAGTTTTTTTTGTTTCTGGGATCTCTTATAAGAAAATCGGGATTTTTTGCTAAGAACCTGGATTCTTTTTATTAATAAGTGACTTTCAACGATTTTGGCTGATAATCTACTAATTTTTTTCCTGTACGTACGGTATCACGAATATTCTCTGTTTTGGTTTGTTCCCTCTGGATTTACGCTATTGCACTAGGGGGCAACGATTTTTTCGTTCGGGATTTGACTTTTGAAAATTTGATTCCAATGTAAAGAGGAGCGGCGAATTCAAAACACTCGCTTGAGTTCTTGACATCATTTTACGAGTCTCGAATTTAATCCGAAATCTAGAACAGCGGAAGCGATAAAAACCATCGGTAGACTTGTTATGCTCAGTAGAGCTCGGTTCCAGTGTCTTTTTAGTAGTTGTTTTTTTTGCAGATGAAACTTCGCGAAAAATTAGTTTTTATAAAGTCATGACCAAAGGATCTGCCAGCATTTTGTCATTTCCTTAGGTTGCAGCAAGTTTCAATAGTTTAGGTTCAATATGCGTAGTCGTACGTTTGTGCTATTTAAAGAACATACATCAATTAGTTCAAAAGACTGCTATCAGCGTATTCCCCAGATTTTTCTAACATTTCTAGACACTTTCATGCGCATGATATTAGTATTTAAGTTCTAAACTTTGAAAATCGCAGATGAGTATCCAGATAAACGAAGAAAAATTGAAAATGTTTATCTGGATTACGTTCTTTAAGAAGACTTAGTGTTTGTACTTGAACTAACCGAGCTTAATATGATCAACTGAAGCTGATTTGTCCAGTTTCTTAGGGTTTTCATTTGAGCTATGATTAGTTTCAAATTAGTTTTCAAATCTAATATTATCTCTTGGCTTTCCGCCTAAATACTTGATTCATTTTTCTCAACGCGCGTCGTATCAGCAAGACAAAAATTCTCATCGTTATATTGTTCAAGTCTTTTTAATTACTTTTTTAATAAAGAGAAGGGGACTTTTAAATTGAAGCCAGATGTGAAAAGGGGAAGAGGGGGAATATAAGCCAATGCTCCGCTTAAAAAGTCGTCTCATCATTAGTAAAGCAATAATTTTATATGAATGTATTTCGTCCCTTAGAAAGAAGTGGTGGACCATTTACAGAAGTGGAACGAAACAAAAGAAGTACGGGAATTTATCAATTGGGCAAGGTTGAAACAGGGCGAATAAACTTTGTGTTGACCAAGCACATAAGTTGTTACGTTTTCCTAACTTCTGGGAAAAAAATTAATTGATTTTTTGAGGCTGGGTGCATTCGTTTGGCATATGCGTTCATATTAAAAAGTAATATGCACTCATATTTAAAAAATAATCGAGCTGATGTGGATGCAATTTAATTGTTTATTTCCCGAATAACTTTGAATGGCAGTCCAAAACCCTATATAACCTTTATGATCAAATAAAATTAATCTTTATTTGTCTTTGATGCAAGAATCCCCAAAAATAAGAAAGAATGTGACAAGTTAGGTTGTATCTATAATTTGTTATTGGCAAGGATCGTTATTTACTTACCATTCATTACTATGAAGGGTATATGAAGAATTTGATTTTTTTTTTTTTTTTTTTTTTTTTTTTTGCTAAAATCAAATCATATAGAAAAAGTGTTTCTGGAAAACTATAGAGGGGTCACGAAGTCACTAACGAGAACTTATATTTTCCTTATTAAGGGGTCGAAATCTATTGGCAGGCAGCCAAAAATGAGGCAACACACATTTGTTCCATGGTTTTTCCCTACTCTTTCACTTTCCTTTGGTTTCCTTATAATTACTTTATAGTCCAAAATTTCCAGGGGTGCTATGACCCCCCTGGCCCCCTGGCGGCACCCATGCGGGAGTCAAGTGACGTTGCAGAGCACTAGGTAAGCTGGGTTGCCCTTCAATCTGGGGGGTGACATCCCTACAGGCATAGTTACTGGACCTTTCAGCAATGCTGAACAAGACAGATGTCTACAAATTTTGTCTAAACAAATATTTAGTTTTTCAGACAAATTTTGTCTAAACAAATAAACTTTATTTAAACTGTTGTTTTTTTGGGGTTTAGGGGGGGAGGAGGGGAAGGTACCAAAGTTAGGTTAGTTTACATATTTAATATGGTATGCTTTACCCCCACAACCCTAATGTGCAAATATATAGCCCAAATTTGTTTCTAAACTATTATATTTCCATCCTATTTTATTTCGTTAGTATTAACCAAACTTGACTTCTTTCGTGGGTAAAGTATAACTTTCAGCCCTTGCCCTGAAAGTTTTTTTTTGGGAGGGAGGGGGGGTCATCCACAAAAATCATAAGTACTGGACCTTTCAAATATGCTGAGCAAAATTGCAAATTTTATATACTGCAAGGAAACCAGTCACGAAAAACCCGAGGCATCCACTCAACCAAAGTCAAGATTGACGCTATCTGATGTTGTCTAAACAAGTATTCAGAGTGATCAGAGGTTTCTCAATCTAAGAACTATATTTAAACTGTTGTTTTTTGGGGTTTATGGGGGGGAGGGGAAGGTACCTGGGTCAGGTTACGTATTTAATATATGCTATACTTTACCATTTTTGAAAAGATTGAATCTTTGTTCATTTATGACTTCAAAAATCCTGATATTTCTGGGGTAGATCCTAGTAAATCCTTATTGGTTTTTTTAACTGGGTTCGAAAGCAAAAAGGAACTTTATGTTCAATCAAGCAAATACGGGCAAAAAAAAATCATATGATGGGAAAACATATTCAATGAGCAGCAATTCAATGGCATCTTTAATGACATAGTACTAAAACTACATCCGCAGAAAATAACATAAATATTCAGTAATCAGGCTCAAAAATAATTGTAATGTAACTGAGCAGTCGATCAATTGCTGTAGCCAAGGGCCCTTCCATTTAAATATTCCAAGAAGCTTGGCGGTAGTCAAGGAATTGTTAGTTTGATATGTTGCCAACGCAATTGACTTGATGAAATGTGTGGGGACCAAGGGCATTTCACTTTTTAAGACTAACCTTTGTGACTTTATCTAAATTTCAGCAATTTGATTCGATTCAAATAATTACGGAGTATTTTCAAAAACAAAACACATCAGGAATCTATAGAGTATACGCTACAGAGTAGATGTTGCCTATCTGATGTTGTCTAAACAAGCATTCAGAGTAATCAGAGGTTTCTCAATCTGGGAACTATATTTTAACTCTTGTTTTTTGGGGTTTAGGGGGGAGTGGAAGGTACCTAGGTTAGGTTAGTTTACGTATTTAATATGCTATGCTTTACCCCCACCCCCCTAATGTGTATATATATAGCCAAATTTGTTTCTAAACTATTATATTTCCATCCTATTTAATTTCATTAGCATTAACCAAACTTGACTTTTTTCGTGGGTACCGTATAATGCACAAGTACCGATTAAATAGTTTCCACGAAGTGAACAACAACTCAATAGCTAACGGAAACCCGGTTTTCAATAGCATCTTTGACATTCTATATGCGTTTCTCTTCGCATGTTCTCTTCGCATGCGTTTCCCTTCGCATGTTGGTGGGTGGTAAAGTATAGCAGATATTATATATGTAACCTAACCCAGGTACCTTTTCCTCTCCCCCCCTAACCCCCCCCCCCCAAAAAAAAAAAAAAACAGTTTAAATATAGTTCCCAGATTAAGAAACATCTGATTACTCTGAATACTTGTTTAGAGAACATCAGATAGCGTCAATCTTGGCTTTGGTTGAGTGGATGAGCCTCGGGTTTTTCGTGACTGGTTTCCTTGCAGTATATAAAAAAGTGCGTTTAGTACAGGAGTACCAAAAATTCTTACCAGGGTAAAGAGCTGCCTTGATCATGATAGAGGCGCCTCTAAGGGCGAGGGCTTTCCATTGCACTTTGGATTTACTGACCCCTCTGATTACCCCAAACGGGGGTAACTCAACAGCGTAATTTTTGGTTGTGGGGGACTGTGTTTGCGGGGACCTCTGTCCACCCACTGAAAAGTTTTGTCCTTTTGGCCCCTCTTATATGTCACATATTTATTAGTTGAAAGAAAAAGTATACAGTTTGATGTTGTTAAGACGATAATGGGACATTTAAAATTGATAGTTTTGAAAAAATTAATTTCTTGATAAACTTGCATGTTTGAAATATTACGGAAGAATTGTGCCTAAAATCCAAAGTATAATCACCTACGGAACGTTCCGTAGGTGATTGTACTTTGCTAAAATCCCAAGCATATGAGAGAGTTGAGCGTATATTCTATCCTCCTGGGTCCTGGGTATGTTCCTGAGTAGGGGCGAATATGAAATTTGGAATTTACTGATAAAAAAAATAGCACAAGACGATGGAATGAAAGTCTTATTTTTTTACGTCCTGGGGCCTGGGGGGATGTACAAAATGTTGGACATTGGGACTCAACTTCATATAATTTTCAAATACAAGTTACAGAATGACATGAGAAAACATACGATCAGCGTACATAACACAAAATTATCCTTTATCATTTATGGAAATCCGAAAAACATTCTCGAACTTGCTTGCCAACCTGAAAGTAGAGATAGACCTGACACGATTCACAGAACACTTTCGTTCGCATTTCGCATCCAGGCATCCGGCATCGAGCCAAATTCTTCAGCGTCGCGTTCGAAGCGAGGAAGATGCTTTTGCATTCAATTTCCATTCCGGTCTGGATGGCAAAGAGCATCTTTTTCTTCGTTTAGCCGACTGCTCCAGTTAGTAGAGAGGGAGGTGCTACTCCGATTGCCCACCCGTGCTGCCACCTACAACTTTTTTGCACCCCATATATGGGCATAGCCTCCCTAGGGAGAACACGTGGTAATGGGGTCATGACCTCTTTTCACCATGGTCTCTCTTTCTCCAGGTGTGTTTTTGGCACGCTCTCAGCGAATGTTATGATCCAGAAATAGTATTTGTTGTTGTTTCCGAGGCAAATGTCAAGGTCAATGTTGTTGTTGTTTTTGGCCAAGTGCACGCTCTCAGCGAATGTTATGATCCAGAAATAGTATTTGTTGTTGTTGCTCGAGGCGAATGTTATGAGTTTCCAGGAAACAGTTAGATCACGTGTTTCCTTCTCAGCCAATCAGAGGGCTTGTTTACATATTAGCGGTGGAGGGAATATAAGGAAAGGATTTTTGCTGTAGTTTTATTAGTCTGTGAATAGAATTCAAAGGAGTGAGAAGAACAGTTTTGACTTTACTCATTTGGATATATATTTGTAATAATGAGTGGAATGTTTACACTATTAGAAGTTGATAGTGGAGTTGATGGTAATAATACAAGAGCACCAAACATTGCGGTGGAAATTACGAAAGGATCGCGGCTTTGTCTGGAATGGGATGCAGCATATGCAAGATATGTGATATCCTTGAGCAAATTTAAAATGGAAGATCAATTATGTTTCGCCGCAAAAGTTGATATAGCACATGTGAATAGACTTTAATGTGCTTTAAGTGCATTAGTGAAACATATCGAAGACAATAAACTCTATCGCTAATTGTACATGCATAGTATTATTGATGTTGTTTGTAATTATTCAATAAAATTGTTTCGAAATCGAAAATGTTCCCTTTCTTTTCTGGTTAGGGCTAACGAATCAGGGTCAGTCTAGAGTTAGCAGTCAGAGTGAAAGGACTGAAAAATGAATAAATTTGAGAAAGAGAAAATTAGATCAAATCTAGTGTTTATGGAAAAACATTTGATTTTGGATGATGATTTTCTCGAGTTATCTCTTCAACGCAGGATATTCTCTCAGGGAACACTTGACAATATAATGAAAACTGATTCTCCCCATTGGACTATTGTATGAAACTTTTAAAATGTGATTCAAATGCTTATACTCAATTTATTGATATATTAATTGGAACAAGGCAGAATCATATTGTGGATATACTTTTGAAAACATTGCCAATGGATTCAATGTAGATGGCTCCTCCATCATTCGAAAGAAGGTAACGTTACAGAGTTACTCCTCTCCCCTTTCCTCCACTTTGAATTTATCGAGTGAGGACGATCAGTTTCGTTTTAGCTGTGAGAGAGTTGACATCGGAAACCAAAACATGTTCTATATATGTCCATTGTGCATGTACACTCTTGGCAGTTGGACTCAATGTGAGAATTGTACAATTATTGATGACTATAGTGAAAAGTGTAAATTATGTAATCCTTGTAAATTACATAGAGGCTATGCAGTACAAATTAAAGGATGTAATTCATGTCTTGAAGAGGTGTGTGACTCTCACCCTAGAGGGCACCTCTGCTCCAATTGTCACTATGATAAATGTGATCAGTGGGAGAATACTTACCCCGCTATGATTGGAAAGAATCCTAAACGTGATTTTAGTTTATTTCTACGAGATTGGTATCGTCGCGGATTTAAATTATTCTGGGAAGAGGAATCTGGTCTACGATTCAACTCTTGGGGTAACAAGACAATCTGGTTTCTACGTCATCGCTGTGACGACACTGCCTACTATGACTATAAACCAAGTGATTTTTATTTGGCAGTTACCGAATGTGATTCACCACTTGAAAACACTGTATGTGATATTGCTTCAAATAGACAGATTGAAACTCGTGAATTTCATAATATGAAATGCAAATAGCATCATTGACTATACAAAGAGATATGACAAGAGTGAAGTTACATTGTACTGCAGAAAATGTGATCCTGACTTTGCAGTCAATCAAGATCAATATACAGTGAATCCAAATGATTTACCAGCATTAGTGGTTCACGACACTTGCCTATACACCGATGAAGAAATCTAAAAGTGAAGATTTAAAGACATTGTTGTATATATACATTTTATTAATAAACAAATTCACAAACATTTTTAAAGCACTTTACTCTTAGGGCACTGAAATCAATACTGTATAGGTCTGAGAAGATATTTTCCACTAGAAAGTCGTTCAGACGGGGATTGTCACTATAAATGTGGAGAAACTGCTTGTAAGTATAGCCGCGACATCGGAATACAAAATATAGTACTGCATGGAAGCCGCAGCTTTTAGTCGTTAGATCCTGCACCCTCTTTCGATTTTGAATAATAGTTTTCCCACTGCTCTCAATATAGTTGCTGATGTGGGGTGTGTAGAATGTATAGGGTAGACCAAGAGGATCAAAAAATTCAATCGTCTTCATTGTTTGATAGATGCACAGCCAATGACCCGTCAGCACAGTCGATGGACTGCTATTAACAATGATCAGGGTATTGTTCGCACTTTGAATTTTTCCAAGATAGTCTGAGGGTAGACAATAGGATTTGTACTGGGACATGTAGGGGTCCATATTAAATACATCGATTATTTGACTGGTGTTCATGGCACCAAGTCTAGTAGAACACTGCCTTCGGGAGTGATTTCCCAATAGGTTTCATATTGATTTAGTGAGATTAGTGCAATACTCTCAGCCAATGGGTCGGCAAATGTACACTCTAAACCCACAGTCCCCGTACGTACTATACTCATATCCTGTGTGCCAGACAAATCCAATACAATGATACCATGTGTTTTAGCAAACATTTCTTCGGTTATACCATTTTAAAATAGTTGCGAATCATGATCTAGGGCTTGCATGGTCAACTCATACAATGTTCTATAGGATTTATCAAAGGATAGATTGTAGAGTGGGATGCCGTTTACTTTGCACACAAGAGATGAAAGTCCAAACATCTCGAATTTATGTGGGCATTCAGTCCACGATCCTATTGCACTGGCGCTTTTTACAAATGCCAATGCAAGTTTCGAGGGGATTTCGCCATTGATAAAGGATGAATCGGTGAAGGTGCGTGACCCCATGGCAATATGACGTTGATTGGTGATTGTATGAGGAACAAGTAGTTTAATATTATTTCCATTGGCTCTCAGTTTTTCCACGGCCAAAGCAACAGAACTCATAACCTGTTGTTTGCGTACATGAAGTATTGCTGAGGTGAGGGAGAGACTTACATCGGGATTGGCAGCAAGTTCTTATCTCAATATGAAATTGGATGGTGCAAGCGTCAATTTTATATCCACTTTAACATTGGGCGGCAACCATTGGGGTATATTAAATATTTCGTGATATATTTTTCCAACTAGATGTAATTCACTAGTTGTAGCATTTTTAAGTGCATCCGTACTATCAGTATTAGTAATATATTCATATCCATTGGAGGCGCCTCTCAATTCCTTGTATGACTTGGGTGTCATCAACATGAATTGCATATAGCTTGCATAGTTTGAGAGATTGTTGCTTGTGCTAACCAGCGTGCCATTGATGTAGACACTAATTTGACGAAATAAATTATGTAGTATACAATTTTCATAGGAAATCCCATCGGCTCGAACTGGCATTGTATTATCGGATTTCCCGACTTTCATTTGTAAATCTATAAATGTTGAAGACATGTCCATAAAGTAGTCTTCATTGGAATAAATTTGAAAGTGGATATTATCGGAGAGGGGTTGTAGTGGATAAAATTGTTCATAGTATCCATGCTTGACACTGACATCAACATTTTCAGCATTGAACAGATTCAATGAGGCGGTGATTGAAGGTTGAGAATCCTTATGCGGCAGGTAGGACATCTTAGGAAAAGAAATCTAGTTTCGATCTAACAATTTTCTTCCTGGGGCTTCCGTTTACACTACGTGTCGGCTGTTTCCTTCTTTTCTTTGACAAAAGGGTTGATGTCTTTCGTCTCCGTCCTGAGTAGAGACTGATGAGTGATGCATTGTTTCTTGACCTTTTTAAACCTTTACCATTTTGTTTTAATTTCTCGCCAAGAGTTCGCGCACTGGACCTAAGATTTTCCGTAGCACTTTTTTTTAAAATCCTTGCCAGAGCCCCAATCGTATAGTGTGGAGGATGCAAAATCTGTCGCAGCCGGTACAAGATATTTTCTAGCCAGTGGTAGTGAAGAGCGAAACAGCTTAGCAAACCAACTGCCAAGACCATAGCCAGACATTGACGAGCGACCCTTGTAATAGTCCATTCCATTGCCCTGTTGTCTTGGGCCAAGAGTATTAACATAGCAGTCAATATCAGGACAAGTGAATACCACTTTTCTATTAGACATCTTGCTGTTGAACGATGGGCCGAAAATGACATGTAATCACAGCCAAACCCTTTGAAATTGCTATGGGATCACCTAATTCAGGTCTTAGTGTTAACTGACAGAGTTCCAAATAGGAAGTGTTTACGGGAATATACTGAAGATTCTTTATATTGTAGTGGTGAATATGCTCTTGATTGGTTTTTCGTTCAAGAACTCGTAGGAGGGGAACATTTGAATTACCAACCCGTGATGTTTCCACAAATGAGGCATAGAGAAATATACAAGTGTCTGTGGAGAAGGCAGGCGGGTAGTCAGCAAAAATGAAATTAGTGTTTCCGGCACTTTTACCATTGATTATATTGAGCTTAAAGCCAAGAACATCCTTTAGGTTATCATTGAGAATAATCTTTTCGCTGGCAATAGGTGAACTAATGTAAATCTTGCCCTCCTCCTTTGAATAGTTGAAATGAAAAGCTCCTCCTTTTTTTACGAGCGGAAATTCTTTTATTAATAGTACGACATAAATCATTCATACAGGTGAGTTCCTCGTAGGGTAATTCAATATATGGATAATCCATCCAATTGATTTTTTTGAATTTGTTCTTGATCACCTGGTGGTGGCGGCCAATCATAGGGTCTAATTTTTATTTCATATTTACGATCCTTTCTCAGGATGTCATAGGTATTTTTGAAAATACAGTCGACAAGAGCCACTTCATACTTTCCGTCGAATTTGATGGTGGGGGAGAGTTTTGTCCAAAAATCACTTGTTTTATTCAGATCATTGTAGAGAGGATCAGAAACATTGGACATGAAAGTCACATAGAAATCATTGGGCATTGTTAATATCTTCAACACTGACCCAAGAATCAAAATCCAAGAGTTGTATCCTAGCCAGCGAACAAGCAACTGTCTCTTGCCATGGCGTGTACGACTCTTTAATATCTTTTCAATTTGATAAATTTCACTAGTGTTTCTAACTTTTTGCAGTTCATATTCATAAAAACCGCCGAGAATCTCATCATCTCTGGTGTCTCGTAGTCGATACGTTGTGGGCTCGGTGTCCAGGATTTTGGACACTTTAAAAAGTTCGGTGCTCCATAAATAATTCCCCTTTTCAAAAATATTGGTGGTTCTATTCATTCGAACAGTATCACCAACATTGAATTTCTTCTTCTTTTTCTTCTCATTGTCATTGGAGTATTGCTTTAGAAAAGCATCAAATGTATTTTCACTGTAATGAACATCCCGAGGGCTAGAGTTGGATAGAGATCGATGAGGTCGATGGTTGTATATCTGCATGATTTTATCTAAATCATGAATAAAAGCCGGTGTATTTTTCAATGTACAATATCTTGAAATTAATAGACGAATCGTTCTTATTAATCGTTCGGCCAATGCAGCCTTTATCGGGCTGTGACTATGATAAAGTGTTGTATTATATTTCAATAGAACCTTTTGCACATGGGGATTAACAAATTCACTGCCACGATCCAATTGAATTTTTCTATATGAATCCTGTTCAAGAATACTTTCAATGGCCCGAGCAACTTCAAAACCTCTCTTTGATCGCAGTGGAATTGCATAGGCATAGCGACTAAAGACACTGATTGCCACCAGAATATATTTGTAGGGTGCATTGTGACGCCGTTGAACTGCGTCTAAAGTTTAAAAGATCCATTTGCATTATATGCAGAGGGAAAAAAGGCTTTAGTTTGTCGATATTGTTTGCCACGAAGCCTGCGATTCCGATGTAGTGTGTAACTCGGTTCATTTTCTAGATACTCTTTTGCATTTTTCAATGTGGTGCCGTCGACTGCTTTAGAAAGCGTTTTGGGAGAACTTAAACTTCCCGCTTCACCAATATTTTCATAGACACCTTTCAGAACTTCATCCATTTTGAACGCAAACACGTAGTATAATGTCCACTCCCCTTTTGCACACTGGAGGGTGAATCAATTCGTCTTTGCTTTTACTAGCAGCCACAGGTGTTGTAAAATCAGTAGTGCTAGTATTTTCAAATATTGAATCTTCTTCTTCTTTTTTAAATGGTGTTGGCGTTGTTGGTGGACTATATTCTCTTAGTTTCTTAAGAATTTGCTTATTGCCAATAAGACTTTTGGGAAAGTTTGATACACTTAGAAAGGTGTATAGATTATCGTCAAAGGATAAGAGTCCTTTACGATTCGTCACCATATCACAAATTAAATCAACTAGATTATAACTTTTTCCCTGAATTATAATTCGTTTCCCTGTGCTATCGACTTGAACTTGATCACCAGTTTCCAACACGAGATAAGATAATACTCTTTTACTCTGTTCTCGATAGGTCAGTGGCAATAGGTTTCCAATTTTCATTACAATTGAATTCAATTCCTTCTCCTTTGATTGTGCAGAATCTTGAAGAGTTTCCTGTTTAGAGGGATCGGTGGCGGGTCTCTCACGATAAGGTTTATGTTTGTCCATACGTCGCAATGCATCTTGAAGTAAAAGCAGTTTTTTGTCATCGGCAATATTCTCGTCATTAATGAATTTGCTTAGATTGTCTTCAAAATGTTCGACGGGCGAGAGGACAAGTTCAAATGGTGTCTAGGTGAGCTAGGTTTCTTAGCCATTCATAGGTGTGTGCTGTCAGAAAATTACGATTTGGGATTTGTAGTTTGCTTTTTGGACTTTTCAGAGCTAGGATTCTTAGTCCCTCATAGGTGTTTGTTGTCTGAAACCTATAGTTTTTGGGATGAGTAGTTTGCAATTCAGGCTTTTATGAGCTAGGTTTCTTAGCCTTTCGTAGGTGTGTGTTGACTGAAACTTATGATTTGGGATATGTAAATTACTATTTCGGGCTTTTCTAAGCTAGATTTCTTAGTCTTTCGTTGGTGTGTGTTGTCTGAAACCTATGATTTGGGATGGTTAATTTGCTATTTTTGACTTTTCTGAGCTAGGTTTCTTAGCCATTCATAGGTGTGTGCTGTCAGAAAATTACGATTTGGGATTTGTAGTTTGCTTTTTGGACTTTTCAGAGCTAGGATTCATAGTCCCTCATAGGTGTTTGTTGTCTGAAACCTATAGTTTGGGACGAGTAGTTTGCTATTTCAGGCTTTTCTGAGCTAAGGTTTCTTAGTATTTCATAGGTGTGTGTTGTCTGAAACTTATGATTTGAGGTGTGTAATTTGCTATTTCCGACTTTTCATAACCAGATTTCTTAGTCTTTCGTAGGTGTGTGTGGTGTCTAAAACCTATGATTTGGGATGTGTGGGTTGCTATTTTTGACTTTTCAGAGCTGGATTTCTTAGCCTTTCGTAGGTGTGTGTTGACTGAAACCTATGATTTGGGAATGAGTGGTTTGCTATTTTTGACTTTTCTGAGCGAGATTTCTTAGCCTTTAATAGGTGTGTGCTTTCAGAAAATTATGATTTGTGAGGTGTAGTTTGCTTTTTGGACTTTTCAGAGCTAGGATTCTTAGTCCCTCATAGGTGTTTGTTGTCTGAAACTTCTAGTTTTGGGATGAGTAGTTGGCTATTTCAGGCTTTTCTGAGCTAAGGTTTCTTAGTATTTCGTAGGTGAATGTTGTCTGAAACTTATGATTTGGGATATGTAAATTACTATTTCGGGCTTTTCTGAGTTGGATTTCTTAGTCTTTCATAGGTACGTGTTGTCTGAAACCTATGATTTGAGATGGGTGGTTTGCTATTTTTGTCTTTTCTGAGCTGGATTTCTTACCCTTTCATAGGTGTCTGTTGTCAGAAAATTATGATTTGGGATGTGTAGTTTGCTAGTTGGACTTTTCAGAGCTAGGTTTCGTAGTCTCTCATAGATGTTTGTTGTCTTAAACCTATAGTTTGGGATGAATAGTTTGTTATTTCAGGCTTTTATGAACTAGGTTTCATAGTATTTCGTAGGTGTGTGTTGTCTGAAACTTATGATTTGGGATATGTAAATTACTATTTCGGTCTTTTCTGAGCTAGATTTCTTAGTCTTTCGTTGATGTGTGTTGTCTGAAACCTATGATTTGGGATGTGTGGGTTGCTATTTTTTGACTTTTCTGAGCTGGATTTCTTAGCCTTTCATAGGTGTGTGTTGACTGAAACCTATGATTTGTGATGAGTGGTGTGCTATTTCTGACTTTTCTGAGCTAAGGTTTCATAGTATTTCGTAGGTGTGTGTTGTCAGAAAATTATGATTTGGGATGTGTAGTTTTGCTTTTTGGACTTTTCAGAGCTATGATTCTTAGTCTCTCATAGGCGTTTGATGTCTGAAACTTCTAGTTTGGGATGAATAGTTTGCTATTTCAGGCTTTTCTGAGCTAAGGTTTCCTAATATTTCGTAGGTGAATGTTGTCTGAAACTTATGATTTGGGATATGTAAATTAGTATTTCGGGCTTTTCTAAGCTAGATTTATTAGTCTTTCGTTGGTGTGTGTTGTCTGAAACCTATGATTAGGGATGAGTGGATTGCTATTTTTGACTTTTCTGAGCTGGATTTCTTAGCCTTTCATAGGTGTCTGTTGTCTGAAACCTATGATTTGGGATGGTTAATTTGCTATTTTTGACTTTTCTGAGCTAGGTTTCTTAGCCTTTCATAGGTGTGTGCTGTCAGAAAATTATGATTTGGGATTTGTAGTTTGCTTTTTGGACTTTTCAGAGCTAAGATTCATAGTCCCTCATAGGTTGTTGTGTTGTTTGTTGTCTGAAACCTATAGTTTGGGATGAGTAGTTTGCTATTTCAGGCTTTTCTGAGCTAAGGTTTCTTAGTATTTCTTAGGTGTGTGTTGTCTGAAACTTTTGATTTGAGGTGTGTAATTTGCTATTTCCGACTTTCATAGCCAGATTTCTTAGTCTTTCGTAGGTGCGTGTTGTCTGAAACCTATGATTTGGGTTGTGTGGGTTGCTATTTTTTGACTTTTCAGAGCTGGATTTCTTAGCCTTTCGTAGGGGTGTGTTGACTGAAACCTATGATTTGGGATGAGTGGTTTGCTATTTTTGAGTTTTCTGAGCTAGATTTCTTAGCCTTTCATATGTGTGTACTTTCAGAAAATTATGATTTGGGAGGTGTAGTTTGCTTTTTGGACTTTTCAGAGCTAGGATTCTTAGTCCCTCATAGGTGTTTGTTGTCTGAAACCTACAGTTTGGGATGAGTAGTTGGCTATTTCAGGCTTTTCTGAGCTAAGGTTTCTTAGTATTTCGTAGGTGAATGTTGTCTGAAACTTATGATTTGGGATATGTAAATTACTATTTCGGGCTTTTCTAAGCTAGATTTCTTGTCTTTCGTTGGTGTGTGTTGTCTGAAACCTATGATTTGGGATGTGTGGGTTGCTATTTTTTGACTTTTCTGAGCTAGATTTCTTAGCCTTTCATAGGTGTGTGCTGTCAGAAAAATTATGATTTGGGATTTGTAGTTTTCTTTTTGGACTTTTCAGAGCTAGGATTCTTAGTCCCTCATAGGTGTTTGTTGTCTGAAACCTACAGTTTGGGATGACTAGTTGGCTATTTCAGGCTTTTTTGAGCTAAGGTTTCTTAGTATTTCGTAGGTGTGTGTTGTCTGAAACTTATGATTTGAGGTATGTAATTTGCTATTTCCGACATGATCAATTCTATTTCCCCCAAAAAATATAAAAAGTTTCCACTTCAGTTCAGATTTTTCTTAAAGAGATGAAAAAATTTAAAACACTGTTCCAAATTTTTCAATGAAGAATGAAAACTTCAAGTTCTCTTCTGAATTTTACCAAAGAACACAATTCAATTCTAATTTCTCCAGAGAAAATAAAAATCTTCCACTTCAGTTTTAAGTTCACCAAGACATAAAAAATTTAAAGTTTAGTTCAAATTTTTCCGTAGAAGATAGGAAAAGTTATACTACGATTTGTGATTATTTTCCATGAAGATAAAAAGTTTCACTTTAATTCTAAATTTTCTTAAATTCAGTTCCGACCTTTCTCAAAGAGATGAAAAAATTTAAAATACTGTTCCAAATTTTTCATTGAAGATAGAAAAGTTCAAGCTCTCTTTTGAATTTTACCAAAGAACACAATTCAATTCTAATTTCTCTAGAGAAAATATGAATCTTCCACTTCAGTTTCAAGTTCACCAAGACATTAAAAATATAAAGTTCACTTCTAATTTTTTCCGTAGAAGATAGGAAAAGTTATACTATGATTGTGATTATTTTCCATGAAGATAAAAAGTTTCACTTTAATTCTAAATTTTCTTAAATTCGATTCCGACCTTTCTCAAAGAGATGAAAAAATTTAAAGTTCTCTTCCAAATATTTTCCCGGAAGAAGAAGAAAAGTTCAACTTCGATTCTGAATTTTCTCAATGAAAATGAAATAAGTTATTGATCAAATCTATTTTCTCAAAATAATATAAAAATTTCCACTGCAATTTAGATTTTTTTTCTCAAACATGGTAAAAAGATTAAATTAGGTTAGGTTAGGCTAGATTAAGTTAGGTTAGGTTAAGTTGGGTTAGGTTAGATTAAGTTAGGTTAGGTTAATTTAGGTTAGGTCTGGTTAGCCTACGTACGCGCGCGTACGTAGGCTAACCAGACCTAACCTAAATTAACCTAACCTAACTTAATCTAACCTAACCTAACTTAATCTAGCCTAACCTAACCTAATTTAATCTTTTTACCATGTTTAAGTTAGGTGTGCTTAGCTTATCATGAGCGCTCATGATAAGTTAACCTAACCTAACCTAACTTAAACATGGAGAAATTTTTCTAATTATTTATTAATATTTATTTATACCTAACCTAACCTAGCCTATTGTTTTTGGTGGTTAGATGAATGAACTGAATTTAAGAAAAATTAGAAATAAAGTGAAACTTTTTATCTTCATGGTAAATAATCACAATCTTAGTATAGCCATTCCTATTTTCTATGGAAAAATTTAGAATTGAACTTTAAATTTTTTATGTCTTTGAGAAATTAGGAACTGAAATGAAAGCTCATTCATTTTCAATGGTAAATTTCAGAATTGAGCTAACTTTTTTTCTCTTCTCTAAGAAAATTCAGAAGAGAACTTGTACATTTTGCACTTCTTCGAGAAAACTCAGAATTAAAGTGGAGCCAGAATTAAAGTGGAGCTCCATATCTTCATGAAGAATATTCACAATCAAAGTATAACTTTTCCTATCTTCTATGAAAAATTTGGAACAGAACTTTAAATTTTTTCATCTCTTTGAGAAAAGTCGGAACTGAATTTAAGAAAATTTATAATTAAAGTGAAACTTTTTTATCTTCATGGAAAATAATCACAATCATAATATAACTTTTCCTATCTTCTACGGAAAAATTTAGAACTGAACTTTAATTTTTTTCTATTGGGGAAATTAGAATTGAATTGTGTTCTTTGGTAAAATTCAGAATAGAACTTGAATATTCACGATCAAAGTATAACTTTCCCTATCTTCTATGAAAAATTTGGAACATAACTTTAAATTTCTTCATCTCTTTGAGAAAAAAATCTGAATTGAAGTGGAAATTTTTATATTATTTTGGGAAAATAGATTTGATCAATAACTTATTTCATTTTCATTGAGAATATTCAGAATCGAAGTTGAACTTTTCTTCTTCCGGGAAAATATTTGGAAGAGAACTTTAAATTTTTTCATCTCTTTGAGAAAGGTCGGAATTGAATTTAAGAAAATTTAGAATTAAAGTGAAACTTTTTATCTTCATGGAAAATAATCACAATCATAGTATAACTTTTCCTATCTTCTACGGAAAAATTTAGAACTGAACTTTATATTTTTTATGTCTTGGTGAACTTGAAACTGAAGTGGAAGATTCATATTTTCTCTAGAGAAATTAGAATTGAATTGTGTTCTTTGGTAAAATTCAAAAGAGAGCTTGAACTTTTCTATCTTCTATGAAAAATTTGGAACAGTATTTTCAACTTTTTTTTCATCTCTTTGAGAAAGGTCGGAACTGAATTTAAGAAAATTTAGAATTAAAGTGAAACTTTTTATCTTCATGGAAAATAATCACAAATCATAGTATAACTTTTCCTATCTTCTACGGAAAAATTTTAACTAAACTTTAAATTTTTTATGTCTTGGTGAACTTAAAACTGAAGTGGAAGCTTTTTATTTTTCTCTGGAGAAATTAGAATTGAATTGTGTTCTTTGGTAAAATTCAGAAGAGAACTTGAAGTTTTCTATCTTCATTGGAAAATTTGGGACAGTATTTTAAATTTTTTCATCTCTTTGAGAAAAATCTGAACTGAAGTGGAAACTTTATATATTATTTTGGGGAAATAGAATTGATCATGTCGGAAATAGCAAATTACATACCTCAAATCATAAGTTTCAGACAACACACACCTACGAAATACTAAGAAACCTTAGCTCAGAAAAGCCTGAAATAGCCAACTACTCATCCCAAACTGTAGGTTTCAGACAACAAACACCTATGAGGGACTAAGAATCCTAGCTCTGAAAAGTCCAAAAAGCAAACTACAAATCCCAATCATAATTTTCTGACAACACACACCTATGAAAGGCTAAGAAATCTAGCTCAGAAAAGTCAAAAATAGCAAACCACTCATCCCAAATCATAGGTTTCAGTCAACACACACCTATGAAAGGCTAAGAAATCCAGCTCAGAAAAGTCAAAAAATAGCAACCCACACATCCCAAATCATAGGTTTCAGACAACACACACCAACGAAAGACAAGAAATCTAGCTTAGAAAAGCCCGAAATAGTAATTTACATATCCCAAATCATAAGTTTCAGACAACATTCACCTACGAAATATTAAGAAATCTTAGCTCAGAAAAGCCTGAAATATTCAACTACTCATCCCAAACTAGAAGTTTCAGACAACAAACACCTATGAGGGACTAAGAATCCTAGCTCTGAAAAGTCCAAAAAGCAAACTAAACCTCCCAAATCATAATTTTCTGAAAGCACACACATATGAAAGGCTAAGAAATCTAGCTCAGAAAAGTCAAAAATAGCAAACCACTCATCCCAAATCATAGGTTTCAGTAACACACCCCTACGAAAGGCTAAGAAATCCAGCTCTGAAAAGTCAAAAAAATAGCAACCCACACAACCCAAATCATAGATTTCAGACAACACACACCTACGAAAGACTAAGAAATCTGGCTATGAAAGTCGGAAATAGCAAATTACACACCTCAAATCAAAAGTTTCAGACAACACACACCTACGAAATACTAAGAAACCTTAGCTCAGAAAAGCCTGATATAGCAAACTACTCATCCCAAACTATAGGTTTCAGACAACAAACACCTATGAGGGACTATGATTCCTAGCTCTGAAAAGTCCAAAAAGCAAACTACAAATCCCAAATCATAATTTTTCTGACAGCACACATCTATGAAAGGCTAAGAAACCTAGCTCAGAAAAGTCAAAAATAGCAAATTAACCATCCCAAATCATAGGTTTCAGACAACAGACACCTATGAAAGGCTAAGAAATCCAGCTCAGAAAAGTCAAAAATAGTAATCCACTCATCCCAAATCATAGGTTTCAGACAACACACACCAACGAAAGACTAAGAAATCTAGCTTAGAAAAGCCCGAAATAGTAATTTACATATCCCGAATCATAAGTTTCAGACAACATTCACCTACGAAATACTAGGAAACCTTAGCTCAGAAAAGCCTGAAATAGCAAACTATTCATCCCAAACTAGAAGTTTCAGACATCAAACGCCTATGAGAGACTAACAATCATAGCTCTGAAAAGTCCAAATAGCAAACTACACATCCCAAATCATATTTTCTGACACCACACACCTACGAAATACTATGAAACCTTAGCTCAGAAAAGTCAAAAATAGCACACCACTCATCACAAATCATAGGTTTCAGTCAACACACACCTATGAAAGGCTAAGAAATCCAGCTCAAAAAAGTCAAAAAATAGCAACCCACACATCCCAAATCATAGGTTTCAGACAACACACATCAAGGAAAGACTAAGAAATCTAGCTCAGAAAAGCCCGAAATAGTAATTTACATATCCCAAATCATAAGTTTCAGACAACACACACCTACGAAATAATATGAAACCTAGCTCATAAAAGCCTGAAATAACAAACTATTCATCCCAAACTATAGGTTTCAGACAACAAACGTCTATGAGAGACTAAGAATCCTAGCTCTGAAAAGTCCAACTAGCAAACTACACATGCCAAATCATAATTTTCTGACAACACACACCTATGAAAGGGTAAGAAATCCAGCTCAGAAAAGACAAAAATAGCAAACCACCCATCTCAAATCATAGGTTTCAGACAACACATACCTATGAAAGACTAAGAAATCCCCCTCAGAAAAGCCCAAAATAGTAATTTACATATCCCAAATCAGAAGTTTCAGACAACAAACACCTATGAAGGACTAAGAATCCTAGCTCTGAAAAGTCAAAAATAGCAAACCACTCATTCCCAAATCATAGTTTTTCAGTCAACACACACCTACGAAAGGCTAAGAAATCCAGCTCTGAAAAGTCAAAAAATAGCAACCCACACATCCCAAATCATAGGTTTCAGACACCACACACCTACGAAAGACTAAGAAATCTGGTTATGAAAAGTCGGAAATAGCAAATTACACACCTCAAATCATAAGTTTCAGACAACACACACCTATGAAATACTAAGAAACCTTAGGTCAGAAAAGCCTGAAATAGCAAACTACTCGTCCCAAACTATAGGTTTCAGACAACAAACACCTATGAGGGACTATGAATCCTAGCTCTGAAAAGTCCAAAAAGCAAACTACAAATCCCAAATCGTAATTTTCTGACAGCACACACACCTATGAATGACTAAGAAACCTAGCTCAGAAAAGTCAAAAATAGCAAATTAACCATCCCAAATCATAGGTTTCAGACAACAGACCACCTATGAAAGGCTAAGAAATCCAGCTCAGAAAAGTCAAAAATAGCAATCCACTCATCACAAATCATAGGTTTCAGACACACACACACCAACGAAAGACTAAGAAATCTAGCTTAGAAAAGCCCGAAATAGTAATTTACATATCCCAAATCATAAGTTTCAGTCAACACACACCTACGAAAGGCTAAGAAACCTAGTTCATAAAAGCCTGAATTGCAAACTACTCATCCCAAACTATAGGTTTCAGACAACAAACACCTATGAGGGACTAAGAATCCTAGCTCTGAAAAGTCCAAATAGCAAACTACACATCCCAAATCATAATTTTCTGACAACACACACCTATGAAAGGCTAAGAAACCTAGCTAATAAAAGCCGGAAATAGCAAATTAACCATCTTAAATAATAAGTTTCAGACAACACACACCTATGAACGGCTAAGAAATCCAGCTCAGAAAAGTCAAAAATAACAATCCATCCATCCCAAATCATAGGTTTCAGACAACACACACCAAGGAAATACTAAGAAATCTAGCTCAGAAAAGCCCGAAATAGTAATTTACATATCCCAAATCATAAGTTTCAGACAACACACACCTACGAAATACTAGGAAACCTAGCTCATAAAAGCCTGAAATAGCAAACTATTCATCCCAAACTATAGGGTTTCAGACAACAAACGCCTATGAGAGACTAAGAATCCTAGCTCTGAAAAGTCCAACTAGAAAACTACACATCCCAAATCATAATTTTCTGACAACACACACCTATGAAAGGGTAAGAAATCCAGCTCAGAAAAGTCAAAAATAGCAAACTACTCATCCCAAACTATAGGTTTCAGACAACAAACACCTATGAGGGACTAAGAATCCTAGCTCTGAAAAGTCCAAATAGCAAACTACACATCTCAAATCATAATTTTCTGACAAGACACACCTATGAAAGGCTAAGAAACCTAGCTAATAAAAGCCGGAAATAGCAAATTAACCATCCCAAATCATAAGTTTTTTTTTCAGACAACACACACCTATGAACGGCTAAGAAATCCATCTCAGAAAAGTCAAAAATAGCAATCCACCCATCCCAAATCATAGGTTTCAGACAACACACACCAACGAAAGACTAAGAAATCTAGTTCAGAAAAGCCCGAAATAGTAATTTACATATCCCAAATCATAAGTTTCAGACAACATTCACCTACGAAATACTAGGAAACCTAGCTCATAAAAGCCTGAAATAGCAAACTATTCATCCCAAACTATAGGTTTCAGACAGCAAACGCCTATGAGAGACTAAGAATCCTAGCTCTGAAAAGTCCAACTTGCAAACTACACATCCCAAATCATAATTTTCTGACAACACACGCCTATGAAAGGGTAAGAAATCCAGCTCAGAAAAGTCAAAAATAGCAAACCATCCATCCCAAATCATAGGTTTCAGACAACACATACCTATGAAAGACTAAGAAATCCAACTCAGAAAAGTCAAAAATAGCAACCCATACACCCCAAATCATAGGTTTCAGACAACACACATCAAACGAAAGACGGGGCCCGGGGGGAGGGCCTTTGAGGGTCTGGGGGGGGGGGCCTTGAGGGCCGGGTGGTCCTTTGGGAGCTTGGGGGACCTTTGAGGACCAGGGGCTTCCTTCGGGGTTGGGGTAGGGGGATCGGAACCCTTTGGGGTTGGGGATAGAGGACCTCACGACACTGTTCAAATGGAACTTGTGTATTATAACGACCACAGAGTTTCAACCTCAAATCCTCTTCTAAAATCTCTTCAAAAATCATCTTTTAAAATGTCTCTAACTGTTTCGCTGAAATAATTCCCTAAAATAATAATTTGTTCTGAAAAGATATAATAAAGCCTTAAAAAAGTATTAAAATGGTGGCTCAGGAGCCTTTGGGCACCGGGGGCCCTTTGGGAGCCCGGAGAACCTTTGAGGACCGGGGGCTTCCTTTGGGGTTGGGGTGGGGGGATCGGAACCCTTTGGGGTTGTGGTAGGGGACCTCACAACACTGTTCAAATGGAACTTGTGTGTTATAACGACCACAGAGTTTCACCCTCAAATCCTCTTCTAAAATCATCTTTTAAATCATCTTTTAAAATGTCTCTAACTGTTTCGCCGAAATAATTCCATAAAATGTCTAAATCGGTTTCGCCCAAATAATCCCTAAACGTAATTTCAGCGTGTTCCTTTTGTTTTTGGCATCTCTGCGCTGACACATTTCAAATTACTAAGAAACCTGATTCCCACGCTAAAACAATTCATCGCTAAGATGTTTCTTTGAGAATTGTTTCCATTGGCAATGTTTATTCATATCTTTTAGAGTTCGACCAGTAGAGTTGTTTCCGAGGCAAAGACATTAATGACTTGGATCTATTCCTGGAGAATCGTTTCTAGGCGAAAATTTTTAAGGTCTGACAGATGATGTCATTGGTTGATTGATCTGTCAAGAAAGGGGAATTAATTTGTTGTTACTTATTTGGTGTACTGACAGAGTTAGACTAAATTGTAGATGGTCATTGACTCTGTCCCCGTTAGACTCAATAATCCAGAACAGACATCCATTAAAGTGGGAAAGTTCCTGTTTTTCAAATTCTCACTGACAAAAACCATAAAAACAGACATAAATCGATGTTGACATCCATGAAAAAACATCAAATAAATTGACCAACACACATAACCATCCAAGAAAACAACCATCAATGTGAGAAAATTCCTGTTTTTTCAAGTGAGAAAAATACTGTTTTTTTCCATTCTCACTGACAAAAACCATAAAACAGACATAAATTACTGTTGACATCCATAAAAAACATCAAATAAATTGACCAACACACATAACCATCCAAGAAAACATCCATCAAAGTGAGGAAAATTCCTGTTTTTTTCAAGTGAGAAAAATCCTGTTTTTTTATTCTCAGTGAGACAACCATCTCCCTAGGGACTCTATGCCCATATATGGTGTACTGTCACGACCTTTAGGGTCATCTCTACTTCCGTATATGAAAGGGGCTCTTCCTTCCTCAACGCCTCGCTCTTTACACTCAAGTTTGACTCTGTCTCACAACTTTATTTTTTAAAACGATAAAAAACTTTAGCGTAAAGAGCGAGGCGTTGAGGAGGGGATAGTCCATTTCATATACGGAATAATTTCTGTTCGTTTTAAGTTTTAACGTCGCTCCTTACTTTCAGTTAAAAAAAACTTGTTTTTTTTTTTTAATTTCTGAACGTTTTTGAATTAATGCAGCTTTGATTTTGGCTCACCGTACATGAATAATTAAAATGAAGTTCGCATATTAATTTTCCTTTTTTGGCTAATTGGCTCTCTCGAAATCTTGTTCAGACGTAACTTACAAATTTACTTACGTAACGAATTTCTATATTCGTATGTTTTTATTACGTATATTAGGGAGTTCACTCCCTAGTCAATACCTCGCTCTTTACGCTAAAGTTCGAGTTTTTTTACGAATCACAAACCCCCTGAATCACAAAGACCGGTTAATTAGAATAGATAGCTCTTTTGAAAGTACTAAGAAAACTTTACCGAAAAAAAACGAGGTATTGACTAGGGGGATAACCCCCTCATATACGTAATAATTTCTGTTTGTTTTAATTTTTAATGTTGCTCTTTACTTTCAGCTGACAAAAAAAACTAGTTTTTTTATTTAATTTCTGATCGTTTTTCAAAATAATGCTGGGAAATCCGGCGCCCCCTTCATAGAAATGTGCCTTCCCCCAAGAAAACATCCACCATGAAAGGATCCTCCCCCGTAACCCCCTCCTCCGACACTCCTCTTCCCCATCATAAAAAAATCCCTCCTGAAACGTCTTTATGCTTCGCATTAACCAATACTATATGTAAACAATGGGCACAGTTCATAACTTCCAGCCCTTCCCCGGGAACTGTGGGGGAGTAAGTCATCCTCAAAGACATATTTATAAGATTTTCGACTATGCGGAACAAAATGGCTATCTCAAAATTTTGATTGGGTGACTTTGGGAAAAAATGAGGGTGGGAGGGGGCCAAGTTGCCCTCCAATTTTTTCGGTCACTTAAAAAGGGCACTAGAACTTTTAATTTCCGTTCAAGTGAGCCCTCTTACGATATTCTAGGACTACTGGATCGATACGATCACCCCTGGGGGAAATAAAAAAAAATAAATAAAAAAAAAAATAAAAAAAATAAACACGCATCTTTCTTCTGACAAAAAATACAAAATTTCTACATTTTTGCAGATAGGAGCTTGAAACCTAGACAGTAGGGTTTTCTGATACGTTGAATCCGATGGTGTGATTTTCATTAAAGTTCTATGACTTTTTGGGGGTGTGTTACCTTCTTTTTTCGAAAATAAGGCAAATTTTCTCTGGCGCTTAACTTTTGATGGGTAAAACTAAACTTAATGAAACTTATATATTTGAAATCAGCATAAAATATGATTCTATTGATGTATCTATGGGTATAAAAATTCCAGTTTTTAGAGTTTCGGTTACTATTGAGCCGGGTCTCTCCTTACTTACAGTTCGTTACCACGAACTGTTTGAAAGGTTTCCAAATCGTAAGACGCTCCTGCAGAATTAGCAACTCTGCCGTAAATGCTTTAAAAATCTTTTGAGAAGAAACTGGTAGTCTATCTTTCAGAGTGACGTAGAACTTCCCGGTAAGCTTTTTCTTTTTTTATTAATTTGTATAAATACAGTAGCACGAATTTATATAAATCCACGGGAGGGGAGCAAAAAGTGTATTTTCCTTATATTATATTTTTGAAATATTGGCAGATCCCCATGATTCTGGAGGGGGGTCAGCTAAGGAATAAAATTAGTATTCTTGGATTGTGTAATTATAGTTGAGGGTTTCACTGCCCCTTATCCTTTTGGAATGGGACATGAAAACGTACCTACGTACTAAAAAGCATGCCCACTCCTATTCTTAAAATAAAAGTTTGAATTAGTAACAATTTATACGATAGATTAAGTGTATGCGTTGGAGAAAGTATTTTCTGCCGAAAAGCCAGGGAAATTTTCGAAATAAATTATCAAAAAGTGCAATTGTCCTTATATTTGCATCCCTTTGAAAACCTATTTAAGAGAAGAGAATACTTAAAGAAGTATTATGTAGCAAAGAGTCTAAGTTTCTCTGAAATTCAGAATTTGAGAAATTTCACTTTACTTATTTACTTAAGACTGAATCTGGTGGAGGGTTTAGAACAATATTTTCTAGCGCAAA
Organism: Artemia sinica; assembly: GCA_027921565.1. Lineage (NCBI taxonomy): Eukaryota > Metazoa > Arthropoda > Branchiopoda > Anostraca > Artemiidae > Artemia > Artemia sinica. The sequence goes on along the minus strand of JAPEVW010000315.1, from coordinate 11,704 downwards.
ATGCCGTTTTTCTCAAATAGTACTGAGTTTTTCTCAAAAGTGTTACCGCCAGAGAAAAGAACTACCAGTGGCAAGTGGCAATCCTGACGAGAAGTTAATGAGACTAAAAAGTTAATGCTTTTATATTGGAGACCCATTCATTTTCTTGACTAAAAACGAAGAGATCTTTTCGCAGCTGCCAGAAACCGCTCTAAGGCATTTTAGCGTGCTACTACTAGTGTCGAGCGAACAGGCATTTTTATCTCAGAGTATTTCATGCAAAAGCAGTATGCTCGGAAAATGTCAAACAAGGGGAAAGCACAGTTTTTTAAATGATAAACTTTAAGGCTTGAACAGTTGATGCTATAATTAACTTTTTGATAATAAGCCAAAACTTACTATTTACAATTTTTTTTCTTTAACCTTAAGTGTTCGAAAAACAGCTGTTTCAACAGCTGTTTTCTGTTTCTACCAAAAAACAGAACAGAAACAGAAACAGGTGTTCTTTGTGTTTGTTGACCCGTTCTGTTTCTGTTCTGTTTTATCCAAGCCCCTGTTTTTTTTTCTGTTTCTTCAGAAAAATAGAACAGTGCCCATGCTTACTCACGAATAGGCCCAAATCTGATATAAATTAAAGATGGGTTTTGAGAAAGACTGATCAAAACATAAATGTTTCGGGTCAACCATGATTGCGCCAGCCGCACCCCGCTGCTGCTATTTTTGCCACTGGCGACCTTCCCTTATCGGCGCGGCGCCGGGGTGTAGCTGTATAATAGTAATCTCAAAGTAAGGATATAAAAATATAAGGCAGCGTCATTCAGTCAAGGGGGCTGGAGCCCCCCCTCCTGCAACCCCCCCCCCCCGTTTTGGCACCCATGGTTTAATATTCATATGCTTATAATTATCCCTTAAAATCTTAATTAGTTTTTTGATTTCTTAAAGTTATAAAAGCATAAACATTTAGAAGAATTTTTTCAGTATAGTACAAATTATAGACCTACTTTCATGATTTTTCAACTATGTTAAAAAAATGGCTATCAAATGGCCAATCAAAATTTTGATTGGATGTGTTTGGGGAAATGGTGTGCGTGAGAGGGGGTGAGTTGCCCTCCAATCACTTTCCACTATTAAAAGAGCACTAGCCCTTTCAATTTCAAATCGAATGAGCCCTTTTTGAAGTTTCTACGAAAACCCTTCCTATAATATCCTTGTATGCCCCCAGGGCATAACTTAAAACCCTTGCCCTGAGTGATGTGGGGGGTTGTCATCCTCAAAGACCTAATTTCCAGAACTTTTAATACATTGAGCACAATGTCGACCTCAAAATTTTGATTGGATGTGTCTGGGGAAATGATGGGCGTGAGAGGGGGGTTAGTTACCCTCCAATATCGGCTATTAAAAAGGGCACTAGCCCTTTGAATTTCCAATCTCTTTTTGAAGTTTCTATGGCATCGCTTTTTATTAAAACCTTATATTTCCCCAGGGCATAATTTAGAACCCTTGCCCTGAATGCTGTGGAGGAGTGTCCTTCTAAAAGATATAATTTCCAGATTTTTCAACAACGTTGAACAAAATGGCTATCTCAAAATTTTGATTCAATATGTTTGGGGAAATGTGGGTATGGAAGGGGATGTCAGTTGGCTTCCAATTACTTTTGGCTATTAAAAAGGACACAAGCCCTTTCATTTCCAATCGAATGAGCCCTTTTCGAAGTATGTACGACAACTCCTTCGATACAAAGTGTCCTGGTCTGAAAGGAAGAAACAAAGAAAGAAATTAAAAAATAAATAATAGTTTGTGCCAACATCGTTCTTAGCTTAGGTGGCGCTATTGCGCTGCTAAATTAGCGGGCTAAAGTATGGGCTAAAAATGACACTAAATTATAAAAAAACAAAAAGAAAAAACCCCGCCACATTTCAATTAATCTTTCATTTCTATGAAGAAGCATCATGGATTTTTGTTTGGGATGGGGGGAGGAGGTGGAGATAAGGTAAAATAAAAAAAAACGCATTAAAACTTTGTCTATGTGCAATTTTCACGACTCAGAAACAAGTTTTAGAGGAGGGATAAGGGGTGAAAACCTTTTAGCCTCCCTCCCCCGGATACAAGCTTGAAGGCTCTAAGTAACATAGAAAGCAAAATCATGATTATACACTATTATAGGTTAAAAATCCTGAAGGATTAGTGACTATTGAGAATTTTTAAAAAATTTGTTTTTAAGGAGGTCACTTCCCCACAACCCTCAGGGCAAGAGTTTTATGACCTGGAACATATAAGGTTCTTAGAGAAAGTTTTGTTGTAGAAACTTCAAAAAGGGCACAACCGATTGGAAATTGAAAGGGCTACTGCCCTTTTTAATAGTCAAAAGTGATTGGGGGGCAACTAGCCCTCCCCCCAACGCCCATAATTCCCCTAAACACATCCAATCAAAATGTTGAGATAGCCATTTTGTTCAGCGTAGTTGATTTTTCAGACAGAAAATATGCTTTTGAGGAGGACACTCCCCCACAACAACCCCAGGGCAAGGGTTTAAAGTTATGCCCTGGGGGCATATAAGGTTTTTATAGAAGGTGTTGTCGTAGAAACTTCAAAAAAGGCTCATTCGATTGGAAATTCAAAGGACTAGTGCCCTTTTTTATAGTCGAAAGTGATTGGAGGGCAACTAGCCTCCCCCCACGCCCATAATTCCCCCAAACACATCCAATCAAAATTTTGAGATAACCATTTTGTTCAGCGTAGTTGATTTTCAGATAGAAAATATATTTTTGAGGAGGACATTCCCCCACAACCCTCGGGGCAAGGGTTTTAAATTATGCCCTGGGGGCATATAAGGTTTTTTTTTATAGAAGGCGTTGTTGTAGAGACTTCAAAAAAGGGTCATTCGATTGGAAATTCAAAGGGCTAGTGCCGTTTTTGATATTCGAAAGTGATTGGAGGGCAACTAGCCCCCCACCCTCCATTCCCCCCACACCCCTCATTCCCCCAAACGCATCCAATTAAATTTTGAGATAGCCATTTTGTTAAACGTAGTTGATTTTCATATAGAAAATATGTTTTTGAGGAGGATATTCCCCCACAGCCCTCAGGGCAAGGGGTTTAAGTTATGCCCTGGGGGCATATAAGGTTTTTATAGAAGGAGTTGTCGTAGAAACTTGAAAAAAGCTCATTTAATTGGAAATTCAAAGGGCTTTTAACCCTTTTTAATAGACGAAAGTGATTGGTGATATTTTTTGTTGTTGTTGTTGTTTAGACCAGGGCACTTCGTATCGAAGTAGTTGTCATGGAAACTTCGAAAAGGGCTCATTCGATTGAAAATAGAAAGGGGCGATGCCCTTTTTAATAGTCGAAAGTGATTGGAGGACAACTAATCCCCCTTTCACTCCCACCCTCCCACGCTCACCCTCCCATTCGCCCATTATGTTTTAAAAACTAAATGTTGCCTTTAAGATTAAATCAAAATGCACTGTGATAATGCTCATTCCCAATAAGGGAATTCGAAAAATTTGCACTTTACTGAAAAAATACAAATGAATGTGCATTGTCAATTTAATATACATATACTGATATTTAGTAATCAAATTGTTAATATTATTTGATGTATTAAGTTATAAAAGTAAGAACAATTTATATTTTTTTCAGTAAAGGGGAAATTTTGTTCTGGCCTTTGGAAGACATAGGGGTTTCGCGCCCAACTTATGTCAATTTCTGCTCGTTTTGAGTTTGACTCGGTTATATATTGTAATTTCTGTTCGTTTTGAGTTTCATTTATTTTATCGATGCTGATTTGTGGTAGTTTCACGCTTGGTAGATTATTTTATTTTATTTTTGCTCATTTTTTTTTAATGGAGTTCTTTACTTTTCTTTGGAAAAACTTATTTTTTGGAAATTCTTTTTTAATTCATTATTAAAAAGGCGAGAGGGGCTAAAAGATACTTAAACTATTTAAATGTTCACGGATTGAAGAATTGTCCTGGAACAAGGGATCTAAAAAGACACAGACCTTTGTAAATAAAAATTTATTATTAAAGACGCTATAAAATCATGAAATCACAGAAAAAGCACTTAAAACTCAACAAATGAACAAAAAAAAAAAAAAAAAAAATATGAAAGGGTTTATAAGGGATACAAAACGCTATACAATCATAAAATCATAGAAAAAGCACTTAAAACTCAAACAAATGAAAAAAAAACTGAAAGGGTCCATAAAGGATACAAAACGCTATAAAATCATGAAATCATAGAAAAAGCACTTAAAACCCAAAAGATACGTGAATTAAAAAAGGTGGGGTCCTAGCAGACAATTCCAGAGGAGGGAGAGTAGTAGTAGAAATGACCTAATGACTCCCAGTCGACACCACTGCTGTCATCTACAATAAGTCTAACGCCAAGCCTACATAATTTATTCAAGGATTATCGATCGAGTCTAATGGGGTCAAGGTCGATTTATTTGTTTGTTTGTTTGTCTAGGTGTAATGACTCCAGGGCGAAGTTTGTATATGCGCACTAAGGGGTAGAGATGTATTGATCTAGGACTCGAGGGGGAAGTGGATTTCCGAGATATTGATTAAATAATCGGTGGGTGAAGTGGATTTCCTTGAAATTGATTGCGTAATCTACTAGGACAAGAGGGGGAAGTGGATTTCTGAGAAATTGATTGCGTAATCGACTAGGACAAGAGGGGGAAGTGGATTTCTGAGAAATTGATTGCGTAATCGACTAGGACAAGAGGGAAGTGCATTTCCGAGAACTTGATTGCGTAATCGACTAGGACAATAGGGGAAGTGGATTTCTGATAAATTGATTACATAATCGGTGGGGAATTTATTGATCCATGAGTCTAACGGGAACAGGATCACGTGCGTCTTTCTAACCCAATCAGGGAGTCGGAAATATTAGCGGGACAGGATTGCAGAGAATATAAGGAAAGGATTTTTGCTACAGTTTTTATTAGTGTGTGAATAGAATTCACTAAGTTTATAGTTAGCAGTGTGATAACATGAGTGAACAAGCTGAGTTAGAAATATCCTTTTATTGCAACTGTTTGTCCTTACAGTTGCAATATCCTTTTATTGCAACTGTTGATAAAAGCCTGTATGAGATTTAATGTCTGTGATAAAACCAGGAAAATAAACTTTTTACGCAAAATAAGTTTTTCAAAGAAAAGTAAAGAGCTACTACATTAAATCAAAGATGAGCAGAAATAAAGTTAAATAATTGCTCAAATGTAAATTTTCTAACATTTCTCTTAGAAGTAACAGGTTTTTAACAAGTTTTCTTTCAAATTTAGGACGATATTCTAAAACCATTAGCTTGATATGACATCTCGTGAGAGAAAAAAAAAAACTAACAAATAAACACGCATCCGTGATCTTTCTTCTGGCAAACAAAATGTAAAATTTCGCATTTTTGTAGAAAGGAGCATGAAACCTCTACAGTAGGCTTCTCTAATATGTAGAATATGATGGTGAGTGATTTTTCTTCAAGGTTCTATAACTCTTAGGGGGTCTTTTCACCGTTTTTTGAAAATCAGTCAAATTTTCTCAGACGCTTAACTTTTAATGGGTAGGACTAGACTTGATGAAACTTATATATTTGAAATCAGCATTAAAATCCGATTATTTTTGATGTGTCTATTGGTATCAATATTCCGTTTTTCTAGAGTTTTGGATACCATTGAGCTGGGGTCGCTCCTTACTTACACTTCATTACCATCACGACCATTTATGGTAGGAAATTTCATCGGAAGGGAGTAACTTGAGGGGGTGGCACATCAATCATGCAATATAAACGCTAGTCAGGAATATTTCATACCTGTTTTTATACACAATTACAAATACGATTTGAAGTTTATTTTACAGGCGTTGGCACGCATGGCGAAGGGTGGAGTTGTAGATGACGCATGGGTAGATGGCTCTTTTTCCTGTAATGTCATACCCAAATCACGTGAGAGGCTGCTGCTCCTATAATTCCAGTGGAAAATAGTACATAAGGGTAATACTTGCCTGAATAAAATCCGTTTTTTAGCTATAATTCCAGTGAAAATAGTAGATAAGGCTAATACTTGCCTGAATAAAATCTGTTTTTTAGACTCCTTTAGTTTTTTCCTCAAGTCTCTAAGCCAATTGATTCAGGTACTGAAAAGCGACAATTTTTATGGTTTTTCCTCCTTAAACAGAGCTTCCCAGATGATGAAATGTATAATTAATTAACGTGTAAGGTCATATACGCCATATGATTACTACAACTCTGCCTCGAGGCTAGATGAGGTGTCATTAACGCCATATCGAAGCATTTTACAGTTCCCTTACCGATAGCCAATGCACCACTGCCGACTAAGAATTTGCCAAGAGGGTTTTGGCAATGGAGGATGTAAAAATGGGTAAGATTACTGTAAAATGTACCTTGCTGGTGATGTATTAACTCTTTTGGACTTTGTGTGTAAGAACACGGAAAAAATCTATGAGGAATTTGGATTGGGTTTTGGGTATTATTTTTCCACTATTCATCTGATGATGGATTTAATTCTTAAAATCCACAAAGCAGAAATAGGTCTGATCCCCGTCATGGATCAGCATTTATTTGTAAAGAGATCAATGAGGAGAGGGTAAGTCTTTCACGGGGACCTTATCTATAAGACTGATCCGACCAGACAGCACACCGATGAAAAGTCAGATGCAGTTTTTAGATATGAATTCCATTTATCCGTCGGTGATGTCTCACTACTGTTTGCCATGTGTTAATTACAAATGGCTTAACGATCCTTGTGCTTCAAATTTTCCCGACATTAGTAACGTTGAAGAGAACGGACCGCAAGGATCTTTTTTTTAAATTTGACGAAGAAATGCCCATCAAAATCAATGACTTGTTTAAAAGTATTGTTTTCCCATGCATAAACAGACCGGTGGTTATGGACACGCTGAGTCCGTACAATTTATCTTTGGTAGAGGATGGGGTATGCATTTGGTACCTTCAAAGCAAAACTTATTGCTGACCTTAATCTCAAACAGAATATCGTTGTTCATCATGAGCTGTTGCGGTGAATGGTAGCCAATGGTTTCAAGGTCACAAGATACATAGAGCCCTCCAATTTGATCAAAAGCCTTGCATGAAAACTTCTGTTGACACACTTTGTCTGTAAATGTTCACAAGCAAAAATGAAGGTTGAAAAAGAGTTCTATAAATTCATTTTAAACTCAGTCTTCGGTAAAATGTGCGAAAGCGTACGAAATAGAAAATCGATATGACATTGTAACTAATACCAAAGAACGCACTCGAGTCATCACCGATCCGAACTTCACATTTTTCACAATCATAGACTCTAATATGGTTCTCCTACACAGAAAGAAAAGAAACATCATTTTAAACAAAAGTATTGCAGGTGGGAGTGCAATAACGGAAATCTCGAAAAAACTCATGCTGTCATTTTATTACAATGTGTGCAAGGTGCAATGGCCGATTGATGGACAAGTTCAAGTGTACTATGGAGACACTGATTCACTCCTCTTAAAATTTAAAACTGATAATTTACTGAATGATTTGGAAAATGGAGAGTATATTAGTTCTTGGATGGATTATAGAAACTGGGATGAGTCCCTCTATCCGGAGCTAGTGAAACGTCAGGCCCCAATCAATTTTTGATGTTAAAATCTGACACGGGAAGTGACTTGATATCCAATAGTGTGTTTCTGGTCCGAAGGTGTACTGTGTGGAAGAACAAAATAAGTTTATCAAACAAGTTTGCAAGGGGGTACCTACATATTTTGTAAAAAAAAAATTTAAATATGATTCTTTCTAGAAACTTTGTAGAAAGTAGTTTAGTCTCAAGAGTGAAAATTATGGCGATTCGCTCCTTACAATATAAAAAGTACACAGTTAAATTCGAAAAAAATGCCATGTCAGTCATATCAGACAAAGTTTATGTACTTGAGGATGATGTGAAAGTACTTCCACACGGACACTATCCAATTTCAGATCGAGTTGAATGTAAAAACTACAGAAAACAACTCGGTCTAGATTAAATTGACTTAAATTTTTTCATAATACAAGGTGGGTGGTGGTGATGGTGGGGATTTTTTTTTTTTCAAAATTTTGTAAGTTATCTGTTTGAATGTGCACGAGCAAGGTACAATTATTTCTTCCTAATTTAAATATCACACTTCCGGCCCGACCCAGCCTGCCGTAGCGAGCCCCCTGCGCTTTCCAGTTTAGCCTTTGGCCGCCGCAGAGGCCGCCCACAGGGGATGGTGGTGGGGGACCCTATTTAAAAGTAAAATAAAAATTTTGTTGTTGCTGTTGTTGTTGATTAAATGTGTTGTAAAAAATATTTTTTTGTAAATAAAATGAAAAAATGTGATATTACCTTGATTATGTGGTATTTATTGTTTAATAATAAATATATTTTTTTCTTCTAATACTTATTTCAAATAAATATTAATGTTGTTATTGTTTTTGTTGTTGTATAAAAATTTTGTCGTAAATAAAGAAAAAAATATTATCTTGATTAAGTGTGTTTATTGTTAAATAAAAATTGTTTTTTTATTGTTTTAATTGGAAAGTGTTTCTTATGTGAAAAATAAAGTAAAATATGATTCTTTATTGGTTTTGTTAATGTTGTTCTTGAACGGAGTAACAATAGGGAAATTATTTATTCATTAGAAATCTTTAGTTTACAGTTAGTTTATGTCAGCTGTTGAAGCGAACAGCAATATGAATCAATTTAAAACACAGTTCAGATTGTTTCTGTCTGGTGCAACAATGTTGGCAAAACGACACTCTTAACTAAAATAATTAAAAATTCTGTTAAAATGTTTATGGAAATGCCAAAAAAATCTACTATTGCTACAGTGTTTGGCAGGAGTCATATGATAAATAGAAGCTATTGCTACATCTGTGCTGGTACAATTCATAAGGGGGAATTGATATTTTTGACATTACTGAACCAAACTCTTAGCTTATTATTGACGATTTAGCTGAATCCATTGAACAATGGTCCCAGGAAATGCTACAATTGTTTACTGTTTGCTCACATCATGAACAGATTTCCGTTACTTAAGTTCTACACAATCTCTTTCATCAGAGCAAATGTAAGAGAACACTTGCTTTGAACTGTACCTACTATATTATCTACAGAGTTGTTCTTAATTCTGGTTGCTTAATAACTCTCAATAAACAAATATATCCTGGGGCTCAAAAATTTCTACTTTCAGCGTACAATCAGGCAACTAATAAACCCTATGGTTACACTCTATTTGATCGTAATCAAAATACACCCATGGATTTACGTGTAGTCACATATATTCTAACAATGAAATTACAGTATATCTCTCCGTGAACAGTAAAAAGGCTATTAGTTGTCATCATGACACTGAAGAAACTACATAAAAATAAACATTTATTTTCCGTTCTAAGCACTTCAAAACCACCACTTAGGAAAGCCACACTCAAACGCGGTATTGAGAATAATTTCATTAACCTTATATCTGAACTTTGTTTAAATTTAAGCGAGGTCTATGTTCAACTACCAGAAGTAGGTTTAAGCAACAGGCAGAGCAACATTGTTCCATGTTTTGTACGCGCGCCTGGGCTTGCAAAAAGAAAGGAAGAAATATAAAATGGAACGTTTTTCCAAGCGGGTAGTAGCTTTTCTTTAAATTTTTACTGTCAATAATTGAACAGTACTTGTAAATAGTCTTCCCTAGATGGCTAAACCCTATAAATTGACCCCTATTGAACTCGCTTTTTTTCGCCAAGGGAACAATTTGAGGACAATTTTGAGTAAATTCATTAACGATGAGAATATTACTGATGATTAAAACTACTTTTACTTCAAGATGCTCTTTGACGAGGAGACAAACATAAGCCCTATCGTGTGAGACCAGTCAATGTAAGTGTCATTGATCAAAAAAAAGTAAACATCTCTTCAAGATTCTGCTGCTATGATGCTGCTGGATCATTAACACAATTAAAGGGAGGAAGAATTGAATTCAATAGTTTCAAACATTGGATAATCTAATGCCAAAACTCATATTATGAACAAAATAAAAGACTCATAAAATATCTCATGGAAAGTGGTGAAGATCATATTTCAAGTTGATAGCAATAGGAAACGAATGATAATTCAAGAGAAAATTTATAATCTACTTTATTTAGTTTATGATATGGTTACAATCGTAAAGGATTTTTATCATTTGGCAGTCATCTATACAACTTTTTAAATACATTAAACTTCCCCGAAAGTCTTATTAGCCCACCCCAATAAGCAAATTCTCTAAAGAAATTATATGAACATAGTCCATCATCATCAAAATTAAAACAAGAAGAAGATAAGAAAGATAAATTGTATTTCTTACAAATATAAACAACACAAATCAATTAAATAAATTCCATTTGTCTGTCCTGACATTGACTGCTATGTTGGTGCTATAAAATAGGTCATAGATTGGATTATTATAAAGGCCGTACCAAAATGTCTGGCTTTTGGTCTTGCGTAGTTAATTTCCTAGGCTATTTTGATCTGCACTACCCCTTGCCAGAAAATAGCAGGTACCTGCTGCACAAAACTTTGCTGCCTCAACAACACTACAGGACTAGGGGTCGGGTAAAAAATTTCACCGAGAGTCTTAAAGAAAATATTAGATGCTTCAGCAAAGGCTGTTGGTGAACAATTAAAATCTCAGCAAAAAGCGGAAAGGATTAAAAAGGGTACGTGATCTTCATTTACTTATCAGTCTCTACTCAGGTGGGAAGTGAAAAGACATCAACAACGCCTTTGAGGAAAAAAAGGATGAAGAGCAATAAGAAGAGAAGAAACAGACTGTTAGATCAAAGAAGGATTTCTTCTCTTTAAGGTGATCTATCTTCCCCAAAAGGAATCACCTCATCAATCACCCCGTCATTGAATAAATTCAATTTATTGATTTAAATGTTTTGGTACAACAAAAAATCCGACCAATACAACTCCCATGTCTACCGGTGGCCTGTCCCTGTGAAAACTGTATCCTACACATCTTGTTCAAACAAATTAATGTATTCATTAAGGGAACATCGCGTTTGGCACTAGCAATATTTATGTAACTAAGCAAGCTACATAAAAATTTATGATGGACGACTCCAAAGTCATATAATGAGTTGAGAGGACAGTAACTGGGCCATGAATATAGATCAAATTTTGATACTGACGATGAGTTAACTGCTGCAGCGCAGCCCCTTTTCACTGTTATGACCATTTCTTACGTCATTTATACATAATTATCAGTTTATCCTTCGATCGATAAACATATTATCTTTAAACTTTTCAATTATATTTAAAATAAAGTTAGGAAATCGAACCTTTAAATAATAAGCTAGGTAATGATTATCATTCTTTTTTTAGCTTAAAAGGTGATGCTCTGCAGCTTGAAATTTCAGGGGTTTTGCTTTGATTGCCTGAAATCACTATTAAACTGAACAATAGTTGACTGCATCACAATGTTTGGATTCAGATGGTGCCTCACTGTCACCCAGGCAAATCCGGAAAAAAAAAAAAAAAACAAAATCCTAAAAAAAATCCATTGAAGAAAGAGGCGCAAAGTGTCCACGTCTCCAGATAAGGCAACATTTGGACTTTAAGCATTTAGATTTTCCAAAGTAGTAGAGCTTATTGCTAAGTTAATCGGTGTGATCATTTGTGAGCACAATCCCCCCCCCAAAAACAAATTCAGACAGCCCTCAGCTGATGCAGTGCCAA